>OW569404.1:50088988-50467790 GCA_937654795.1 Cistogaster globosa | reverse complement strand
GATCTTCTTTCTTCAATTTAATTTGATAAAATCCCGATTCCAAATATAAAGTTGTAAATACCTTAGCCTTCCCTAAATTCCGAATTGTCATATTGACATCAGGTATCGGATATCTATCAGTAATTGTCTGAGAATTTAATTTTTGAAAATCTACATCCATGCATATTTTTGGCTTGCCCTTATCATCAGTGTCGTTTTAGCGACTCTCCATATGGGACTGTTTTAGGGGCTTTTACTTGGCTGAATTATTTCACTGTGGAAATAGTCCTGAATTTCCTTGTTGATGAACTCGTTATCAGAATATGGATATGGATATTGTTTAGTCCATATAGATTCTTCTGACTTTGTTCTAATAGTATCTTCTATAGTTATAGTATAGGGTAATTTTTCGTTAACAAAATTACTTCTATTCATAATTTCCTCTATTTGTTTCTACACTTTTCATTATTAATGGTATCATTTATTCTGTGGGTTTTTTGCTTATCCCTATATTTCATTGCATTGTTTACTAAGTCTATGGTTGCATCTATTTCTCTTAATCCCTGCATTCCTAGAATAATGTCAGAACCAGTTAGTGAGTTAATCTCAAAAAGTGTCAAATCATTATTAAATAAATGTATAGATTTTTTACTTTTAACATATGAATATCCATGCAAAGTTTTTACTTTGATCGGACTTTCTAATTTAGTATTGTATCCTATTTTACACTTGGAGTCTATATAAATATTAGTAGCTCCGCAATCTATTAAAATATTGATGGTCTTACCTGTTTTCCTATCTATTTTTTGTAAATGTGGTAGACCATCTCCTAGTCTAAAAAGCTGTTTTGTTGTTGTTGCTGTTGTTTTCTCAGTCTAAAAAGTTGTTTTGCTGTTTTGTAATCATCTTCTGCGTCATATGGCCGTAAATTTCTGACCTGATTATACTGTATAATTGGTTGATAGCGACTCTTTTCAAAGTGCTGTGTTGTTTTCTGATTATGTTGGTGACTTGCTGGGTGTGGTCGATCACCTAATGTATCAAACTGCAGCTGTTTGTCATTATGATATATAGTACTGGCTATAGCGTATGTTCTCTCGAAATCTCTTGGATTTTGATCGTAGAGAGTGCCAATCGTATACTTGGAATTCAAACCTGCTACAAATGCTCGAACCGCCTTTTGGTTTGCAAAGGATTTCATTGCTTCGCATCGTTTTTCCATCCCAATTTTTGAAAGTATGAGATTACGTGCTTCGTTTATTGCTGAATGATACTCAGCTAACTCCTTTCTCCCTTGAGTAATCTTTTTCATTTCTTCTAAGAGTACATACATTAGTCGTTGTACAGCGTATGTATAATCCAAACGATTTATCATGGAATAAACATTAAAAACCGTGTTGTGGCTTATTAAGATGTCTGCTGCTACTGCTTGAATTTTTCTTTGAACTATGGCCAGTGCTGTGTAGAAAGTTAGTGTATTTTGAAAATTCGTTATTGTTCACATGTGAGTTTATGCTGTGGATCTCCATGCTCTGTATTTCTTTTTGTCACCATCGAAAATTGGTAGAATTTTGAATACTTCTAAATTTATCTGCGCTTCTGTGGTTATTCTACTGGAACATTCTGTAAGTTGTACAGTTGGTTCAAAGTTAAATGCTCTATTGGCTGTTAATGCAGTTATCGTCTTTTGAGCTTCTGCTTAAGCTTCAGCTTGAACTGCTGCCAGTGAAGCTATTTGTGCTGAGATAGCTGACATATTAGTTGTGTTTTTTGATCCCGACATCAATCCCATGGTTACGTCAAAAATCTTATGTCTCTTGTTCTGGGACGCTTCCAGATTTATTTTATTGTGGTTGAACTCGTGGGCTTTTTACTAATGTCCTGCTTGTTCTTTTAATTCAATTTAATAAAAATTTCCTTAATATTTTTATATTTTAGTGTTTTTGTATTTAAATTGTGTAGGATGTCGCGAACTCTGTTGTTCTACTATATTCTTTTTATACCCTTCACCACAAAAAGTGGAAAAAGGGTATATATAAGTTTTTCATTCGGTGTGTAATTTCTGCAATATCCATTTCCGACCCCATAAAGTATATATTATCTGAATCCTTATGCATAGCGATATTGATTGAGCGATGTCCGTCTGTGTTAGTGTTGAAATCAAGTTTGCCGAGGAAAACTTGATTTCACAAAAAAATAAATACGTGAATCGATCGGATATAGTGTCGGAAAAGGTGATATTGGAAATTAGCATTATCGGCCCATGTCCTTCGAGGCAGCAGGCAAATCACCACGCCTACCTCTAATTTTTTCATGTCATTTGGAACAATAAAGTAACTCCAATCAAAAATATAAGTGTATGGGGCGATAGAGGATTAAAAAATAAGAAAAAAATATCAAGTTACGACTTACGGGGCGCTGAAATTTCGAAAGTGTTTAAAATAACAATATCATTTTAAAGAGGTCTTCAAGAAAATACTTCAATTTTTTAAAAATGCTTAACCCATTAAGAGCTGATTGCATTTTTATATAATATTATTTATATGTAGTACTTTAAATTTTTTGTTTTTGCTTTTTTATTGGATTTACATTTACATTATATTAGATTTACACAGATAATGAAGGGTATCTAGGATTCGGCCGAATATAGCACTCTTACTTGTTTATTTTAATACCGCTTTTTCTGGTTACGTGATGCTATTTTTTGTGTAGCTGTTGAACTAATCGTTTTACTATTGGATGTCCTTTTTTGTACACTTCACTATTTATAACAGGATTTACTATTGCCTTGTATTTAGTATAGCGTTGTTTCCCGTGTATTGAGTTGTAGTGATAAACTCTTATTGGCTTGTATTCCTTGCCTATTTTGCAAGGATCCCGGTTGAGCCCCCAGTTAAACTTTCTTTTTCAGGAAGTAGTAAAAATGGTATTCTTTTACACCGAAGTGTGTTCTTTATTTCGTTACGTTCTTAAGACTGACTAAAAGTATTAATTATGATCTATTTATAATAATGCCCAAAGATTTTTGTTTTTAAAATATAAGTTTTTATTACTTATTATTTATTATTATTATGTTCTCCCTAATGATAATGGTCTAGAGAGACAATAATTGTTAGTTGTGTTTTTCCGAGATGGAATGTATAGTTGTTAATGTTGCCCTTTGCCTGCTATGTTTTATGGCAGTACACTTTGTTATCATTATTGCTTATAATTAAAGAGTATTTTAGTGGTTAATGTTTTTATCTATGTACTGACCTTGGATTTGAACTATTTGTCTCGTGTCTGTTGGTTTATTGTTTCTAATATTTCTTTAGGCTATGATTATTCTCGTCCCGTATTTTATGGTCTGCCTGTATTTATTAATTGTTATACATTAACCCGTGTTATGAAATCTTTGTTATCGTTATTAACTCGGGCACTAGGTGTGATGTATTAAAAAAGTTAAATTTTGTAGCATTGTGTCGTTATCTGAAAACTTCTTTTGCCGTAAGAAAATGCTGATTATGGATGACCGTGCTTATTTCTAAAACAAAATAATTGTTCACAAATTGTTAAATAATGCTTTTCGCTATATTCTATTTAATCTTTCAAACCCCTTTTATTAACAGCATAGTGAAATAAATTTTCAGGATCAGTACATTCTTTGTGTCGACAGATTGGTGTTTGACTGAGAATCATCGTTGTTATCCATCGACAGTTGCCTGCAACAAATTCTTTAATTGCCCTTGACTTTTCTGCTTTACCTGCTCATTTTTTCTCACATAAATAATTAGTTGCTATTATTTAGTTTCAACCGAAATTATTTCAAGCAATAAAACGAAAATAAAATTTTCCTAAAATTTGTCTTGAAAAAAAGAAAAAACGTAAATTTTATTTAAATGTTTATATTTGTGAAATAACACTCAAATTGTTATTGTTCAAATTACAAATTATTGGGTCAACAATTTATTAAAACAAAAATAGATTATTGCAAAGTAGATTCAAGTCCGTTTATTCTCTACCTACTCCATGAACTTGAAGAAATAATTCTTACAAATTTGTTAGGCAGATGTAAAAATATGTCTACCTACCCATAAATTTATTTGGTATTAACACTCTTTATGTTGTAATAAAAGCATTTTGCAAATGTTAAACTTCATAAACTGACAATTCGTTTTTCCAAGCCATTTTCATACAGTTATATATTTCACCATATTTTAAATCGCAACTAGTTCAAAACAGCATAAATAATTTTAGAATACCTGCCAACCAATTTATTGTTTTTTTTTGTCACTTATCCAATATAACTTTTGTTAATTAGACTTAATCGACAAATTGTTAGGTCACTAAAATTATTTTAAAAAAGTATTTGGGAAGAATGTACGGAACATAGAGGTCTACATTATTGAAGACTTCCAGATGGTTAAGGTCTTCTTGGAGAGGGAAAAGGTAGTCTTTTGCACCCACACTCCTAAGGGTCTGTGTCCATATACGTTGGTCATTGAAATTGGTCTCAAAAATTAATGTCAACGTCATAGGTTTCGTTCGAGTGGTGACAAATGGGTGGTCAGATTGACCAGAGACTTGAACGTTGAACAGTTTTATGCTGTCCTATACGTACTCCGTTGTAAGATACACATCAGGAAGTTTAGACGGACAGGTATTGCGCAGTGCTTCATTTGCCAGCGGTATGGACACGTTTCCTCAAACTGCTGTATGCCTTATAGGTGTGTCAAAAGTACTGGTTCTCATGGTCCTGGTTATTGTGAAGTGCCTACTCGCGACTAGAACGTGCAAAAAACCTTGGTGACTAATCCAGTGACTGGGCAGGTGTCAAAGCGGATAGGTCTTCCTGCCAAATGCTGCAATTGTGGTAGTGAGGGACATGCGGCTAGCTCACGAAAGTATCCACGTAGGCTGGATCCCGTGTACGTGCTTTGCATGCTACCGAGAGTCAGGTTAAGGTTGGGGTTTCTTATGCCGCCTCAGCTAAGGCAGCTCACGAAGTAGCTGTGCCAGTACCCAGGACCAGCACTACTAGACAGAGACATTCTGGCAAGTCGGAAATTTTTTTGCGAGTGGCTACAGCTCAATATGACTTGATTCACAAGGACTGTAAACACGTTCTTTTCGGACTACTATTAAACTGTTTCAGCAAAATTGGTAACTTGGAGAATGACGAGGATAGATCCCTGTTATTTCTTGGTATGCTTCTGACACTTAGGCACGAAGGATAACTTATTCAAAATTATTATCGTTAACGTCAACTCAATTGTCTTAAGACACAAGAGGAGTTTATTCCTGACGCGACAAAAACCGGACGTACTACCTATGGCTGAGCACCGTTTAAGTTCACGCATTAATTTGACATGACTTGATATATGATTTTTAGACGTGACCAGCAAAATGGAAGAGGAGGAGGTATGGCTGTCCTCGTTTAGGATGATTTGACTTATGAGGAAGTCGTACTTCGCACTGTTTCTGTTGAGAATACGGCTGTCCGTATTCAAAGGCTTAATAGTATAGATTTGATTGCCATTTCAATGTACCATAAACCCAGTGACGCCTTTACTGCGGAATGCTTTGATGGAATACAGCCAGTGGTACGTAATTGTAGTGTGGTAATCAGTGCTGACTTTAATGCAAAACATTCCTACTGGGGAGATCCGCTCATAAACGCGAGTAGGCGCAACATTCGAAAATTTGTACTCTCCAGTCCCGACATGGAAATACGACAAACTGACGGACCGACAAGAATGACGTTTCCTTTTCCTTCATTGACTTTTGCCTGACATTTGTGGATACACTACAGCAAGTACGAACCTTGTACTATGAATCGGGCCAAAGCTACTTTTGAACGTGATTACTGGACTAACTTTCTGTCTTGCGACAGAACATTTAGAAACATAAAGTCGGCGGTGAGACGGGTCGATTGTAGGACCCATAATTCGAAACCTCGTGGATGCTCATGGTACGATTGTATCTGACACTACTGGAATGGCTAATCTGTTGGCAACCCGATTCTTTCAGGTTAACCATTCCGATCAAAGTGCCTATTCCGATTCATTAAGTTCAAATGTGCGGGCGATTGTTTCGTCTTTGGACAGGACGAAACCTTTGACAGTTTTCGATAGGACTATAACAGCTGACGGAGAACTGATTGACTTAAGCAGAAGTGAAGAAAGATTAGGTTTCTTTTAGGAAATGCATTTAGGCGTAGATCAAATAAAAGGTCCTATGGTATGGACGGGAAATCTGATATTGTGCTGAAAAGAACCATTGCTGTTACATTGGTTATTTTTTAAAAGCACAGAGATCGGTGCTCGTCGTTCCTATACCGAAAGCCAGTTCGGCTCCTGGTTCGTGTGAAAGCTATAGGCTCATTTCCTTGTTGGTTACTTTTCGAAATCTGCTTGAATTATTTCTCCTGGCAAAGATAAATGACGTTATAATTGACAAGGACGATCTTTTAGGGTTCGTATTGGTGATGTAAGGTCTGTCGAAGGCTTGATTTCTGCTGGAGTGCCACAATGCTCATTACTGGGCTCTGTGTTGTACAATTTCCTTGTTTCCGACATACCGCAACTGCAACGAGAGGATCTTTTACTTATGTATGCCGATGCAATCAGTAGCCTCATCAGGTGCTAGAGCAAGAAATATTAAGGATCGACTGAACCGATACTTGACGGTACTGACGGCCTATTTTACAAAACAGGGTCTTACCTTGAACATTGCGAAGATTTTTATATAATTGTATATTTATGTTTTTATGTGTTTTGCTTTTATTGTTTTTTTATGAGTAATTGTTAATTCGTAATTTGTTTCACTTTTTATTAATATGATTTTGTTTTGTTTTTATTAACATTATTCTTATTATTTTGTTATTTTTAGTTTTAAAGATTTAGATTTTAAGTATATTTAGTTTTAGTTAGAATTTTAAGCGCCTTCATTTTACCCCTTTTTGGAATTCTTTTAATTGTTTTTCGTTATACGAACGTTGTGCTAAAATATACATACTGCATATTAGTTTTACATTTTGAAAGCTCTTAAAAATACTTTAGTATGTAAGAATTTTTGTTTTTTGATCGTTTGTTTGTTTGAATTTAATTGTTAAAATATTTTATCTGAAAATATTTGGGAAAATATAAACTTGAAACTTTTATTAATACTAATTTCTATGTTTGTATTATAATAACAATATTTATGAATTCTGTTTATTAACAAATACTTCACTTTCTATAGCAGATTTAATTGTAAACTATGTTGAATGTTGAAATTTTGATAAAATATAAATTAAAAGATAACTTAGAGCGAACACTAACGTACGCTAAAATAACCCAACATACCAACTAGCTATCAAACTGCAACACAACTTTTGAATAAGCTTATATAAAATAGTTTTTTTAAGCGTTTTAAAATTTCGCTTATATTAATATTTATACATTTTAATTCACAAGCATTTTTAACAATGCTTAATAAAAATGTTATTATACACAAATATTTCGAAATTCGTTTTGTTTTCTTTTACAAAGTGTGTTCACAAAATTATTTTTTTTTTAATTTTTCAATTTGTTCGTCGATAACGTTTGTTTTTGTTATATACTTTTTAATTAATTAATAATATTTGATATTAAAAAACATGTATGTATGTATGTGTACGTTATTCATTAATCTAATTCTATAATTATGTAAAGATCTTCGAAGCATATAAAAATATTGAGAGGAATAAGCTTTTTTATACCATAATTAATAAAATATTATTTCTGTAAGCTTATTCTACAATTACAAAGATAAGCTTATATTAATCATATACATATAATATTTTCATAACGATTCCGTTTTGATTTTTCTACAATTTTTACGATAGCATTTTTCATGCATTGTGTTACATGCTCTTTTTCAAGCTTAAGGCTTATATTTGTAAACTGTTTTAAAATATTTTTCACAAGTCATTTGGTATGTTTAGAAAGATCAGTACGTTATCGTAGTGTTTGTACAGATTAATAAACAATTGAAACAAATTTAGAGCTTGTTTTGTTCAAACAATACTCCATGTTAGTACACTATTTTTTTCTAACTCTGACTTAAGGCAGGATATAGGTTTAATAAGGAAACCGGGTTAAAAATCCTAAAAATGTTAACTAGTCAATGGTAACTATTAATGGCCCATTGGGCTCATATGCATTGTAACCTAATATTAAATAAATTAAATTTAAATGCTTTTTTGACCTTTATTTTTTTCTTATTCATTAAGCACTAGGTCAGGTTTTAAAAATAAAAATATTGTTTTTTATTTGTTTCTTCAATATTTCGCCACACCGTTGAGTGGCATCTTCAGGACACAGGAAACAAAATTATTAAAATTATGTGTTTTCGAATACGAATTATAAATTCATTTGAAAAAATTTGTCAAACTAACTCAAAAAATGTTCAAAAAACAAAGACAAAAAATTCAAACATGTTAACATAAACATATAAAAAATTACAATACTCAAAATACATACATTCAAATTTTTAAAATTTTCAAACTAATTAAAATATACAAAAAAATATACATATACAAACACAAAAACTTTATTTGATACAAATGTTAAAAACAATTAAGTTAGATACATTGTAACGTTTACTATTTTTTATGAACTAAATGTCTATACCACTGCGCAACATTATCAGTATCAGCCTTAAAGTTTATTCTTTCTTTTGTTGGAACTTTAATTATTTGTAACATCTCTAACATATACCGACGTTTATAATTATTTTCTATATTTAAAACTAATGCATCTTCAAAGTTAGGATGATGATTTAGACTGGCACAATGGGAAGATAATGCAGTTTTTTGAGTATTACTTACGTCTCTATATCTTTGATCAGATTTATGTCCAGCTATTCTAGTTTTAAGTTTATTCTTTGTTTTACTTACATATACTTTATTACAATCTTTAGTATCATTACCATTACAAGGTATTTTGTATACTACATTAGACATGTCCCATTTTTGTATTCTATCTTTTGTTTTACTAAATAATCTGTTTAAAGTATTGAAAGTTTTGTAAGCCATTTTATATTTTTCCGAATCAAAAATTTTTGCTATTTCTATCCTTTCTGCTATTTCTGGTACATATATTAAAGACTTGTAAACTTTTGTTTCTGTCACACTTCTTGTGTTACATGCTCTTCCGTACCTAAATTATTTAAACAAACTCTTTATTAATTGTATTGGAAAATTATTATCGTTTAGTATCTTTATAACTTTATCTTTATTTATCTTGTAAAATTCCTTATCACTTATCTTAAATACTTTTTTTATAAAATTTTTGCCTGTATTAATAATTGTTCTTTCGTTGTGTTTGGAATAAAAATTAATAATTCTTCCGGTAGCTGTCGGCTTTTGATACCAATCCATTTATTACCTCTCCTTATTACTAACGTATCTAAATAGGGAAGCTTAAAATCGCTTTCTATTTCCATTTTGAATTTTATGCAACTATTAAATTTATTAAATGTTTCTTGCATATTTTCAATTCCAGTTTCCGAAATAATACAAAACAAATCATCTACATATTTAGTCATTGAACTTCGTTTAATACTTAGTTCTTCAATGCGGATGTCTAATAATTTCTCCATAACAATGTCTGCCACAATTGGAGAGGCTGGGGATCCCATTGGAAGTCCTTTTTGTTGCAAATATATGTTATCATTATTTTAAAAATATCTATTATTTTCTATACAAAATTTTAAAGTCCGTAAAAATAAACATTTCTCCATTCCAGTATATCCCTTTATCACGTTCCATTTTTCTTCTATTATATTTATCGCCAAGTCAACAGGTATACTCGGAAATAATGATAGTACATAAAATGAAACTAACTTTTCCTCATTCTGAATACACTGGTTCTTTATCCTTTCCTCAAATTCTATTGAGTTCTTAACATTTTATTTAGAATACCCTGCAATCTTTTTCAATATTATTGTAAAATATTTACACAATTCATAAGATGGAGAATTAATAAAAGAACAAATGGGTCTTAAAGAAAAATTCTCTTTATGAATTTTAGGTAGCAACATTTGTTTTAAGTCCATTTTTTCGAAAATAGTAATAATTTTTTGCTTAAAAAGTTTTTCTACTAAAACATTATTTATTTTTTGCAATTTTGTTGTTGGATCTTTATTTGCTAACTTATAATTAGTAACATCCCCTACAATATTGTTAATTCTTAAGTCATAATCAGTTTTACTTATAGCTACTGTAGTGTAACCTTTATCTGCTATCAAAATAAGTATGTTTCTATTTCTTCTTAAATATTTTCAGCCTTTTCCAATGCTCTAACATGAATCTATCTCTATTAGTTAGTTTTAATTTATTTAAGTGATTATCAATTATTGAAGTTAATTTAGTCCTAGCTATTTCCTGTTCTTCTTTTGTTTTTAATGTTTGTACAAAATCCTCTCCGTCCGCTAACATTTTTAAAACGGGAAAATCCTCTCCCTTAATAGGCAATTCATGCTTATGCCCCAATGAAAGAATCCACTGAACCTCATCTGGAATATCTAACTTAGTCTTATTGACAAACCACTTATTATTATGAAGGGTATATAAGATTCGGCATAGCCGAATATATCACTCTTATTTGTTTTTTTTTTTTTATTTTTAAATATTTTTATACCCTTCACCACAAAAAGTGGAAAGGGAGTTAACTAATTTTGTCATTCCGTTTGTAATATCTACAATAATTATTGCCAAACCCATAAAGTGTTTATATTCTGACTTCTTACGCAATGCGAAGTCGATTGAGCGATGTCCGTCCATCCTTCCGTTTTAGTGTTGAAATCAAGTTTGCCGAGGGAGGAACTAGATCAGCTAGAAGAAATTTAAATACGCCAACCGGTCAGACATAGTGTCATAAGAGGTGCTATTTGAAATCAGCAAGATCAGTCCATCTCCTTCGACGTAGCGGGCAAAACACCACGCCTACCTTTAATTTTCACATCATTTAAAAGAAATTAAAATAACAAATATATGGGCGATAGAGAACTGGCGCTTGTCCATATTTTCCCAGTTACGGGCCATTTTAAAGCTTTTGAAGAGATCTTTAAGTAAATGCTACAATTTAAAAAAATACTTCACCAATTAAGAGCCGATGGCATTTTTATTTAAAATTACATGTAGTATTAAAAAAAATTTTATTTTTTTTATTTTTTAATTCTCTGTCACCCAAATATTTGACTTTTTGATTTACGTACAGTTAGCAAAAAAAACTTGTACACAGTTTCACTTAAAATCTACTGGCTTTTAATTAGGGACCAGTTTAATTAATTTTATAGTATAAAAAGGCAAACTCTAGGATATTTTGTTTATTTTCAAATGCATGTTTATTTTTACTTTTAAAAATAACCGTAATAAATTTATCTCTAAAAATAAAAAAGTTTACAATACCGCAACAAAAAAAAAAAACGTGTACACTTGTTGCTTTGTCTCACTGAAGGTTCCGGTACAGAATTTTTATTACAAATACCAATAAATTTGTGTTAATTATACTTAAATCTAATTATTTTAATTAACCTGTGCATAAGTTACTGTGACATAAAGGCAAATATGCCGAATAAGCAAATGTCAAAAGATTTTAATGAAACAATTATAAGACTGTGGAAAAAAGGAAAATAACGCGTGAAATCGGGAAAATACTTAATAAAACTTATAGCAAAATCCATTATGTCATTAAAACTTTTCAAAAAATCGGATCTTGCGAAAGACCTAGTGGACTTGGTCCTCCAAAAAAAAAAAAAGAAATACTGTCAAAATTGAACGACAAATCTGTAAATATGTTAAAAAAGAATCAAAAATATCGGCTGTAAAAAACTAATAAGCTCAAAATTGGCGAAATAGTTCATGCAACACCACAAGCTATTAGAAGCTTTCTCCACTCGCAAAATTTAAAAGGATACTCTGTTTCTATGAAACCTCTTCTTTCAAAATCAAACGTTAAAAAACGCTTAGCTTATGCGAATGAATATACAGTGAAGGACTTAAGTATAGGCACAAGCTGCAAATTGAAACAAAATATGTTTTTTTCACATTTGTAAGTATCAAATATTTATTTAAAGAACATATAATAATTATAACAGTAATTCATATTAAAAATAACCAAAAAAGTCGAACAGATTTTATTCGGTGGTAGAAAAATAACGAAAAGGTTTAAAAAACTTGATTTTCTGTGGGACAAAAGTATAGGCACATTCTTTGTTAACGGAATCAGAACTAGTCAGAAACTCAAATTAGTATTTTGTTGGCAGTCCATTCTGCTTAATAACGGCTTTAAGTCTATTAGGCATGGAGTGTACTAATTTTTTTGTAAAATTTTTATCAATTTTAAGCCATTCTTCGGTTAACGCTGTTTTAAGCTCACATTTGTTTGAAATATTGCGTTTCCGAATTCTTCGGTCTAGCTCCTCCCACAAATGCTCAGTGGGATTTAGGTCTGGGGACTGCGGAGGATGTGGCAATACATGTGCGGTGTTATATGCAAGCCACATCTTGACGTCGTGAGCAGAATGTTTGGGGTCATTGTCATGCTGGAATGTAAATGACTCTGACAAACCCAATTTAATGGCGCTTTTCTTAACATTTTCCTTCAAAATATTTAAGTAAACAGTCTTGTTCATTATTTCATCAATGAAGACTACTTCTCCGACAACCGCTGCAGACATACAGCCCCAGACCATAACTCCTTCGGATCAATTTTAACTTTCCGTATTATTTGGGCACGTTCTCTCAGATAATTTTCTGGGACGACCACAGCGTTTAGCACTTTCAAAGTTAGTTTTACCTTTAAAACGATTAATTATTGTCCGAATAGTAAAACGGCTTCGATCCATTAATTCGCCAATCTCAGCAAAAGATTTGCCTTGGTTTTGCAGATGGAGAATTATTTTTCGCTGTGATTCTGTAGTTTCACTTAATTTAGTACACATTTTTTAGAAAACGACAAAGAAATTATTATTTTTAACAAATTTTTCTTACTTTTCACCAACTGAAACAAATTGAAAATAATAACGGAACATTCCATTCTGTCAAAAAATACAGTATTGCCAGATTGGCGAATTTATAATCGTCTTTTATTTCCGTTAACAATGAATGTGCCTATACTTTTGTCCAATAAAAAATCGATATTTTAAAATTTTTTTTGTTATTATTCTATCAGCGAATGAAATCTGTTCAAATTTTTTGATTACTTCTTATATGAAGCTTTGTAAGAACCATTTTACGTTCTAAAAATAAACATTTGATAATAATCAATATCAAAAAAATTACTGTTTGCTTCATTTTGCACCTTGTGCCTATACTTAAGTCCATCACTGTATACACAAGGACAATGTTTTCTGGAAACACATCAATTTTCACAGACGAGTCGAAATTTAACATATTTAGCACTGATGGTAGGAACTGTGTCAAGGAAGTAAAGCGAAGCCTTCAAATCGCGGAACATTACACATACTGTTAAGCATGGAGGTGGAAGTCTGGGGTCTGGGGAGTCATGGGTGCAAATGGCGCAGGTTACCTTGTTTTTATATAGGAAACTATGAACAAGACTGATTATTTAAATATTTTAAAAAATAATTTAATTCAATCTGCTTGGCTTGGCTTGGCGGATAGCATTTTGATTGTTCACGACAACGACCCAAAGCACTCTTCCGTTGTAGTCAGAGAATGGCTGCCTTATAGTACAAAAAAGGTTTTAACTCACCCTCTTATATGAAAAGAAAAATAAATGAATACCATATAACAACAAAGAACCCTTAAAAACGCATTAAAGGACATCTGGGAATATATACCTGTAGAGGTTACAAGAAGCCTAGTTAATTATATGCCAAGAAGACGCCAAGATTTTAAAGAAGCAAAAGGTCATCAGACAAAATACTAAGAAAGAATATTTTTATTAATTTTCTACCGTTGCAATAAGATAATAAGTTTTGTTTTTTCTATGTACAATTTTTTTGCGTAAGAATAAACATATATTTCTTGATATGGATAAATTTTTACGCTCATATGTATTTATTTTGATTTGGTAAGTGTACAAGTTTATTTATTTTTTTTTTTTTTTTTTTTTTTTTTTTGCTAACTGTATATGGTGAAAGGTATATAAGATTCGACATAGCCAAATATAGCACTCTTACTTGCTTATAGTTAATTTGTAATTACTCTTCAAGTTTTAAATAAGTAATTTATTATGGTTCACTTGGCTTTTTGTAAAACTTTGTTTTTTTTAATATCAGAAAGTTTGTTATTTTAATATCAAACTTTACGGTGTAATTCATAATTCTTATACCCTTCACGAGAATTAATCTTAACCTTTCGAACTTACTTAAATATATTTCAGTCTCTTTGGCATTATGAGGTTCATATTTACATTAATATTTGCCCAATCACAATGAGTCATGTTTAATTGCACTCAAAGTGCCACTTAAATATTGTCTCGATAGCATTTCACTATGTATAAAACAAAATGTAGTTTGAATCTTCATTATTTATTGCTTTTATGCATTATACATGCACTGTAGAATTGTGTGGTACACTACACCCTAACCCTTAAAAGAAAAATTACCAGGGTGATTTTTCTTTTCATTCCTTGTGTTTACCAAATAAAATATTTACTAAATTACTCGTGAAATAATTCGTATTAATTATAAAAATATATTTTTCTTTTATAATGTATTGTATAGTTTTAAATTATCACTGTGGTATGTTTTTCTTAATTCTTTACAATTTATAGTTGCATTTACACCATTTCTACTTATTACTTTGAATGGTCCTTTCTATGGACTTTGGTTCTTTTTTCTATTTTTTACTGTAGCTAACACTAAATCTCATAAATTTACGTCTAGTTTATTTTTGTTATTATTATTTATACATGTTTACTCTTTTACTTTAGTTGTTAAGGTTTTAGCCCTATCAAAGCGAACTGTAATTTGATTTGTAGTTCTTGTATGTAGTCGTCATAATTGTAAAACTTAGGTCCGTTTATTATATTGTCCGATGGTAAGCTTGATAGTCTTCGACAAACTAATTCGAAGAGTGAGTATACTGTGTCCACATGTGGTGTTATGTTGTAGGCGAAAGTAAAGTATGGAATCCATTTGTCCCATTCATAGTCGATTGCTGTAGTTAACAAAAACTCTGATTTCTTTTTATCGAGCCTAATCTTTCATGGTGGTATGGTAAAGAAAATATTTGTTTGACTTGTAATAAAAAGCATATGTTACTCATTTGTTTATTCATTAATTCTGTTCCTCTGTCAGACTTAAGTACCTCAAATTGACCATATTTGAGAATATTGTGCGTGTAAGTGGTCCTTTTTGTGTTTTGTTTGTTTATTTATGTTACATTTGTCCAAACATATCTTTGTCTTAATTTAATGATTGTTTTTCTTTTCCTTAAGTGTTCTGCGTATGTGGTATTATGGAATTCGTCAATTAGTTTGTACTTTAGTATGTCATCTGTAAGTTTTGTAGAGGAAATATGTATATATTAGTATCTTTAACCGAAGACTTTTGTTGTTTATCTTTTTTTGCGTACTTTTCTTTTATGTATTCCTTTGAATATGTCAATTTTTCTTGATAGCGTTACTTCTCTTAAGTTTTCATTATTCATTTTAGATATCCGTTTCCATAGTATCGAATCTAGTTTCGAAGATTTACCTTGCCGGCTTGTTATTTTCAATATTTACATTTTGGGTACATAATTTCTTCATAGTCAAAACTGGTTCCGATGAATTATTATTACGTCCTCTGTGTACAATATTATCTTTAATAAATATATCAACTTTTTCTATATCTTATATATTGTTAAACTGCAGTTTCTTTATTTTTATGACATCATTAATGGATATACAATCCCATATTTGCAGTTGATCAGACTTCTGAGAGTTGCATTTTTCCAAAAAGTTTTTGTCTGCGCGCGTTTTTCGTCGTGTTCCTGTGGTGTCATTTCCTTAAGTTTCTCTGAGTCAATTTTTATTCCAGAAAGTTCGGCCGCATTTTTATTAATTTTTCCTTTTTTATAAACCATTGTAAAATTGTAGTCACTTAAGTCTTGCCTGATTCTTGTCATTTTCGGAGAAGGGTTTTTGTGGGAAAATAGTAAAATTGAAGGTCTATGATCCGTTACAACTATAAACTTTCTGCCATATAAAAATTGTTAGTAGTTATTTTTCGACTACCGGTTTAT
The DNA here is from genome assembly GCA_937654795.1 of Cistogaster globosa. Lineage (NCBI taxonomy): Eukaryota > Metazoa > Arthropoda > Insecta > Diptera > Tachinidae > Cistogaster > Cistogaster globosa. The sequence continues at coordinate 50,451,610 of OW569404.1, read as the reverse complement.
TAAGTCACTTTTTTTTGTACAGTTTTGCTTGCGTATGAGATAGGTTAATCTTGTCTTATTTTGCCTTGGGACTTGGGACTCGTCGGTTGTTTTGTAAGGTGCCAAAATTTAAGTAATTTTGACCTACACTAAAAATAAAAACAACTGGGCAGAAGGATTTATATCCATCTGTTAGGGGCGGATACACATCCGTCACATAATCATGTTCTTTTCAGGCAGAAGCAGCGGCAGAGAAGTCTGCGTGGGATGCGGCAGAGAAAGTGAGAATGGAGTAACGGCAGCAACACAACAGTGAAGAGAGAAGTTATGTCGTGATAAACTCAACCACAAGCAACAGCATAAAGGCAAGATGAAATGAATCGGTTTGATACAACTTAACTACAAAGATGCAGTTTTGTAGTTGAACGGCAGCATAAAAGGGCGTGGAGGAAAACAAATCGCTCTCTTTTCCCTGTGGTGGCGAACAATAGCAGACGTGTAAAAAAAAAATCAAGTGTGAATTAAAAATATAAAGTGAATAATAACAATTTTGTAAAAGAACAAGAATTGACTAGTGGTGACGGCCGTGTGAGTAGTGAGTAAATTGGTTAGGTTTATACCAACCTTAGAGAGGAGTACTAAGGCAGAGCAAGGAGGATTTATATCCGACTTGTCGCGATACTGGATTTATATCTGGTTTGTTTTGCATAGAGACTTCTAAGAGGTTTATACCCAGAAGTCGAAGGGCTTGATTGATATCAAGAAGGCAGGGACTGGATTGTCATCCAGAAAGAAATAAGTAGGAGTAAAGAGTAGGAGTTGGTAGGACCACGACAAGGTCACCAGAAATTCTTGTTCTTAGTTAGAAAAAAAGCTAAGTGTACTCAACATAAAAGTAACGAAACAACCAATGGAGTTCTAGAACCAATAAAGTTCATAAAAAAATTGAAAAGAAATATCGAGATTGTTATTTTATGTATAGAACCCTGGACAGCTGAGTAAACCCCAGCTTCAAACCCGGATAACCGGAGGTTCCTTACATTGGCGCCCGAGCAGGGACAAATTAAAAAAAAAAAAAAGACAAAATTAAATCTAGCCATGGTACGCACATCATGGATCTATACACTCCGGAAGGAAGAGCTGGTCCAATATTTGGATGAATTTAAGTTGGAAAATAGTGGCACCGTGGAAGAAATGCGGAAAAGGTTAGCGACATTCGCCTCAAACAGTCATGAAGAAAAGGTGGTGGCCAGGCTGGTGGAGCTGGAAAACAAACTGATGCGTGGTTCGATCCCGCCAGCACCAAGTATGGCAGCGCACTTGGAAGTGCCTACGGAATCTTTTACGACCGCGAAAATGGGACCACCGAACGGCAACGGTCAATTTTTGCTAAGCCAAAGCACAAACGCCGAATCTCCAGCAAATTTACCTTATCCGGCCGTTATCGACATAGTAAGGAAGTGGTCATTTCGTTACGACGGTGGGAGAGACCCAATAGCTTTCATTGAGCGAGTGGAGGAGTTGGCAGAAGTCTATGGGCTGAGTAAAGACATGCTACCACGGACGATGCCAGAATTATTGAAAGAGTCAGCATTACTATGGTTCCGCAACAACAACCGCCAGTGGCAAGAGTGGAAGACCTTCCGTGAGGACTTCCTAAAATTCTTCCTGCCACCCAGGTACTTTGAGGATCTTGATGATGAGATACGCCGGAGACAACAAAAGCCCCGAGAAAAGTTTAAGGACTTCGTAATTGTGTTACAGAACATGATGAGACATGCTGGGTACAGTCATGAGCAACAAACGGATCGCATATTTAGGAACAGCCGTGTGGAGTACCAGATGTACATTAGAAGGAAGGATTTCCAGTCATTGGAAGAACTAATTCAAATGGCAGAAGATTACGAAGTAATCCGAACGAACCACCCCGAGATAAGGAGCGAGCCCCGCGATAACCGACAACATCAGCGGCATGAAGACAGGGCCCGGCAGGTAGTTTTTGATGCAGAGGATGGCCCAATCAATCCAGTTACCGCATGTAGGAGATGTGGCAGAGAGGGTCACGGATATCGGTTTTGCCAGAATGAAAGTGTATTGTTCTGTTGGCAGTGTGGAAGGAGAGGTGTGCGAACACGGGAGTGCTGCCGCGGACCATCGGGAAACGCCAGAGGACCGCGCCGACAGCAGGGGGAGGCAGCGGCCGAGGGAAGACAACCCTTGCCCCAGTGAACGTTATCTACCAGTCCGAGACAAGATTGCTGGCCAAGGTTCAAGTGGGAAAACAGCTCAGGGAGGCCACAATAGATACAGGTGCTTCCAGAAGTTATGTTAGCGAGAGCGTGGCCAAAGAATTAAAAAACTACTGTGAGACCAGACCTAGAGAGAGTCGGATCAGCTTAGCAAACGGTACGAAGGTCGAAGTAAAGGAGACAATCAGGGTGGAGGTACGTTTAGGCGGAAAATGCTGTCAACTGGAGGTGGGTGTCATGCCAAGCATGCTTGATGAAGTTTTGCTGGGTCTGGATTTCTTAAGGGCCACAGAATGTCAACTACAATGTGGTGATCAAGGGATAAGGTTGACTCCCTTTACTCAGCAGGTAATGGCAGCTGTAGAGGTTCAGGTGTCTTCAGAGACGGGAAAAATCGCAGTAGATGAAACCAAGGCGATTGAGTTGTTTTTAGAAGAAGAACTAGGAAAATTCAGTGCTATCAAGGGACCAACAACGCTGGCCGAACATAGAATCATTTTAACAGATCAAAGGCCAGTTCGGCATAGATATGCCCAGCGTAATCCTGAGATACAAAGGAAAATCAACGAGGAAATAGACGTGTTGTTGGAAAACGGGTGTATCGAGCCGTCAAAGAGCCCTTACAGTTCTCCAATTGTGATGGCACCAAAGAAAAACGGAACGCTGAGGTTGTGCATCGATTATAGACAGTTAAATGCAAAAACAGTTGCCGATGCTTATCCGCTGCCCCGTATCAATGCCATTTTAGATCATCTACGGAACGCAAAGTACATCAGCAGTATTGACCTTAAGAACGGGTATTGGCAGATACCCATGGCGGTCGACAGTAAAGAGTACACTGCTTTTACTGTACCTGGACGAGGGTTATTTCAGTGGAAGGTAATGCCGTTTGGGCTTACGTCGGCCCCAGCGACCTTTCAAAGGACATTGGACAGGGTGATCGGAGCAGAGATGGAACCACACGCGTTTGCATATTTAGACGACATCATAGTTCTAGGAGGGTCACTCGAGGAGCACATAGCCAACTTGAGGGAAGTGTTTAGAAGGCTACGAGCAGCACGCTTAGTCATCAATCAAGAAAAATGTAACTTTTTCCAAAAGGAGGTTAAGTATCTAGGCCACGTGGTAAATGAGAGCGGAATCCACACCGACCCGGACAAAATTGCAGCTATCCAAGAACTGCAACCTCCTAAAAATTTACGAGAACTGCGAAGATGTCTGGGGATCGCATCATGGTATAGACGTTTTGTTCCAGGGTTCACGCAAATAGTGCATCCACTGACGGTGCTGCTGAAGAAGGGGAAACATTTCCGTTGGGGCGCAGAACAGCAGGGAGCCTTTGAACACCTCAAGAGGCAGCTAACCAAAGCACCAGTGCTCGCGTGCCCAGATTTTACCAAGAAATTCACGCTTCAGACAGACGCCTGTGACTACGGGCTGGGAGCAGTGCTGACCCAAGAAATCGATGGACAAGAGAGGGTCATTTCATACGCCAGTCGCAGACTAAATCCGGCCGAAATGAATTACTCGGCCACTGAGAAGGAATGTTTGGCGATTGTGTGGGCGATTAGGAAACATAGGCCTTACCTAGAAGGTTACCAATTTACAATTATAACGGACCATCTGGCACTCAAATGGCTTAACTCGATCGAGAGTCCCTCAGGAAGGGTAGCGAGATGGGCTTTAGAACTACAGCAGTACAATTTTGATATCCAGTATCGGCGGGGTCAACTGAATGTTATGGCAGATGCCTTATCTAGGGACCCAGTGGATGTATGCCAGGCTATCCAAAACTGCTCACCAGATGGCACTTGGTGGGAAAAATACTGTGAAGCAGTAGTGAGGGAGCCTGAGAAATATCCCGATTACACGATAATCGGTGGGCAACTTTACCGCCACCTACCTTCAGCAGAAACAGACGAAGAGTGCACTCCGTGGAAACTTTGTGTTCCCTCGTTTCAGAGGAAACGGGTGCTGGGGGAAAATCACGACCATCCGACAGCCGGCCATCTGGGCATAAGAAAAACCATCGCTCGAATCACTAATAAATACTATTGGCCAGGAATGTTTAAAGAAATTCAAAAATATGTCCGAAGTTGTCGGATCTGTCAACAGTATAAAGTAAGCCAGCAGCTGCCCGCGGGGCATATGTTGTCGCGTATTGCGCAGGAGCCATGGGCTATCGTCTGTGCAGATTTTGTAGGCCCACTACCAAGATCTAAGCACGGCAACACAATGGTGTTGGTCTTCACGGATAAGTTTTCAAAGTGGGTAGAGTTAGTCCCATTACGGCGGGCCACCGGGGATGCGCTGCGGAAAGCCTTCCGGCAAAGAATCTTAGCAAATTTCGGGGTGCCGAAAATGCTTATTACGGATAATGGAGCTCAGTTTACTAGCAAAGTGTTTCGGGAATACTTAAGGCAGGTCGGTGTGCATCACCAGCTCACTGCCCCTTATACTCCCCAGGAAAACCCTACGGAACGAGTCAATCGTACAATGAAAACGATGATAGCACAGTACGCGGGAAAGAATCAAAACACATGGGACGAGGCTATTCCGGAAATACAGCTGGCTCTAAATACAGCAAAGTCTGACACCACGCAGTATAGCGCGGCGTTCCTCGTGCAGGGGAGAGAGCCACGGCTACCTGCTACTCTATATGACGAAGTAACGCCAGGCACAGGGACGGAGGATCGAAGCCCGCTAGCAACGTCGGAAATGCTGAAACAAATTTTTAGCTTGGTAAGGAAAAATCTAGTGAAGGCAGCGAAGGACCAAGCTCGATATTATAACTTACGTCGTCGAAGGTGGAAGCCCAGAGTAGGAGAACTAGTCTGGGTAAGGGGACACCCCTTGTCCAATGCCGCAGATAAATTTGCAGCGAAGCTAGCGCCGAAATTTGAGGGACCTTATCGTGTCCGAAAATTATTATCTCCGGTTATTGTCGAACTTTGGAAAGAAAACGGAAAAATACCTCGAACAGCCCATATAAGTGAGCTTAAAATGTTTTACAATAATAATAATAATCATAATAATAATAATAATAATAATAATAATAATAATAATAATAATAATCATAATAATAATATTAATAATAATAATAATAATATTAATAATAATAATAATAATAATAATAATAATAATAATAATAATAATAATAATAATCATCATATTAATAATAATAACAGTTGTAATAAAAATATCAATAACTACTAATAATCGTCATTCACCAACCAAAAAAAAACGCTACAATGCGCTTGGCGATTGATGTTCGATCATACCTGTTTATTAGTAAATGTATACAAACATGCATGTATAAATGCAAAAGCGAAACAATTTGTAAATAACAACAACCAAAGGATGTTAACTAATGTAATTAGTTCGTAAACAAGTAATCCCGTAAGTAGAAAAAAAAAAAATAACAACAAGCAAGAACCTACATTCAATAACAAGCAAGAGATTTACATTTAATAACAAGCAAGAGTTTTTACACTTATAACAACAATAATAAGAAAGTTATACAGCAGTAAAAGTAATAACAATAATAATAACAACCAACTTTAATTCAGGAACAAATGAACAAGTAAAATAGAAATTGTAACAGGGTAGAAGTTGATCAGTTTTACACAAACGGTGGCAGTGAAAGGTTGCAAAATATATCGATGGAACAGCGACGTAATGAAGAACATCCCCTTCTGGCCGGCGAGGTAATTGTACTATCGGATGATGAGGAAGAACTGCCACCTTCACAGGTATCAATTCGGACAACGGATAGTCTCCTAACCGAGGTAGAAGATGGCTGGTATGACCCATACGACCAGGTTCCCAGTTCACAATCCACAGCCATGTCACAAGAGGGAGACGGAAGGGCAGTGTGGGTACATGCGCAAATAGACCGCTACGTCCGCCGGCGAAGGACATACCGCCAATACATAGCGCAGATTGGGATCACCTGGACGGTTGAGTTATCGGACAGCGAAGCAGAGGAAGATGACCCACTTGTGGAGTTTCCTGTGTCACCAAGGAAATTGGCCATTATGGACGGTAGAGCTACTCCCCCACAAGACACCCATGTACAGGACCCCTTGATGACTACCGAAGAGGATGAGTTGCGGCTGAGTGGTGTGGATGAGGACGTTCTGTCGCTCGGTGGGCTTAGCGCAGGAAGCTTAGAGGAGCTGCTGCATAAGGCACTTTGCCCAGAAGCCGCGGGAGACGAGGCGAATACCCAAGGTATGCAGGACGGTCAGGAAACCTCATTTACTCGGCTTCCTGTGGAGCTGCAACGAGAAATTGAGTCTGCAGTGACCAAAAAGAAGAGGGTCAGTTTTCGTCGCGATATCGGGGATATATCATATCGGATTAAAATATCGGCCACGGGAATGCTAACCGTTCGCAGCCTTCCCATTTGGAGAGGGGACACCGGATGAAAAAAAAAAAATGAAAAAAAAAACAACATATATATCTACATATATTAAAAAAAACAAACAAAACAACAAATCAAAAAAAAAGCTAAGTGAATAAAAAAAAAAAAAAAGTTAAAAAAAAAAAACGAAAATTTTGATTTTTGAAGAGAAGGGGGAAGTGTAAGGTGCCAAAATTTAAGTAATTTTGACCTACACTAAAAATAAAAACAACTGGGCAGAAGGATTTATATCCATCTGTTAGGGGCGGATACACATCCGTCACATAATCATGTTCTTTTCAGGCAGAAGCAGCGGCAGAGAAGTCTGCGTGGGATGCGGCAGAGAAAGTGAGAATGGAGTAACGGCAGCAACACAACAGTGAAGAGAGAAGTTATGTCGTGATAAACTCAACCACAAGCAACAGCATAAAGGCAAGATGAAATGAATCGGTTTGATACAACTTAACTACAAAGATGCAGTTTTGTAGTTGAACGGCAGCATAAAAGGGCGTGGAGGAAAACAAATCGCTCTCTTTTCCCTGTGGTGGCGAACAATAGCAGACGTGTAAAAAAAAAATCAAGTGTGAATTAAAAATATAAAGTGAATAATAACAATTTTGTAAAAGAACAAGAATTGACTAGTGGTGACGGCCGTGTGAGTAGTGAGTAAATTGGTTAGGTTTATACCAACCTTAGAGAGGAGTACTAAGGCAGAGCAAGGAGGATTTATATCCGACTTGTCGCGATACTGGATTTATATCTGGTTTGTTTTGCATAGAGACTTCTAAGAGGTTTATACCCAGAAGTCGAAGGGCTTGATTGATATCAAGAAGGCAGGGACTGGATTGTCATCCAGAAAGAAATAAGTAGGAGTGAAGAGTAGGAGTTGGTAGGACCACGACAAGGTCACCAGAAATTCTTGTTCTTAGTTAGAAAAAAAGCTAAGTGTACTCAACATAAAAGTAACGAAACAACCAATGGAGTTCTAGAACCAATAAAGTTCATAAAAAAATTGAAAAGAAATATCGAGATTGTTATTTTATGTATAGAACCCTGGACAGCTGAGTAAACCCCAGCTTCAAACCCGGATAACCGGAGGTTCCTTACAGTTTAAATAAAAGGTTGTTAAAACTAGGGTATTGTAGTATTGGTAGGTTCATTAGTTTTTCTTTTAGTTCATCAAATATTGGCTTTTCTCTGTTCATACAAATTCTATTGATTTCTTTAGTAGTACATATAGATCCGCAGCAATGGGGTCAAAATTAGGTATGAATCTTCTATAACAGTTGCAAAATGCAACGAATCGTCTAACTTCGTCTGTGTTTCTTGGGGTTGGGCATTTTTTTATTATATCGTGTTTAGATGTGTCTGTTATAACACCGTCCTTTGTTACTAAATGGTCTGAATAAATCATGTTTTAGCTTGCATTTTTGTAGTCAGTGTAGTACTTTTATAAAATTTTTATTGTGATGCTTTAAACTACATCCACATTCAATTATAACATCTACATATAGAAAAGCTATTTAAAAAAAGGGGCGTCTTTTAAATTGGTAATGGCATTGTGCAGTGGAGAAGGCTGTCAGAGGCCTTGAGTCATTCTCCAGTTCGATTTGGTGAAATGAGATGGTCATGTGAAGAGTAGAAAACCAATTGTATGTGCAAAATTTGTCTAGAATATCGTCTTATCTAGCTAGAGGAACTTTTTTTTATCAATAAATTTATTATTTAGTTTTCTAAAGTCAACCACTAATATCCATCTCCTTTTATTTCGTATTTTTCTTAGGTACTAAGAGAATTGGAGCATTATATATGCTAACAGATGGTTCTATTATTTTTCATTGAGAATTTTCTGTACTTGTTCATTTATCAATTTAGTATTTGAGCATGGCTTTAGTTTTGTGTGTCTTTAGTTTTTTATATATACAGGTGTGTTGTCCGAGGTTAAAATTTATTATAAAAATTTTTGACATTTAATTTTTCATCTTTTTAATGAAAAACATTTTGGTATTTTTTAAATACTTATTTCCATTAATTGTGTTTTTGCATGTTTATCATTGTTGTATAGTTGTAAGTTGTCCAATGTTTTGTTAAACCGTTCGTAATTGTAACTTAATACATTATAATTTTTAAGTGGGCCAGTTTGGTGTTTAATGCTCTTTAAAGTTATTTTTTCGTTTGTTGTGTTTAAAATTTTTAATGCGTCGTACCGCTTTTGGATGCTATCGATTTACTTAAAAAACACCTTTTTCTATTTCATTATTAAGGACTATTCTACTTAATTATACTTAAATAGTGGAAGTGTTTTTGATATTTTTTGTAGGCTGAATGCTGCCATTCTGCTGTCATCTGTGGTAAAAACTTTTTTGTCGTAGCAAACTTTTTCATGGATGAAGGTTGGTATGTTTATGTTAAGCTTTTTCTTTTATTAATTTTATAGAGTTTATCTCTAGCGGCTAAAAAGAATGCTTCAGCTGCTTCTTAATGAGTTACTGTAATAGTGTACGTTGATAATTACTCTTATCTTTTCTAAAAAAATCAATAAGTTCTGAATGTGCTCTTCAACAGTGTCTTCTTTCGTTGGTCTGTACGTATTTATCTTATCAATCTAACTTTGTTGACTATGTCTCAAAGCTTTCTAACGATGCAATTAAAATTTATATTTTTATTCTTAAATTTCAGATATTTTTAAACATTTAGGTTTTTTTTTATTAAATTTGTATGTAGCTATGTAATGGTTACTTTTATATTTCTGCTACAGCATTATTGTTATTTCTATATTTTAATACATAGTTCTTGGTGATTTACACATTTCATTGTATGTCTTATTTTTATTTTAAATCTTATTTCTCTAAATTGGTCCCACTATTTATATATGTTGAAGAATAACAAAAATGTTTTTTGTTAATGTATGTTTTTTGAAGTTTTATTTGGTCTTGTCTTGTGTCCGCTAGGGTCAGCTGTTTGTATATTTTCGCTGTCTGCTTTCTCTTTTGGAATTTTTAACCATCTTTTTTTTTCTTTGATTTCTTTCTTCTGACTAGGCTGTTGGGCTCTGCATTCGTCTTAGTATTTTGTCTTCTCCTCCTTATGGCCTTTGGGCCTGCTGTTAATGGCTTGCAATCCGGGAGAGTATCGTTGCTTGGGAATGAAATGTATTCTTCTTCAAGTTATTCTCTCTAAGATATCTTTCCTCAAATATATCTTTATCTCAAATAACCTTTCTATCATCTCAGTCATTTAACAACCGTGGAAATATTTGTTTCGGGGCCAGTGTTTTACAGGATTCCTTGCAAGATCTTAAAAAAAATTTTTGTGTGGTCCGTTTGTGTGTGTGGTGTGTTGATCAGAAATTTTTCCTGTAGCCCTTGTATTTAATTTAAACAGCTGAAAGATTCTAGCTAAACCTTAGGCGTTCGAAAGAACTGCCGAAGCAAGTGAGGCTAATGAAAGAAAACTAGGCAGTTGTTGCCGACTTGTGTTCGCAATCAAAAGTCAAATTTTATTTTATGGTTTATTTCTTATTCCAAATATTCATCAAACATATGTCTTTAAAATTATATTTCTTATTACATATTTTTTAACGTTATACAACATTTCTAAGACTTATTTGCATTAAGTTAATTACATTACAGATATCCTGCATACAGCCATTTTAAAACTAATACATTCGTTTACATTCCCAAAAAAGGATTAAAAGGAAAACACTCATTTCTTTAAATTTTACTTTAAACTTATAACTTAAATTACCCTACAAACTAAATAACACTTAAAATTAAAATGTAAAGTAGGCGATATATAATAGCAATCACCAACTTCTTTTAAAACTACTGTGCGGTGTTGTAAACCAGGTCAGGGGGCAAATCACCGCATTCGATATCGAGTGCGCATTCGTGTCGAGAAATATTTCGATGGCTTTAATTTTTGGATCATAGTATTCTATCGTAATTTTTTCTATTTACTACTATTTTTTACATTGCTGCAAACATATGACAATAAGAAAAAAAAAACAAAAAATAAATTAATTAGTGAAAACAGCGTAACAGTGCAAAAAATAAACAAACAAGACTCATTTCAATGGACCCAAATATATTTACTTTATTAGTATTTGTTCTGGGAGCAATTTTAGCGTTGACTTTTTTGCACTGATTCCTGGGAAATCTTTGTCTTCACATTCACCTTCCCTAAAAGCATTTAAAATTTAATTTTTAAACTATTTTATTATATAAATAGCAGGAAAATTCACACTGACATGTTTAATTTCTTCTTCTTCTTTAGTTACTTCTATTTGTCTTTGTTTTGTATCGTGGCAAAATGTGTATTTGTTTTCGATAGTAAATTACCAATCGAGTGCAATTACGAGTAAATGTGTTTCGATAACGACTGCCGTGATCCACGTTAACGACATTTCGATCACAAAGTATTCGTTATCGAATGCGGTGATTTGCCCCCAGTTAGGTCAAGGGTTTTCACCCTCCTGTGATAAAATAAAAGGCTTGCATTCCCAAAGAAAAGACTTCCATCATTCAGGGCCAATAGCCTAACTGGGGAGTGGTACTTATTTCTAAGCAAATCCTTCAGATCAGGGGCCCGTTGAAAGCATTTCCCTACCATAATATTATTTAAAGAAGACGATTTATCAAGAAAGCTGAGTACAGATCTCATAAGAAAAACATCAATCCTCTCAAAGTCTATACTACTATATATCTTTCTATAAGACGTTTTTCGAAAAATGCCGTCAGGACCGTCTCTCTCATTTCCTCAGCCTATTTATCTGGTGGAAAGATTCCCAAACCAGGCAAAGAAACCATAAGATATAAGAGGTCCATCGTACTTAAATCACCCCCGCGGCGCAAAATCCTGTGGTACAAGAAATAAACCTTCTTAACAAATTCTAATATGAAATCGAGGTGTCTATAGAGTTCAAAGTTCTCATGGAATACTAATTTTATTATTCAAGCCCCTGGTTACGAAGTCTGTGAACACCATTAGGGCGTGTGATGATGAATGGCCTCCCCTTAAGCAAACTCACAATTTTCATCCTGTATTCTGGATAACAGGAACCATTCCATTAGTTTTCTAAACGAAGATAGCAAGGAAATAGGTCTGTAGCCTCCAGCTTCCCTAGGGTCCAAATCAGACTTTAAATTGGAACTACTATTACCTCCACTTTCTAGGAAATTAACCAATGTTGAGACAATAGTTGAAAATTATTGCCAAGTAACGCTATTGACGATGATCAGTTTTTCTTATAATTAAACCAGGAATTCCATTACTACTACTAAATTCTAATTTGACCTCGTTTTAAGAGAATTACCTACGTCGTAAAATGTAACTACCTTCTTGAAAACCGCGATTAACTAAGGTGCCATCAGCCATGACTTCCTATTCAAAAGTCAGGGATGGCAAATAATTAGTCAATGCGGATACCTTCTCAGAGACTATGCTCCCAAAAGAAGGCGATCGAAAACCATCGCCTTCCCTGTGAACTTCACAGAAGTAATTAGCAAAGATGTTGGCTTTGTCACAACCCTCTGTGAGAAATTTCGCCTCTTCAGACCAGCGCCTCTCTTCGCTTTCTCATTGCAGAAAATCGGCCCAATAATGTTCCTCAAATCCTGCAATGGCCCCTGAATATTTCTGTCCAAGTTTCTTATATCAGCTTTTACAATAAAAACCTGCTATGGTTTGCAGTACGCCACAGAATCCTCCTGTGAGCTGGAAGCTTTAGCAGTCCTCTATTACCCATAGGGATCTTAGGGCTTGCTTCGTCCGTAGCATTTAAAAATAACTTGCCCATAGGTTCAATAGAGGCATCAATTTTATGAGTTAAAACATTGCAGTCAACTGGAAGTTGAATATTTGGCAGATTTTGTGTCATTAGTTTATTCAAATTCAAACGGCTAAAGTCAAAATAATTAGGTAGTATCCGTTCTAGCAAGTCCGCTACCTCAGCAACATTTTCCACTGAAAATATAATGTTCTTAGGGCTTCAATTTCTGCTGGTAAGATATCAGTTGATGACATAACTATGTATAAAAATGAGGATGTACTTCCAGAAACTCGTGTCGGCCCTTGGTTCGACAGATAGTAATATCAGGGCACGAAAACAGAAATTCAATGAGGATGTTACTTTAGGGTTGCATATGTTGCTCCCCCAGTATGAATGCTTAGCATTCAGATCAGCATCGAAACTACAGTCTTATTTATCCTGACAGCTGTATTCTCTATAGGACCTTAATAAAGAATAACCCTATTACAACAAAAACTATCCTTTACCAAGATGGCAGTGCCACCGCCAGTCTAATTTTATTTAAATTTGTACCAACTTATATATTATTTATGAGAATTAATCTTAACCTATCCAATTACTTTTATATATTTCTGGCTTATTTAATATTATGAGGTTAATATTTACAATTATATTTGGCGAATCACAATGAGTAATGTTTTAATTGCACTCAATGTGTCGCTTAAATATTGTCTCGATAGCCTTTTACTATGCATAAAACGAAATGTAATTTGATTCTTCATTATTTATTGATTTTATGCATTGTAAGTGCACTGTAGACTTGTGTGGATTGAACGATGGTCGTCTGTCCGTCCGCGGTCAAAACACCTCTCATACCTCTAATTTTACTACATCATTTGGAACAATGAAGTGACTCCAATAAAACAAAACAAATATATGAGGCAATAGGCAATTAAAAAATAAAAAAAAAAACGTCAAGTGAAAATATTGCTTAACCCATTAGATTTTTTAACTTAAAAAAAATATATATTTACATGCATGTGGTTATACATATATGGTGAATGGTATAAAAGATTCGGCAAAGCCGAATTACTTATCATTTAGTACTTAGTGCTTTTAAAAACCAATTTTCAATTCACCCGAAAACCGAATACGGGTTTCTCTTTATATATATTTTACACAAAAAGGATCATTTTAGTAAAAACATATTATGGTTATTGGAAAATACAAAAACAACAGATTTATAAATAAATATGTCTTGTTTATTCTTTTTTTTTTTTTTTTTAATTAGGACCAGCACTCAGGGGATGACCCCTACTTATGCAATGCATAGTGCCAGAACTAGGAAATTAGGTTTAGGGATGGGGGATAGAGGGAGTAGTGCTTGTGAACATTTGATTTGAATCTTTGCACATTGAAAGTGGCAGGAAAGACCTCTGCAGGGAGTTTATTCCACATACGAACTGTTCGGCTAAAAAACGAATTCTCTCTGTAATGCGTTGTGCGATTCACTGGCCAATCGACCACAAAGGAATGCGCTCTTGATGCAGATCGCGTTGCGCGTATAAAATTACGGTTTTCAGGAACAAGTTCCCTGATTTCATAAGAGCACATTCCGTTGTAGTAACGATAAAACAGTGAAACACACCCCACATTGCGTCGATGCTCCAGTGAGTCAATAGAGCTGGATACCCTACTGTCACCGATGAGTTTCTTCGCTCTCTCCTGTACGCGGTCGAGTAACTCCAAAATAGACTTTGAAGCACCGGCCCATAATTGAGAGTTGTATTCCATTTTCGGTCTGATAAAGGTGACATAGATAGTAAGGAGGTCAGATGGAGTGAAGTATTTCTTACACCGTTTTAGAAAACCTAGGCACTTGAATGCTTCTTTTGCAACATGAAAAATGTGCTTGTTCCAACGAACATCGCATTGAATTTTCATGCCAAGAACATCGAGAGCTTCTGATTCCTTAATATATGTATCACCCATAATTAAAGGTGACGTAGCATGTTCAGCAGTACGCCTGTGCGAAAGCACACAGCACTGGGTTTTATTAGCGTTAAACTGAACCCTGTTCGCCAGGCCCCATTCAGAAATTACTAAAAGGTCGCGATTAAGGGTATCGTCCATGTGCTTTCTCACAGCCCCAATTTCCTGAAGGCTTGGTCTACTGCGAAACGAAAATGAATGGCATATGCTACTGTCATCTGCAAAAGAATAAATAGGGTTAAAAGTCTGACGTAGAAGGTCATTAAGAAAAATAAGAAATAGGGTAGGGGAAAGGACGGAACCTTGAACTCGTTTGATGAGATCCCATCTATAACAACTCGTATAGTGCGATCCCTGAGAAAGCTCGATATAAGTCGAGTGAAGCTATTACCGACACCAAAAGCAATAAGTTTTGATATGAGTGCACCATGCCACACTCTATCAAACGCCTTGGAAATATCTAAAGCCATCACCTTACTTTCGCCGAAATGGTGAATGGATTGACACCATTTTTCCGAAAGGAAGGCCAGTAAGTCACCCGTAGAGCGAGCCCTACGAAAGCCGTACTGCCGGTCACTAAGTAAGCTGTTGGACTCCAGATATTTCACAAGATGAAAATTAAGCATACTTTCCATTACTTTGGAAAGCGCAGAGCAAATTGCGATTGGGCGGTAATTTTCAGGGTGGCTGGCCTCTCCCTTTTTGGGGATTGGTGTTACATTAGCAACCTTCCAACATGATGGGAACTCACCAACATGGTACAAAATGTTGAAAAGTTTTGCTAATGGACGCGCTAACGTCGAAGAGCACTGCTTCAAGACCAGTGCTGGAATTCCATCCGGACCAGGGGACTTGTGTATGTTGAGATCCGCTAAAACATTTTTAACTGCACGTGCTCGAAGGAATATATCTGGCATAGTTACTGATACTCTTTCCAGTGCGGGCAGTGGTTGATTGCTCTCCGGCAAGTAGGAGTTACTTGCAAAAATTTCAGCCAAGACGTTAGCTTTATCAACCGGGTCGTTAATTATTTGATCATCCTTTAAAAGAGGCGGAATTGAGGAACTAGCATTATCCTTCACTCTTTTAACGAACGAGCAAAAGCTCTTGCTACCCCGAGAAGTAGTAAGAACTTTAGCACGAAGGCGCTGCTCGTATAAAGCTTTTTCGCGTCTTAGTACTTTGGCACACGAAGATCTCGCCTTTTTGCGTAGCAAATCAGTTACGGCGTTTTTGTAACACCGCCATATACTGAATGCTTCCTCTCTGGATCTGACTGCATTTTTGCACGTCTGATTAAACCAAGAATTCTTTCTTGGATTAACAAATAATTTGAAGGAGAAAATATTTTGTAATAAATTCCGCGAAACCTCATACTTCAGAGTTTAAGACCCCCTAAAGGTTTTATGTAAAATATGCAACATATCAAATATTCTTTAGCAGAGCGGTTTTAAAATTTCTATAAGTTTTATAACAAAAATAGATTTTAAAAAATTTTAGCCACTTAGAGACCGTTAAGATGTTATTTTACTTTTTTAGTTTGTTTTTGATATGTCACGTGCTTGATAAGAGTTTGATAAGTTCGTCTATGATAGCTAAATTGACCCATTCTGCTACAAAGTAAGATACACAATATACTTATTTATAAAAACTATAAAGGTCCATAACCTGCCGACGGTTTTTCATTTCATTGTTTGTACTACTTATTGCTTCAGAGAAATACTTTAAATTATATTCAATTTTAAAGATAATCCAAACGAAAAATCGACGTACTCTTAAAAATATTGTTTAAGTTTTCTAATAGCCTCTAAAACAATAATCTAAATATTTATTAAATCATAAGCTAGAACTGTTTCTTTAAAACACGCTAAAAAAAATTTAAAGGTTCATCACTGAAATACAAAAAAATTCACATTTTTATTATTTAGCTGCTGCGTTCAAAATAATTGTGTAGCAGGCTATATGGCCACAAATGCTGCTAGCTACAATTTCCGTCATATATCCAGCTACATAATTTTTTAAACGCAATATTATTTAATAGCACGACGATTTTTCGTTTGGCTTGTCTTTAAAATTTAAAACAAATTGAAGTATTTCTCAGAAGCAATAATAAGTACTGTCACTTCAAAGGAAACGAAGTTACTTGTACACTGCAATAAAAATACTAAAAACAACAAAATGATGAAAGCTATACAGTTCTATGATATATACCAAAAACACAATATTCTTAAAAATTAACAGGTGTCCTTCTAAGAAACCTTCTACTTATAAACATGGACAAATTGAAATTATCATAAGAAAAAAGTAAATACGTATCTAACCAAATGTTTACCACAAAAATAGGAATTGTAATTTTATATACACTCAAAAGCATTCCTTTGAAATTTTTACAATTATTCTTCACACATTTTCACATTACGATTTAAGTATTTTGTATTTAAAAAATTCATGAAAAAACATTCATATGAATTTATCTAAACTGAAAAAGCCTTAATAATAAATTGACTAATATGAAATATACTTAAATCTCTAAATAAACAAAAAAATAATGTTTTTTAAGTTTTTTACATTTTTATTATTATAAATTATAAGTAAATTTTCGGCTTAAGGTTTGTATTTAATAAATTAAAAAAATTTAAGAAACTTGTTTTAGTTTCTTAAAAAAATTTAAATTTATTTATTCCAATATTTCGGCCAACGTTGCTGGTCATCTTCAGAGATTAATCTTAAAACAAACAATATTTAACAACAATAATCATATTAACAATAAAAACACAAATTACATTAAATATTTACATTTTAAAAATACTTTTTAGAAAAAACTTTTTCGGTTCTGCTATCACTAAACTTTGTCACTGTTTTTTTTATGTTTAAATTTGTTTTCTTTTTGCAGTTCTGTGTTTGTTTATTATGTCGTATATGTGTGCACAATTGTCTATGTCTATCTTATAGTTTATTCGTTTCTCTGTTGGGATATTTATTATGTGGAGCATCTCTTGCATATATCTCTTTTCATAGTTATTCTCTCTTACCAATATTCTCACTTGCTTTAATTTTGGTTGGTGTCCAGTTGTGGCACAGTATGGAGTCAAAATTAGACAAAATGGACCAATCAAATATAATCTACGAAATAACATGTAATGGAGACGACACCAATATATGC
Source organism: Cistogaster globosa (assembly GCA_937654795.1). Taxonomy (NCBI): domain Eukaryota; kingdom Metazoa; phylum Arthropoda; class Insecta; order Diptera; family Tachinidae; genus Cistogaster; species Cistogaster globosa. The sequence continues at coordinate 50,434,073 of OW569404.1, read as the reverse complement.
CAAAAAGTATATGTTGGTACGACCAAAATAAATTTAAAGACAAGATTAGAATCACATAAGTCTGATTTAAAAACAAACGAGAAACCTTGAAACCAAAAAACTGCACTTGCGGCCCACTGTGCAACAACTGGAAACCAAGCAGAATTAAAACAAGTGAGAATATTGGAAAGGGAGAATAGCTATGGAAAGAGATATATGCAAGAGATGCTCCACATAATAAATATCCCAACACACAATAAACAAACACAGAACTGAAAAAAGAAAACTAAAACAGTGAAAAAGTTTAGTGATAACACAACCGAAAAAATTTTTTTAAGCATTTTTAAAATGTAAATATTAATTGCGATTTGTGTTTGTATTGTTAATATGATTATGATTGTTAAATATTGTTTGTTTTTAGAATAATCCCTGAAGATAACCAACATCGTTGGCCGAAATATTGAATTAAATAAATGTAAATATTTTTTAAAAACTTAAACAAGTTTTTTAAATTTTTTTTTTAATTTAATAAATACCGAAAGCCGAAAATTTACTAATAATTAATAAACAAAAAAAATATTTTAATTAATAACGCAAGATTATTTTAAGTTTTTATTGTTTTTTTTTTCACAACAAGAGGTTTTTAAGCACTTATTAATTTACTTAATTTATACCTTGTAAGTGTTTATTGGAGTCAACAATAATAGAAATTAGTTTAGTTGGACTGCAGCGGCCAAATCAGCCTAGACAAAAACCGTTCGCTTTATTGCCTTGCTGTCTTCAAAATAATCATTTTCATGTGCACACATGTATTCTATTTTTGAAATTTTGCTTTCGGTAGTTGGTGTGGTGAATGAGTTTAATGCTTAAGTGTGCAGCTTTGTTGACACATCTTATACAAAGCAAATATTTATTTTCATTAGAGATGAGCGATAGTTCAATACAGTTCCGCGAAAGAACGTTATTTTATGTTTGCACACATACAAACTTAAGTTTCATTTTACTTTCTGGAGAGAAATATTAGTACATTTGGGCCTTTCATTCTTTTATGTGTCAAAGCGGCTTCATTGCTGTGTAGCTTTTTCTTGCTTCTTCTTATTAACAACAGCTATTCTGTTTTTCGAAACTTCACACATGCATACCTATTAGGGATGAACGATCACGTGATTTTTAAGCAACGTCGTTAGTAAATTACGTGATTTTCAAATCACCGTTCTTTTAAATAGTTACCGTGATCATCGTTTGCATTTTTTTACTAAGCATACATGTTTTTTTTTATTATACAAAATTTTATGCAAACAGTTATCATATTGAAAAATTTATTTTGATATCTATCTACATTCAAAGCAACTGTAGTTAAATTTGGTCAGAAATATAAAGTTCGGTAAACTGATTAATTATAGGTTTAAATGGAAAAAGCACACAAAATTTGTTGCTTTCTTGTTACATATGTGCTGTTAATAAATAGAAGCAAGAAAAACACAATGAAATCGCTTTGATTTATGAAAGAGTGAAAGGGTCAAAAGTACTAACATTTTTCTGCACAAAGAAAGATCACATTTTAGTTTGTATGTGCGTGAACATAACAGAACTTTCTTACTGGAACTGTAACTTGATAAACTCAGTCACTGTCCAGTGATATTTTACTCAGAGTGATTTAATCACAGGTACTGAAATATCGCTCATCTCTAATACCTATGTAACAAAAAAATTATGTTTTGTGCTTTTTTGTTGGAACCTATATTCAGTGTTATTGAATTTTACATTGCTAGCCAAAATTAATTACACTATACATAATATATTTATTAGTATATTAGTATATTAATTAGTCTATACATAATATATTATTTAATATATGTACTATATACTTTCTTGAATAAAAACAAATGCAAACGGTGATTTGAATATCACGTTCACCGGTAACGATGTTACTTAAAATTCACGGGATCGCTCATCCCTAATTTTCTATGTAGATCAAGATGTGTATGAAACCTCCCACACAAAGCCGTAACTTTTTTAACAAGTAAGAGTTCTACATATTTGGCTATGTCGAGTCTTTTATACCCTTAAAATAAATAAAGAAATAAGTAAAACTAACTATTATATATAATTTTACATTAACAGGTTAAGCATACCAACATATACAATATGGGTATTATAAGAAAGGTTTTTTTAAGGCGCGTCCAACTGTGTATATAATTTGTCCTTTTTCCAGGATATTCTGTAATTTTAAATATTTGTTCCGGGTTGTTTGTAATAAAAATGTAATGGGATGGTAGCCCTTCGATTTAAATAGGGCAATATGGGTACCAATTTTTTTCTTTTACCAAGTTCATCATCTTTGTCGCGTCTTAAAAAAAAACTTTCTGATGATATCAATGCTGTATATGTTGGTAAGGAAACAAATTCCCAATTTAGTAAAACATGCAGAAATATACCCTTATTAAAAATGGTCCAGTTCACGAGAGAATAAAGCTGGAGCCAAAATATTTGAAAAGTCATCTTAAAAATGTCTAAGGTTCATTTTTAAACTGGTACATCGAGCACTTTTTTTGGTGAGTCGCTATTATATACACTTTATAGGGTCAAAAATTGATATTGTAGAAATTACAAACGTAGATATACCCTTTTTCCACCTGTGGTGAAGGGCATAAAAACAGGAACAGTACTTTTTCCGTTATACTAACTCCAAAATTGTTTGGAGGTGTTGCTAGCAGCAAGTATACAAAATGTTGAAAAAATATTTGCGAGAACTTATTTCCATGGTACTTACTTATAAATAAAATGGTCCAATTGAGCAATTAGAGATACATTCACTTTTCTAATAAATACCCAAAGTAGTTTCTACCACGTCGAACAAGCAAGCTTATAAGCAGAAAGACGCTTCTCTCAGTATCTTCGTTTTCTATTCCAACAGATACAAATTTTTTTTAAGTATTTTTGCGCGTCTTTTGCATTTATTGCGAGACCGCTCTAGTGGAAAAAAATTTATGTTCAAAACATTAGGACAGAAATAAAATGTAGTACACAATACATATACAAATATTTTAACAGGTTAATTTAGTTTTAAAGTTTTGAAAGTAGGCACAATTTTCGCGGCAACATATCTGCAGAGTTTAAATACGATTTCTTAAAAAAAAGTACAAAAAAATATATATGTTCGAAACATCTTACTTCGGGAATCTACTGTACCTTTGTTTATTTTTAAAAAGCGAACAGTTTTATTTCTTAGTGTTTTTTAAGCGTTTTGCCGTCGAAGAAATATTTTTCCCAAAGAAAAATAAGAACCAGGACACTTTAGTTTTATACATTGATTAATTGAAAATTTCATCGTTGTTTTTGACTAAAAGATCCCTAAGAACCTAACAAAATTACGCTGTTTAAAATATCAGTGAAATTAATTTTATTCCTTGTATTTTCCTTATAAGCTAATTGGGCCACTCATCTTCAATGTAAATAAAACCAATATTTTAATTACATTTTTTCCCGACGTTTCGTCAATTTTTTGTTGACTTTTTCAAGGGAAATATTAAATTTGGTGTTATTTAGCTACATTGAATTACAATTATATTAAATTTTACTAATAATAACAATATTACAATTATTTTGAACTTTACACACATAAACACGACTTAAATTAATATCACAGTTTATTACAGGGCAACAATATAACAAGAGTTTATGTTAACAGATAACATAAACTCTTGTTATATTGTTGCCCTGTAATAAACTGTGATATTAATTTAAGTCGTGTTTATGTGTGTAAAGTTCAAAATAATTGTAATATTGTTATTATTTGTAAAATTTAATATAATTGTAATTCAATGTAGCTAAATAACACCAAATTTAATATTTCCCTTGAAAAAGTCAACAAAAAATTGACGAAACGTCGGGAAAAAAAAAATGTAATTAAAATATTGGTTTTATTTACATTGAAGATGAGTGGCCCAATTAGCTTATAAGGAAAATACAAGGAATAAATTAATATTGGCCAAAATAACAAATGAGAAAAATTAATTTTAAGTTTTGTTTTTCGTTTATTAGGGAGGTTATAGAGCTGGCCTTACTATTGGTCATAGCAGTTCCGTTTATGTACGCTGTAATCATTCTTCCAACACTCTTCCAATAGAAATGACGTGCAGTAAAGGTGTTTTAAATCCTCAAAATATACATTGTGAAACAGGAATGCGAAAGTCTCGAGAAGAAACTTTATCAGAACTAGAAGCTGCTGAGTCAACAGAAAATGAAGACAATAGCATTGATTTATCACATACATTAGAAACTTCAGATATGGAAGAAGAATCAAATTCAACTGATGATCACAATACAACAGATGAGTCTAAAATGTGTGGACCCCCGACAATAAATGAAGGTGCTCTCATCTACGTGTAAGTTAAATAAAAATTGTCAATATACATATTCCATATACACATACACAACAATATTCCGATAATTATGTTCTATTACAAAAAAAAAAAAAAAAAATATAGAAATGATAAAAGCAATGTGAAAATAGAAAGAATATACGAGAGCGGGACAGAAATTTACTTCAACTGCATACCAAGTGCATCTGGCGAACGAAACACATGGAAAATCATATGTGAAAATGGACAATGGATAGGACGATCATATAACTGTGGCAAGTAAAACTAGTTTTCTTTATTTAATAAAACAAACTTTTAGGAATCAAAAACGAGGAGCCTGTTATATATCATCCACTGTATTATTTAAATGGCCAATTATTAACTAAAATCTTTATTCCTTATTAAAGCTGTTTGACTTCTTCGATAACATCTATTATATGATTTTTTAAGCTTAGGATCCTTTAATTTTTTTAATACCTTAAATAACTTAATTTTTTGCTACGTGTAACATCAATAAATGAGCTAACTTTATATGTACAAATAAACTAATATATTCATCACCAACAGAATAATGGATTTCTGTGAATTAGTTATGTCTAAAACGTAACTGATTAACTGAGAATTGCATTCAATCAAGAAGAGAACAAAAAATATAAAAATGTTAAATAAATATAAAATAAATGTTCAGGAATTTTTTTTTCTTTTTAATTTAAAGTTTTTGTATTTTGTAAAAGAGTGTGTAAGGGCGAAATTGTAGTACTATTGTGAGAAATAATTGATAATGTAATTGAACTAAACTTAATTTCTTATGGTTTTATTAGAAATAAAAAAGATATTGTTTTTAACTAAATGTTTCTTCCAAGACTTTGTGATGCTTTCAAGTTCTACATCACGTATTGCTTGGACTATATTTGCCATAAGAGTTTGAAACATTTCTAGATTACATGAATATTATTGGTCTTTAACGCCAGTCCATAACATCAATTGTTTGTGAGCTATATGAAATAGTGCTCCGTCCTTAATATTTCTTATTTCATACCATGAAAAGTCCGTAATCTTAGCTCTGAGCTCGCCTTTGTCTAAAATGGTGTTTCCAGCAGCAACCGTAAGTCTCCGTGGATGCACTGGCTTCTCGGCAATTATCTGCCTCGCCGGAAAAGAAGACGAATAGTCAGTCATTCTCGGTGGGTGCTTCACTTCAGCTAAAACTACGGTTTCAGAAACATAGCATTCAGTTTTAAAGTATATAAGTTTGTAATATTCTAACGTTGTCAATATTTCAGACATAACAATTTATCAGTGTCAAGGTAACATACCTTATAAGCATACTTGTAATTGGACTACCCTGAATAGGTGCCACCAAGGCAAATAAACTTTACTAGATAGACGCATCAGTACAACATTAACAATATAATCACTGCGGGATATTTAGGGCAATTACCCTTAACGAAGTTGTCTCATTACTTGTGAAAATGGAAGTGGTACTTTTGACCATCGAAAGAGGATTAATCACGTATTTGATTAATAGTTCAAAAAAAAATTATAAATTATTGAAAATTTTGAGCAAACATATATATCAATTCATACACCTACAATAGAGTCCACCCTTATAATTTTACTCTCAGATTTTATACTTTTAAAATTCTTAGTCCTGAGCACAGAACAAGCTCGTTAAGGTGTCACTTGAGACGTGCTGCAGAGTATCTAAATAGTGACTATATACCCTTCCTATGGCAATGCCATGTTACGTTGACCGCCAAACTGTATCGTGGCAGTTCTAATGTCTCTGTGGTTATTAAGACTTTCCAAAAGTGTGTTTCTAAGATATTATTAATATTATTATTATTAGTTACTTTAACAATGCATTTGGCATGTTCTGTATCAAAATTTCTTTGGTTGTGTTGTTTGCTTCTCTTTGTGTGTCCACGACAATCCTAATGCATACATACAGTGGTGTTTCATAAAATAGAGCCACCTTTTACTACAAATTACGAAAGAGTAATTGCAAACTTAATCTTTATAACAATTTTTAAGGTTTTTATTTTTGTGTGACCAAACAACTGACGAACTTAATTGCTATATTCCTGTTTTTATAAATAACTTAAAAAGAAATATATACGTAGAAACATCAGTAGTATACTATTTAAGGTATGCAAAAAAAATAGAACCATCCACTTTAACTATCTAAGAAAAAAACTATTGTAAGAAATGATTAAAATTATATACCACACACATTTTGAAATTATCTCAGTACTTAGTTTAATATCCTTTATTTTTTATAACTGTTGCGCAACATTTTGGCATAGAGTCTACAAGTTTTTGGCATGTTTCCATTGAAATATTATTCCAAGCTTCATTTACTAATGCCCAGATGTGATCTTTATTTGTTGCATGCTTCCCTTTAAGAGCTAATTTAACTCTTCTTCACAAGTTTCAATGGTGTTTAGGTTTAACGACTGAGCAGGCCACTTTTAAACACCAATCCCATTGCTTTCAATCCAATTTTTCGCCCGCTTCGAAGTGTGTTTCGGGTCATTGTCTTGCTGAAACACCCATCGAAGCGGCATTTCCCATTCCGCGTAAGGCAATATGAAATTTTTAAGCAGATTTGTGTAAAAAATAACATCCATTCTTTCTGCAATAATATTTCCGCCAGCGTGTATAGTGGTCCTTATTGTGTATTGAGGAAGATGTTCAGTGTTCACTGGTCTTCGTTCACAGTGACTGCTTCTGTCAGAGTTAAATAAATTTATTTTTTATTTTTCAGACCACAAAATATTTCGCCACTTGCTAGTACGCCAGCTCACATGTTCCTCGGCACATTGCAACCTATTTTTCAAATGATTTTTTTTAAGGTATGGAACTTTTCTTGCACTTTTCGACTTTAAACTGTTTTTAGTTAATAGCTTTCGCAATGTTGAAGTTGCTACATTGAGGTTATGTTCTTCTTTTTAGGGCGGTAGATGTAACGAATATGTCCTTTTCTTACATAGCGTAAAATTTTTATCTTCAAAGCTTCTGTGATTTTTGGTGTTCTTTCTCTTTTTTTCTCTTTTATTCGCAAATTTAATTGCATTTTCCACCATTTTTTTAACCCAACAATAGCTGCAATTTTTCTATGGCTTTCACCTTGTTTATGAAGATTTTTTATGATTTCCCTACGATCTGGAGTACAATGTTTAGATCTACCCATTCTAAATTTTCATAAGAACAAATTATAGAAATTACTTTACACTTATGATAAAAACAATATAAACTTACGTATGTATTGTTTTAATTTAAAGGACAACCTAATTTTAAACTTTAAAGAAATTTGTTTTTTAATATCTCTATTTTAAAGATTACTCCTAATCGCAGTTAAAAGAAGAATTTTATATATTGGCGAAAATTGTTAACGAAATAACGGTTTTATAAAGATTAAAAACAATCAACAAGTATACAGTTCCAATTAAACATATCACAATTTCTTGAAGAGAAATAAGGACATTAAAATCTGGAAAAAAAATATTGGCTCTATTTTATGAAACACCACTGTACATGCATACGTTTATACATGCATACGTACATAAAGCTTAAAAACAGCAACTAACCATGTGCCCATATGCATTTATTAAATAAATTGTTTTGAAATAACAAATAGTCTCCATCTACAATCATGGTGCAAATATTTACAAAACTCCGCTAAAAAAATAATTTGCGTTTATTTTTGATTCAACAGCAAAAAAAAACTGCAACGAATGTTATCAATATCATTAATGTAAAAACGTCATCTATTTTAACAAAGCCAAAAATTTATGCTGGCGAAAGTCTAAAAATTTTCCTAGCAAATAGAATTTATCACAACCTTTAACCCAAGGCCCACGTGTATTTTTCTTATTTTATTATTAAAACAAACTTCAAAGTTTTAAGAAATATGTAATTCAATAACCTGATGATGGTATGAAAGGCGTAGCGAAATATCTAGTTTCTGCAATAAGTTTAAGAAATTAAAAAAAAATAACATTTGGATTCATATCTAAGTAGATTTTAATATTTTTTTTCTGAGCAAGATGATACATTTAAATCATCTATGAATGTATTTAATATATGTCAACTTTAGATGTAGTTGTAAAATAAATTCCTTTAAAAACTATTGTTAATCTTTAAAAATTACTTTTCTTATTTTAAGCAAATGGAACATGCATATTTCGAAATAATGAACAGAATGTTGTGAGTTTCTATAACGATTTGGAAATCCGGGAAGATGTTGTTGAATTTCCACCAGGTGCAACTATTACATCAAGGTATCCGCAGTGCACTTGCACAAGCTGTATATTTAGATATAAGTTTTTAAAATATTTAATTGTAGATGTTACGATATTGGAAAATTTGAGCTAATTGGTAGCATTGAACGAACGTGTATTCATTCAGAATGGACTGGAACAAAGCCTCAATGTTTTGGTTTAAATCAAGAAAACGACTATGCAAGTATGTTTTTTTTATTAATACGATTAGTTACTTCTATAATTATAAATATTTACCAAAGTTTAAATTCAGTTTTAAATAAGTATCTTGTACCCTTAAGCCTTTCAATTACTTTCAATTACTTTCCATTAATTCTCTTGTTTTGTGGGAGGACATCAAAAACTTTTTATTAACCATGAAAAACGAGATTTTCTTATTTTATTCCTTTATGCTTAATACGTTTCATGTGAGATCTTCAAAAAAGCTCTTACACATTAAACTTCACACAAGCTATTTTGCATAAAATGCTGTCAATAAAAGTATGACAAGTAATTAATAGTACCCGTTGCACCGAGATATAACATAAGGTCGCTTAGCTTGGTGCCTAAAAAACATCTTCTGCTTACCCCATATACCCCACAATTTCGATAAAATTCGTATCTTATAAGGTGCAGGCAGAACTAAAGAAGTATGCTTGACATATTGGGATAAAAACCTAAAACGTGTCAGTAAAGCACATTAGACTGAACTCTCTAATAAAAATAACGGAGAAAACATCTCTATAATAGAAATATCCTCGACATTTATGCTAAACGCTTTCATAATATGCATTTTTTAATTGAGTTGGTTATATCTACACTGAAATTAATGCACTTAAATAAGCCTTACATTACTACAAACTTGTGGCATACATATGTATGTATCTATGAATTAGTCCATAATATTTTAATTTTAGGGAAATCTCTTTTTTTAATATTACCTCAAATAAAATAAATAAAAATTAATAGTTCATATGAGAGAAAAACAAAATTACATAAATAAAAAAAAGAAACAGCTCCAGCGAAATAATGATGATGCCACTTAATAATTTTTTTCCACAACATGAATAATTAAATGAATCTTTTGTCGAGGAAAACTTTCCTTTAAAAAAATAACTCCGTAAGATTGTTCATGACTGAGCTGTACATTCATAAAGCATTGTAGAAACACATCAGGTTGATAATGCATTCTTACATTGACCTATTAGAATTTAAGAAAAAGATGCAATTTTCCTGACGGGAAATCCCTTTGACTGTCATTAGGAGTTGGCTGTCCTCCCAACATGTCAAGTATATAGATCCCAACATACCTTTCAAATTACTAGAATTTTAGCTCAAAAGCTTAGCTTCCAATTCGTCGCAATTCTTTTTTCATTGAACTATTGCTTCTAACTGCAATACCTACCGTGTATTATTGCCATCGCTGCTGAGCATTATCTTGTTTAACTGCCTCACTGTCTTTGTTTATTGTTTGTCGTTTTTATAAGTGTTACCTACATAATTTGCATCCAAAATATATATCGCTGCTATAACCTTACTGATAGACACATATTGTTTCATTTCTGGTGTATTATTGTCTTCGTACGATTTTATCATATAAAAATCTGACAGAATTCTGTCCTACTTTAAAAATCGTTTCAAAATGGCTTCGTACATGCCACACTATTATACAAAAACGATGCAAAAAACAGATGATTTTAATATTTTGTTGTTGCTTTCTCCTGATCTTCAAAAAATCAGCTATAATCGCATAGAAAAATCATTTTATGAATTATTTCAAAAGATTATAAAATCATACAGATCTGTCAAAAAGCTGTCACACTTATACACTTTTATTCAACAGATCATACAACTGAGCATGAAAGCCAATCCTGGCCTTTAATAGCGGTTTAGTATTTGTGAGCAAATTTATCAGGATCAAATTTATCAGGATAGCTCTTAATATGATAAATGGATTGTTTTTGTTATAAATAAGGAACCCTTATACTAATAAGCCTATGTGAGTAAAGCAAACTGTAGATTGCAGTAGAAAAATTTGGCTTCTCTAGTATTTGAAGAATGTAATATGTAAACCAATTTTGTATGTATACCTAAAATTTATTTTTTTCGCAAGTAGTCTTCTTTATATGTAATTTTTTAAATTAAATTAGAATAAAATTAAAAGTAAAATTTAAATAAAATTTTAAAATGTAGCCTTAAAGCTATTTTTTAAAAAGATTTCTCCAAAAAATTTTAAATGAAACTTAAATTTCAAAAAGGTAGGGTAAATTGAATAGGAAAAAAAATTTCAGACAGATTTTGTTGACAGATCTGTTTAATTTCGTAATCATAAAATAAAGATATTTGTGCGATCAGAGTAGCATTTTGAGTTCTCTTTGTTTGAGGTTCCTAGAAGCTTCATTTTATTTTTTATTTTACGATCGTTTTAACCAAAATATATAAATTATAGAAGCAACTAACACGTTATTTAACTTTGTTAACACTTAAGTTTATAATTAAAAATTCGTCACTGTTTTCAATTTCTCAAGTGGAAAAAGCACCTACAATATTATTTCGACGCCAAAACGGACCCATCGCTCAAAGTAATGATGGAAAACTAATTGTTTATCCAGGTACAACTTTACATATGGAATGTTTATGGATGCGCCGCTTTGGCAATCCTAAATGGTCTGTTAGCCATGACTACAAGTGAGTATTAATAGCGAAGTATAAATATTATACTTTACAGCCATTATATACTTATATTAATTGATCACAGAAACTATTCGGAAGGCTGGGTTACAGAGGAAGGTAGAGATGCTACTTTGGAATATCGTCTCACTATATCAGATGCTCACACGGATGACTCGGGCATTTATACGTGTGAAACTCCAGCAAGGCATAAACATTCAGTTGAAGTAGTAGTCAAAAGTATAAATTGTCCTGAAATACCAACAAGGCGTGGTTTGATCGTAAGCACAAACGAAACAAAACTCAGTACTAGAGTATTAATGTCATGTTCGAATGGAAATTCGTTGATTGGTTCATCGGAATTGATTTGCCTTCCAAGTGGAAATTGGAGTGCGCCTTTACCCGTTTGTGAAAGTGTCGAATGTGGTGATATACCACTGCCTAACAATATAAGCTCACCAAGAGTATCGGTACTCTCGCGAGAAGTTGGTGGGCGTGCAGCGTTTTCTTGTTCTTCTGGCTATGGATTAAGGGGGCCCTCAGAGGCAATATGCATGCCATCAGGAGAATGGGCAACACCTTTTCCTACATGTGTAGAAGTGCAATGTGATAGCCCAGGAGCTCCACATAATGGCTACGCTCAGGGGCAGGCCCCATATCGGGCTGGAGATGTTGTTCAATTTAACTGTAACCCAGAATACATGATGCAGGGCCAACCGATTATCGCTTGCCAGGATAATGGTCGATGGTCCGGTGGTCTGCCAAAATGTGTACAAGCATGTTCGTATCCTGGGACAGCGATCAGTGGGCATATGTCCTCTGTTCAATTCTACTACGCTATTGGTGAAAGTATAACATTCACATGTGATGCAGGTCTTGAACTGCGCGGGCCAAAGTTGGTTAAATGTCTCAAAAATGGCAAATGGTCTGGCGCCATTCCACAATGCGTTGCAAATGACTAAATTAATTATTTAAATTAAGACATATTAAAAACCTTATGGGAATACAATGTATGTATATTAAGTGATAAAAATATTATATCAATAGGTTTCAATTGTTCCAGGAGAGTCATAAAAGTTTTTAAATTTCGTGGTTTTCCTGCTCATATTAAAAATAATAAAATTTTTGAATAAAAAGAAGTTTGAAACCGTAAACAAGAACTTATAATAAGCTTAGCCAAATCTCATATCAGCCTACTCTAGTCTTAACTCGCAAACAAGAATAACTTAATTCTACTTAAAGTGCAAATAAATTATTGTCTCTAATATTTTTAATCATAATTTTTCGATGCATGCAGCTTTAAAATTAACGATAAAAAAATAAACTAAAATAAGAATTAAAGCAAGAACATATGATAAGAAAGTAAAATCAGTAAATATTATTGGCCGCTTAATGCACAATTCTGTTAACTCAAAAAAAGAAGCGGCGCTTTTTTAATTTTCTAAATATAAAACATAAACTTAAAAAAGTATTAGAGAAAAGGTACAGATATATTATGGATGTTGTTTTTACATATATAAGAAAACTATGTACTATGAAAGACTAGCCAAAAATAAACGCAGACTATGGTATTTTATGGTGGCATGTCATAACGTCCAAGAACATATTGTCAATGGACATTATGTTGGACTAGAAAATTAAAAAATGTTTATCAACGTAGAGTCATAGTGTCTATGGGTATTAAAGTTATATTTTGTGGTATTCTATGTAAGAAATATCCAACGTTTTTATAACCTGGTTTGCAGGAAATCGCTAGTAAGCGAAGTTGTTGTTTTAAATGCGCACATTATGACACTTTCATAAATGGCACTATGTCCATACTAAAAACGACATAATGTGAACACTGACAAGCCGCCGTAATTTATAGTGCCGAGCGAAGAAAGCGATAGATAAACTAATTGCTTAAATTCACCATAATCAACTACAAAAAATTTAATTCATCAGCAATAGTTATGCGTACTTCTTCACACTGTATAAGGTATCTTAGTTCCAATAGTTCTAAAGTCGAATTGACGATAAACTCCTTGTTTTCTTTGTCACATTTACATTAAGTACATTCATATTAAGTACATTCACATAATACAATTAATAATAAAAATTGATATTTTTGTGGTCAACGTATTAACAGCCAGTTTTTAATGCCTCTCATATGTCGTTCACACTTATGTGTTTAAGCAAGATAAATATTAAATAGTTAAGTGGAAAAAAATCTATATTTGCCTTAAATAAATGGATTAAAAAATAATATCTATGATAGTTGCTATTATCAGAAAAATTAATTTTGTTATTCTTAGGACGGCACAAACTTATTTTGGGAATTTGATTGCCAAATGCTAAGTGAAGTAGCGATTAAAAACTGTTTTCGGGTAAATCGACAAACATTTCACGTAATTTGCAACAAATTGAAATGTTTGCAAAAATAGCAAACGACAGTAACTGTGAAAAAAGGAGTTGGTACACTCCTCTGCAGAGGATCCCGAAGAATACATGCAATGTTGCTAGAATTTTGGAAAACAGCTTGGAAATTATTAGTCTCACAATATTTAAATCATTTTCATTAAGCAAAAGTAAAATATAATAGTTAAATTAATTTTTCTTGTATCAAAATAATGTCTTTAAAAATATGTTTGTATGTATTTATTTTGTTTTCGCTTTTTGACACGAAGCTTTTTAATTTGCCGCCATTAAAAATCCTGTTCTGTGAAACATCAATATCCAAAAAACAACTGAACACACTTCACAAGTATATCTGAACTCTGGATTTAAAGTATTTTGCGACGTATTTAAATCAAAAACACGTCAGTTTCAAGTGTTTTGTAAGACAAGTAAATGTATAAGAAAACATCTCAAAAACAACTTGTTTTGCACTTAAACAATTAAAGCTTGCTTAAAAACATAAGTGTGAACGCCATATTACCCGTAATATTTCAATAAGTACATAACGCTCAATATTACAATAGGTTATAAATTAAATAGAAAATTTAAATTAAAGTGAAGTCGATCATTTTGAGCTGATTTCTTTTTTCTCAATTTTAATAAAATTGTGTTTCTTGTAATTGAAACAGTATATTTAAAGTAGCTACAATATTTCTGACCCATTTACAAGTTCCTGGCCTTCAATCAAGACTTGTAGTTTCTTGCTGTCGTCTGATAATTGCGAACTTCTTTTTTTTTCACACGGTACCGCGTAAATGTTAGCAATTAAGGTAACCCTTAACTACATTCGCTTTTTTAACTTGCGTTACTACACTGGTGGGGTAATTTTCTACCCCATTCAAAAATTATTTCTATTTTGCAGTGCCTCGCACAAAAAAAGAAAGTATTAATGTGAAATATTACATTTGTTTATTTTTTATAGAAATAATATTGTTTTCATGCCAACATGAACTGAAAATACACGGAATTTTAAATAATATGCTTGAGTACAAATTAAGTTATAAATTATGGAGTGTAGGGTTAACACCCAATTTGTAGCTGCCAGTGGTTCTCACTTTAATTTCATCTAGTGCCGGACATTCGCATACGATAAGGGCTTTATGTAACGAAATTCGTGTTTTCCTTCCATACAGTATGTAAGCACATATTACCGGTTTTGATTTTTCGCCGCTAAACATTTTTCACACTTTGTTTTTTATATTTTTCCAGTTTGTTTAGATTTTTTTTGTACAGTCACTTCAAAAGTTCTTTTTAAAAACGGCATACATAACGGTTGATTACCGTTTTCAGTCACATTCTTTAAACTTAAATTTTATTTTTGCGCAGAATTAAAACTTAGTCACCAGTCAAGTTTTTCTTTTGTGTTTTTTTGTATTGTGTATTATTATGTATGTATTAATTACAAAATTTTTTCTGTAACTACCTATACATATTGCAGTGTAATTTCGATATTTCGGATACCTGCAAATCCGGACAGCACGGTAATCCGGACACTTAATTTTTTAACATAGCAGACTCTGTAATCCGGACACCATCATTTTTTTCTACCCCAATAATTCGGACATCATTAATTTTTATTGATTTTGCATAAAAACTTCAGCTGCGTAATATAAATTTTGTATCTGAAGAATTGTTACCGATAGTTTTTTCATTGTTTTTTGCGATTTAAGTGAAGAAATGCATTCAGTTCAAATGTTAGTGGGGAAAGAAAAGCAGCATTCACATTTGCGAAAACATTATTTAAATTTTTTGGTGTTCCTACTACATTCATTAGTGTTGGTGTTTCTATTTACCGCGTTCTATTTCATAATGCCACCAATCAATAAAAAGAAACATAACTTTTTAACTATTGATTACAAGAAAGAAATTTTGATGAAATTAGCACAAGGAAAGTCTTTGCGTCAACTGACAACAGAATACAATTTAGGAAAATCTACCATATAAGACATAAAGTTAAACGAATTTAAAATCGATAGGTAAGATAAACCAACAGTTTTTTTTGCAGTGATTAACATAATCGTTTTGGTAGCTACTTTTCAAGATCTGAGGGTGGATTAGGAAAACGTAAAACAATGCGAAGTGCAGAATATGAACAGATGGAAGAACATTTGTACAATTGGTTTATTAACAAAAGACATCATAATGTACCAATTACGTCTGAAATAGTTTAAGAAAAAGCTAAACTTTTATGTGAAGAAATTTATGGACCAAATGTTGAATTTAAAGCAAGTAATGGCTGGCTTAACAATTTCCGATTCCGATATGGAATAAAATTTTTAAAAATTTACGGGGAAAAACTTTCAAATGAAAATCTCCATGCAAAGATGGCCGAGATGAAAATAACGTATTCTCAAGTTTATAATGCTGATGAAACTGCATTGTTTTGGAGGAAGCTACCGGAAAAGACACTTGAGCTACATACAGAAAAATCTGCACCGGGACGTAAAATAGGAAAAGAAAGAGTAACAATTCTAGTATGCTGCAATGCAACAGGAGAGCATAAGCTCAAGTTATTGATGATTGGAAAAGATAAAAACCCAAGAGCTTTTAAAAAAGATAATTTACCTTTAGAACATACAAGCAGTAAAAACGCATGGATGACTGAAATAATTTTTAAAAATTGGTTTGAAAAATCCTTTGTTTAACAAGTTAAAAGTTATCTCAAAGAGAATAACTTATCTAATAGGGAACTTTTCCTAGTAGACAACGCAACATGTCATCCAAAACTACTAGCAGATATGAATAATGAAATTTGTGTTATGTTTTTTTCCACCTAACTGCACAGCACTAATGCAACCAATGAATCAAAATGCAATTCGAATTTTAAAGATAAATTAACGTAAAAGCTTCTTATTTTAAATTTTATCGAGCTCAGAGAATTTAGTGGACGCCCTTAAAACTTTTTCATTAAAAGACGGCGTCTTTTTGATTTCCAATGCTTGGGATAAAATGGATGAAAAAATTTTACAAAATGTTTCAATAAAATTCTTTATGATGAAGAATGGGACTCAGATGACGAAGTACCTCTAGCAAGACTATGACAAAGCGATTCCGTCGAAGTAATTGATTTACTTGTTAATCTAACACCTGATGTCTAAAATTCTTTTGGCTTAATGAAGAAGTTGATGTCACAGACGATGAGGCAGAAGGAGGTGATGAAATTGAATCCATTATTGAAGAATTAACCGTAATGTTCCAAAAACACAGCATTCACAAGCCATATCTGCACTTATGTAATATTTGTATAAAATATTGCGAAGAGCAGGAGCTTCCAGCTGGAGATATTTTAAAGCTTATAAACATCAGAGATATTATATATAAAAAGAAGAATGAAACTAAACTTCATCAAATGAAAATCTCTATTTTTGCAACAATTGATAAATGGAAGAATATTGTATTTTTTTTTCGATATATTATCTAGAATATGTGTAAATATTTAATTTTGAAGTGTATTTTGTTTAAATAAATGAAAGTTTTTATGTTTTTAAAACGTTTTGTTTTTTATTTATATTGACTCGGTAATTCGGACATTCCGATATTTCGGACACCACGTTGTTTTTAATTGTCCGGATTAACGAGATTATACTGTACTTACATACATATGTACGCTAGGGATGATAATTTTGTGCATATTTCATTATGATACGATCATGATGAAATTCCCTTGTCGTCCATAGCTGACTCTGTTGCTGATGAGGTTGATAATGATGTTTTGTTCATACTTGTTGTTGTTTGATCTAAATTCTGTTGTAGCTGATGATAATTTAACATATTCGCTTTTTGATTCAATTTTTAAACTTTTAATTTAGCAAATGTTTTGCGTTTATATAAATAACAAACGATTACGGTATTGAAAGAAATGAATTGTTGTTCGAATTTAATTTTTTAAAGTAACAAATTAGTGTAGAATTTTTTTTGAGAAATAATTATGTAGCAATTAATTAAACAAATTGTCACTATGATTATCTGTTCGTTTTTGTTGGCAGCGTGTTGAAATACTTTGATTTTTTCAAGCGAGTAGTATTTTGTTGGTTTGAAATAAAAATGATTGAATTTGTTATTATTTGGAAAACTAAGAACTACAATAAAAGTTTTGTTCTTTCAATACAAAATAATAAAAGGTTATGGGCGATTCGAATGAAATACATGGGATCCCACAGTTTAATGGCCAGATATTCGACGACTGGCAATTTAGAGTGAAAATTCGCTTAGACTCATTGGATCTTCTGAAAGTTCTAACCGGTTATCCTCCAGATGATGCTGCTCTTAAACGTGAATTTTTGAGGAAAGACCAAAAAGCCATGGACAGAATTGTAAGTTTTCTGCATGCAGATTGTATTAGCTTTGTTAGTGATAAGAAAACCTGTTAAGAAATGTGGGACACTCTGCAATCTGTTTGCAAAAAATTAGTTACTGATTCGAAAGAAGTTAGCAAAGCTAAAAATTAATGGAGGTGATCCAATATTAAGCCATGTGATGTGTTTCGAAACTTTAATTCGACAACTCAAACTATCGGGTGCAAATATGGAAGAAAGCGATGTCTTAGTACAATTATTTTTGACGCTACCAGAAAAGTTTGACCCCTTGGTAACTGCCTTACAAAATATTTATTAAAGAAAGAAAGATTAATTTCTGAAGAAGCGAAGTTGTCAAATTAATTTAATTAATTTGATGTCCAAGATAACGCAGCTCTCGCAAGCAAAAAATCATTTAAAAAGAAGACTTATTTTAATGGAAAGTGTATATAAGTATAGTAAGTATGGACATAAATCCAAAGACTGTTGGCAGAAGGATGCACAATCAACCAAAAAAATTACGAAAACAGTATTATGGCATATAAAATCAATAATAAAACTGTTTTTAAGCTTGACTCAGGTGCCAGCGATCACATAGCAAATAACAAATCAATTTTCTCAAAACTAGAGTTGTTGGAAACTCCTGTAAAGATCTTTGTAGCAAAAGACAGTCAATCGTTAATAGCAAAGCATGTTGGGGAAATAAAAGGTATTACCAATAAAGGTATTGAAATCATTATGAAGGATATTCTTTATGCATATGCTTTGAGAGATAACTTATTGTCAGTTAGAAAACTTGCCAAATCTACGCTTAAAGTCAGTTTTGTAATGAATTCAGCCATTTATTTTACGCGAATAATAGCATCAGCAAAGCTTTTTAGTAACCTTAATGAAATAATTTTAATTTTATCAAATCCAAATGCACTTTTGTGGCAAAGACATTGGACCACTGAAAAATTACGAGCAATGTTATTACAATCTGGAGTACCTAAAAACTTATGGAATGAAGCTGCATTTACAGCAGTATACATAAATAATAGATTGCCAACAAAAGCTCTTAGAAATTCAAAAACGCCAGCAGAAATGTGGTTTGGGATACGGCCAAAACTAGAAAAATTTAGAATTTTTGGATGTAATGCATTTTCTTTGGATTCCCAATTCAAAACGTAATAAGTTAGATTCGAAGAGTATGAAAACTATTATGATCACATATGGCCCAAATGGATATCGTTTATGTCACGGTGAAAAACGAAACGTAATTATGGCTAGGGATGTAAAATTCGATGAAAACTGTTTTCCCTATTCAGAGAAAAATATTACATATATATATTACTTTACAATAATACAAAAAAAATGCAAGTGTTACAAATGATATCACACAAGATGACAGCAATCAAGTGTCTATAAGTGATGAAGACAATGAAAGCATTGAGCAAAATATGATTCACGAGGAATTACCCAGTGAGCCAAGAAGAAGTAAGAGGATAAGTTATTTGCCAAGTAAATTGTTTGACTACATCACAGGTCACGAAGCTAAAGTAGTGCAATAAATTTTCCAGAAACTTTTAATTAATTAATTTTTAATAGAGAAGATTCAAAGAAGTGTAATTGATGTATTTGGACGCTATGACCAAAAATCATGTCTGGGAACTGGTTGAACTTCCGCCAAAAACTAACTTATTAAAATCCGAATAGGTTTTTAGATTTAAGGAAGATAGTGATAGAAATCCAACAAAGTACAAGGCTCGATTAGTAGTTAAAGGCTTCCTACAAAAACATGGCATCGGTTATTAGGGAGTATATGCTCCAGTAGCGAGGCTAATGACTATTAGAATCGTTCTCGCTGTTGGTGTTATTAGAGGATACCACTTTCATCATCTTTCTTGCATGGTGACTTGAAAGAAAATATATATATATATGGCAGTCCCTGAAGGTCTTAATAGTAGTCGAAATACAGCTTGTAAGTTAATTAAGTCACTGTATGGGCTTAAACAAGCCCAAAATGTTGGAACGAGAAGTTTCTACTTTCCTTGGCACTTGAAAGGTCGAAATATGACTACTGCCTCTACGTAAAAATAGATAAAAAATCAGCTGATATTCCGATACTAGTTTTATATGTAGACGATTTGCTAATAGCGGGAAACAAAACTGATACATAAATTTTCTCAAAGAACAACTATCCAAGCATTTTGAAATGACTGATTGCGGCGCGCTAAAGTTTTTTCTGGGTATGAATATGGACTTCGTAAACGAAAAATTTTAAATTTCTCAGGAATAAGCGTTCGAAAAATATTAAAGAAATTTGGAATGCTAGATTGCAATGCAGTAAAGTCTCCAATGGAAAAAGGATTACAATTAGAAAACTGTTTATCAAAAACAGACCCTAAAGAACCTTACCGAAAACTTTTAGGAAGTTTAATGTATATTATGCCATGTTCGCGACCTGATATTTGTTTTCAAATCGGTTATTTAGGCCGTTATCAACAAAATCCTGCTGACACCCACTGGCAACACCTCAAGCGTAGTGTAAGGTACCTTAAAGGAACATTGAAAATGAAATTAAATTTTATGAAATCTTCAAGTAAACCTATTTTAGGGCTTGCTGATACAGACTGGGCATTAGATAAATCTGACCGGAAATCAGTAAGTGGATATCTGTTTCAGGTGTATGGTTGCTCAGTATCATGGTGCAGCAAGAAACAACAAACTGTTGCAACTTCTTCATCAGGAGCCGAATATATAGCTTTGAGTCTGGCAACAACTGAAGCGATATGGATATCTGGAGTTATGAAAGACTTAAAACAGATTGATGACTATACCGTCAAAATATTTAAAGACAATAGAGAAGGCATCGGAATGGCAAATAATCTGGAAAGCAAAAGAGCAAAACATATAGATATAAAACACCACTTTATAAGGGATAACATAATAAATAGCAACATAAAACTTGACCATATCAGCAGTGAGTTCCAGTTAGCAGATTTATTTACTAAATCATTATGTGTCAATAGATTTGTCAAACTACGAAATAATATAGGACCTATCGATTGAGACGGGGTGCATAAATACTTTGTTTTTTTTTCAATCGAGTAGTATTTTGTTTGTTTTTTTTGAAATAAAAATTATTTAATTTGTTATTATTAGACAATTTTTAAAACTGAAAACTACAATAAACGTTTTATTCTTTCAATATAACATAATAAAACGAAACTGGTAGTCAATTTATAAGACAGCGACACACAATAATAGAATTAAACGACTGATTGTATAGATTTGGATAAAAAATATTTGTATCATTAATCAGCAACGTTGGGTCCTGTCACGGTCGCCATGTCAAAAAGATTAGTTAACCGTCTTGGTGCGTTACTCACACTCGATTGTCTTTTTTATTTTTCTATTCTTTTTCATTTTAGGTAAGGGTTGTACAATTTGAAGTAGTTGGCAAGGTTCGGAATATTATTAGTGTTGCCACTACAGTTTCTTCATATAGACGTTGCAACTCTAGAATGTGTTTTCTTGAACATGAAGTGTTTGGAGCATTGCTATGAACGGAGCGACTTGAAGTTATTGGTTTTTGTTGTTGTGCAGATTTGTTGCACTTAAGACAAGTCCATGTTTATTGAGAGTGGTTTTCGTCAACGTTGACACATTGTAAGTGGAAGGCTGAATTACATACGCTGCAGGGCATGATGCTGTTGTAGTCAAATTTTTGGCAGATTTCACATGATTTAGCTGTTAGCTTTTCTGTTTGATCTTGAGTGGTTGTGGTGGTATTTGCTGGTTGAACCTGTAAAGAAGATGAAGAATCTATTTTTTTGTGTTGGCACTTACAGTATATCGGAAAGATGGGTTTCCTCAGTAGTGAGCACCAACTCAAAAAAAGAATTTTAAATTTGTTAGCGGAGAATTTGCTGCTGTCCCCTGGTAACTATTTTTAGATTATAAATGAAGAGTTTTTTAACATATTCAATTATTAATTTATTTCCATAAAATAACTTTATAACTACAATTCACATATGTATATTATTTTAACTCTTGTTAAAATTCTTTTTGGTATAGTTACCAAGAGAAGTTTTCTTTCTGGTCTTTCGACAATGAAGATTGCGGTTTACTAATGAAACCGCGTGAAAAAATTCCCTCTTCGACAAAAAAAAATGTTATCTATATACATAGTAAAATCAGGTGTGTGGATATAATTTGACATCTACCAACGTTGTGCTAAAACGTAATGTAAACAAATAAACAATGTTGTTGTGGCGGTAACAACGGTGTTATATTCAAGGGCGATCGAGTCCTGATTCCATCAAAGTTACGTGCAGAAGTCTTACAGGAATTGCATCACACATACATGTTTTTGGAAAGGTAAATACTTTGACATCGAACATGTATTAAAATCATTTACCAGTTGTGCTAAAGTAAGAAAAAATTCACCAAAAGTAGGTACACATCAGTGGGAGGAGCCAATTGAAAATGTTCAACGGGTTCATATTGATTATGCCTGGCCGTGCAAAAATCATCGTTTCCTTGTGCTAGTGTATGCAAAATCAAAATGGCCTGAAATTCGTATTAGTAAAGATGCTCCAACTTCTGGAAAAACAATTACATTGTTACAGGATACTTTTACTACACATGGCCTACCTCAAAGTTTCATTTTTAAAAATTATTGTGTTGATAATAGTATTGTACAAATGTTTATAGCCCCAGGACATCCAGGAAAAAATGGTTTAGCAGGGAGGTACGTTCAGACTCTAAAATCAAAATTAAAAGCTATGAAAGACGGTAAATCACCGCTAAACATCAAAGTTCAGGAAATCCTTTTTCGATATTGGGCAACCCCATTAGCAGGTGGGAATAGTCTATTAAAACTTCATTTTGCTCGTGAGTTAAGGATCAAATTAGACACCATGTGCCTATTGAAAAAATCAAAATCAATTTTACTCAGACCTTTGGTTCGCCAAATTAGCGTGGGAGATAGACTGAGCTGCTATGGTACGATCAAAATAAACCAACATGGAGATTTGGAAATGTAAAAGCAAAGTTTGGTCGTCTTCACTATCAAGTAAAACTCGACTGTAACTTTTGCCGTACCACCAGTTAAGGAAAAACCTATAATGGAAGAAGTACAAATCGAACGTAGAGTTGCCGTCTATTTTATCTATTGTATGATTCATTCATTTTTCTACCTCTTTTCAACTAACCGCATGTTAAAACCGCCCTTTTCTGTAAATTTTAAACTACATTAATATATGTATATAATTAGTTATAACCTTATTATAATAAGTGTGTCTCTTTTGTCACACAAAACACAGCACATATTGACAGACGTCAATAAGATTTTACAAAAACAAAATACACCTTAAAGCTAACATATATGGTTACCGCATGATCTGGTGCAGTCAGCTGTTCAATACGCCTTGCCCTTACCTATTATCAGAAATCATAACCCAATATTCGACATTAATACCAGCATCTCGAGAACTTTTTTTCACTTTAAAGATATTTTTACTGACAACGGAGTGTGTTCTACCATAATTAGTTCTAATAAGATGCGCCGCAATGTTAAATTCTTTAAAAATGTATGTAAAAATAAAAGGGAGGCGAAAAAAGGAATTATTCCATATTTAGCGGCAGCAATATTGGACGAATTACTTTCCGACAATTTTGAAATCGTCTATACGGATGTTTCTGTCCATCAGTACTCTGCTAGCTTTGATTTTTATCATCCAAAGTTTATTTACATTTCGAGGTTTTATATGAATAAAAACCTTTCATCTACATTAGCAGAGCTTTTGGCTTTTGATAAGGCAGTGAATTTTTTGATTAGCTATAATTTTTGTAAGGTCGCAGTCTCAATAATTTCCAAATCAGACATTCAAGCTTTACAAAATGTTGACACTAATAACTATGTATATAGTGTGCAACATAATTAAAAAAATTGCACTGGCTGATATTTCTGAATTTGAATTTTACTACATACTCGGTCACATATAGTGGCCTTGCTCTCCTTGTTTTTTTATGTACTGAAAAGTTTTCATTTATATTTTTAATAGAATATGAATCACATTTGCCCTTATAGGCTTGTTCCCAATAAAAGAAAAATAATTATAAATTAAATTAACGGTCTGACGACCGAGGCAAATTGAATACTAGGTAGATGCATCAGGACAAAAACTAAAACGAGTGTATTTTGTTTGTGTAAATTTACGTGTACGTGTCAGTAAGTAGTGACAAATAATATAAAAAACAGAGAAGGAAAAGATATTTATTGAATAAATGCTACTTCATTAAACATTTCTTTTAGTGTCTTTCGGCATATTAAACAAAGTTCCACTCCCGCACTCGTACTTGTTTTGCGAACCGCTAAAATATTTCTTCATAAATATTAAAATATATTTTATAAATGTACATACATACATTTTGTTAAAAATAAATAATTTTTTTCAAAGAAACGTTTTCTTTTTAAAAAATGTTGTTTTTCTTTTTTTTTATTTATACTCAAACTGCACTTCTTGGGCACACACATTTTTTTCACACAACGGTTTACTCGCTCATTCACTATTTGATAAACCTATAATTATTTAAAAATATTTTTCGATTTAAAAATTGAACATTTTTTCGTTTGTTTTTATTTTTTAATGGCGCATCAAGAAAGGCAAATTGAAAACTAGGTAAAACACCTGGGCTGGTGTTCGAATTCGCTTTACAAATTTTTCCTAACCAAAGTCAAAAATTGTTTACATTTTGTTGACGCGCCATTTAAAAACACGAAAAAATATTCAATTTTAAAATTTGGTAAAATTTTTTAAATAATCCAGTTTTTTTTTTTAATAGTGAATGTGCAAATAAACCATTGTGTGATAAGTAACAAGAGTGTGTGTGCCCAACTATAAGCAAAAAACAACATTTATTGAAAAGAAAACGTTTCTTTAAGGAACATTTTAAAAAATTTTTTATTTTGTTTTCCATCAAACATATATATGTGTTTATGTTTATTTGAAGAAATATTTGAGTGGTTTGCAAAATAAGAAGTGCGGGAGTGGAACTTTGTTCAATATGCCGAAATACACCAGAGGAAAAATATAATGAAGTAGAATTTGTTCAGTAAATTCCATTGATACTGATACGTAAACGTTAAATTACACAAACAAAATACACGCGTTTTTTGCTTTCGTCCTGATGAGGTTAACTAGTATTCAATTTACCTTGGCATCAAGAAAATGTATACAAATTTTGATGTTGTTTCTGAAAATTTTTACAGCGAATTCAATAATTTTTACATAGTATTTAATTTGCCTTACTGGCGACGATATTTTTGATTAAGAAGTTCATAAAGGCTCACGTGAGTGAAACAAAACTTAATAATATTATTAAATGCAAGGAATATATAACCAGGTGCCAGCGCAACGGCAGATGATATTATTTGCTTGAATTAGTTTTTTCCTTGATTACAATTTGTTAATTTCAAAATAATTTGTTTTCTGTAGGAATGAGAAAACATTATTTCTAATTTTATTTAAATTTTGTATCAGCTTATATACTATTTTAATTTTGTGTTTTCTTGTTCCATTTTCGCTTATTCTATGTTATTCTTCTTTTTCTACCTTGTGTTAACTAATTGCCCTACTTAAAATTATTTGTTTACAAAATTGCCTATACTCTACTTAATACAAAGTGCAATGTCATATATTAATTATACCATGCATTCTACTGACCCATATCAATTATCATCAGTCATTTGAAATGCAAGTCATACTTTTCTTATTCATATATGTTTTGTTTACTTTTATATTTGTATTTTCATGTGTGTATGTTTGTGTATGCATGTTTATACTACATGCACTACAATATAAATAAAGTTCTGAATTGAAATCTAAAATTAATATGTACTTGTACACATTAATATGTTGATGTATTACCTTTACGTTTTCTGTTTCAATTTTCTCTCTGTTTTAATTTTCATGAGTTTGACAGAAAAAATTGATTTTACACAAATAAAACTGCCTGCTGTTTTTTATTTGTTGTCGTCGCCACAGTTAACTAACAGTAATACGTAAATTAGCGCAAGACGCAAGCTATTTGTCAAAAATTCTTATTTACATACATAATGTATGAAGCAAACCATAATTGTGTAGCGTCAACGCTGAGCAATTGTTAAATCCGATTTTGACAACGCGTAAGGTAGTGAAGTTGGCTTCAAGCTACTCTTGTTTACATATATAGATATAAGCCCATTTGTAGTATGAGTGAAATTTGAAAATTTATTTTTTTAATACTTTGTTGAAGAAAATATGCTCAACAAATAAAAGGTATGTGCCAAATTAGAGCCAATATACATGGCTTTCATCCACAATTGGTCCCATCCAGCAACAACTCCTAGTTTTCGAGATATAAGCCCATTTGTAGTATAAGTGAAATTTGAACATTTATTTTTTTAATACTTTGATCAAGAAAATATGCTCAACAAATATAAGCTATATGCCAGATTAGAGCCAGTATATGTGGCTTTCATCCACAGTTGGTCCCATCCAGGAACAACTCTTAGTTTTGGAGATATAAGACTTTATATAGTATGAAGGAAAGCCCAAATGTAGTAGTTGTAACGTATTTTTAGTCTTTTTTACAAAAGATTTTTTTGGTTCATAAAATATTGATTTTTATTTAATTTATTACTTTAACTTTTGAATAATTTATTAAATTTGTTTAATTTTATAAAACTTTTCATTTCCGGTTTGTTAAGTTAGTTTGTTAACTTGACAATCCTCTCTCAAAATAAGAAAAAGAAGAAGAAGAGCTGATATTCACTGTTGACTTAGTAATTTAATAGAAGTTGCCATATAATTTGTAAAACCTAGCTACATATGGGTGAATTTACGCTTGGCAGCATTCGATTTAATATCAACACCTTAGAATTGTTGTGCTCCAATAGCCATTTAAAAAATTAGTTAGGTATGGAATATATACTTGAATTATTCTATTTCTGTTTAGGTTTATTTTATATTGTTGTGCGCCTAACAGTAAGGTTAAGAGAATGAGGCAATTTGTACAAAAACTAAAAAAAAACATGAAAATAAACAAAGTTATTATTTTGCGGATGTTGTTAAAGATACCGCGTTTTCTCTTCGAAACATCAACATTTCATTTTAGTTTTAATTTTTGAAATTAGTTACATTTAAATTTTATTATGAATTAAAATTTATTTTTTGCTTGAGTTCATTTTTTTAATTTATAAAAACCTTTTTTAGAAAGAAAAATTAATTTAACAAATGACTTTTCTAAAGAAAACAAGAAAAATTAGCCACTAGCAGAATGAAATGCAGCATTTTCTGGATCGCTACAACCTTCATCAGAATTATTTGTGTCTATCTACCTTAGATTGTGTACACTGTAAACATCATCTATTCAACCAACTACTTTTGTAAATAAGAATACGAGGAATATTCATATCAGTAGAAATTAAAAAAATGAACTCAAGCCAAAAATAAAATTTAATTCATTTTTATCAACAGTTCAACTCTTAATTTTCATTAAAAAAAAATCAAATTAAATTTTATTATTTATTTATTTAATTTGATATGGAGCACAAAACAATAAATTTATTTTGCGTATTTGTAAAAAATATGTGCAAGAATTTATTGCTTATAAAAAACATTGATCAGATTTTGAGATATCCAATGTTACCGTGTTTCTCGCTATTAACTTTAAAAATTATGGCCACACTTGAATAAAAAAAAGTGTGTCTGGCAGCCTACATTAAAAAAAATGAGTTATCACTGATTTTGCTTCTCAATATAAAGAGAGAGAAAGGGAGAAATTCTCTCTTGATATTGAGTCAAAATTTTAGTTTGTTACATTAGTTTGTTATCTTCTCGGCCGCGAAGCAAACCATAATTGTGCGGCGTCAACGCTGAATAATTGGAAAAACCGATTTTGATACGCGTAAGGTAGTGAAGTTGGCTGCACGCTACTGTTTTTTACATATTTTTACTTATTTGTTTACTTCAGAATTGCTATTGGCATTGTAAAACAGAAATGAAATTTTAACTTTTTTCAGCTTTATCGTTTTTATTACTGTTTTTTATTTTATTTTACAGGGTTTTATGAAACCCTGTTCATAACAGAAAGTTGCCCTTTTATTGAGGTATGTCATTTCAGCGTAAAAGCCATGCGTTTAATTTCGTCGCGTCTTACGCGCTAATTTAGGTTTGTCAGTAACCAGATAACTCACTTGTGACGTTTTAAAACGTCTGTTATCATATTTTCTACCAGCTTTCGTTTAGGCGAATTAAAAAATATATAAAAACGTTGAAAGCAATGCGTTAGAAGAAACCGCTACATTACCTATTGCAAATATATCTTTTCATAGAAAAAATATAAATGAGTTCTGCTAGAAATTGCTTTAATAAACTTTTAAATAAAAAAATATAAAATAGAACTGCCAGCAATTGCTTAAGTACTTTAATTTTAAATTTCCCATACCAGCGCGTTAGTGTATGATACCGACAAAACGCTTTTACGTAAATACTCTTTTTTCCACTAATATGTTAACGACTGAAAATCAATAAAATTACTGAATATTAATTTAATGAATGGTTTTATTTATTTATTTTTTTTTTTATAACTTCGAGTTTAAATGAAAAACCTTTTTTTTAAGTTTTGTTTAAAAAAACTAGTATTTTATCTAGTTCAAATTTTCGGTCTGTGAGACCGTGCGCGGGTATAAGTGTTACAAAAAATGGCGCGGGTATGGAAAGGTTAATAAAATAGTGGATGTTTTAGTAGATATTATTAATACCATGAAGCGTATAACAAAATATTACAATCATTTGCGTGACTTGTTGTTCTGCAATGATGTTTCAGCAATGGAAATTGCCGCCCGAACTCTGGTGAAGTTAGCCAATTTTTCAGGATAAAAAGGTGCGGAATCTTTCGAATTCGATATAAAACGAGCTTTTGAGCGGCTCAGTGGGGACAGATATGAGGTAGTTGTTACACGTGTTTTTATTAACAAATATCAACATTTTTAATCATATTTTTAATGCTATCTTTTTCCTAACCCAGCTACTCGTGATTCAGCTGGTAAAGCTTTACGTGCTGCCCTGAGAGAAACAGAGCAACACGAAATACAAAACAATCCAGTGAGCCGCAATAATATAAAATCCCTTATTCTAAAGCTATAAAAAGTTTAAATGGAGATTCTAACTTGTTACAAAAAGCGCCCAAAGGCATGACCAGTAATGACCGCATCCATGACAGCATCATTATTTTCAATGATGCTCCAATGCCAATTATTACCAGATGCTCTGTTCTGTATACTGGGTGATGGCTTAGGTGTTTTAAATGTTACAGGTGGAAGCGGCAATAGTAGCAGCGGCAACGTTCATCAATTGACCACAGACTAAAAGCGCCTTTTGTTAAAAAACTTTGTTTTACACGTTCAGTCGAACAAGGAGAACAGAATACAGTATCTAATCACAAATTTAAATGGGTATATTTTTTAAAATCTCTTATATAAATAAACGAAGTACGATTTTATTTTCAATATTCTTTATTTCAGAGCAATATTTTAGAATCATTAATGGAACATTATACAACAATTTGTGAAAATATTATAGAACATAGAATACATCCAGCAGGCTCTTTTAGAGTTTATACCCCACCTATCAATTCATCAATGGAATCTTCTATAAACTTGTCAGAAGATGTATCAACGACTCTTTTACTTTGCTACTGATTTGGCTTTGTAGACCATTGACAGCTATTTTAAACTCTTATATGATATAGAAGTAATGAAAATTTCTAAAAACTTTAGAAATCAAAGCAACCAAATAAAACAAAAATTTGATTTAAATCAAAAAAGTGTAGGTTTCGTTATCCTCTAAACAACATAGTTAAAAACTAAAATTTTTTAATAGAAAACATTCAGCAAAACAATATAAATATTTTATCTCAACGCCAAGCAAAAACGACAAAAAAACTTTACTTATGTGTTTTAGAAATTCGATAATCTCACAACTTTAGTTCGAGTGTGAAGATAATTGAAAAAAAGTTAATTTAAAAATTTAAAAAAAAATATATATAACCAAAATTCTTACTAAAACAGCTGCTGATGTTACGACAAACTTATGAATGATGTAGAAAAATTAACATAAAAAAACAAGAAATAAAAAATCTAGAGTAAAACAAACATAAAAATATAAAACTTAATTTTACTAATAAAACGTATTTAAATGTTCTATTTTTAATTATTAACATCAAAACAACACAAAAAAAAATAATTTAAGGAAAAGAGAAATATTTATAAATTAAAAGCAAATAGAATTTATATTAAAAACTAACAACAAAAAGAAAAAACTGAACAATTGAATACTGAAACAATAAATAAAATAAAAAAAGTCTTATAGAAATTACAACACCCACTGAATCTCAAATTCTAAATATATAAATAAATATTTATATGCAAGGATTAGCCCAAAAGTTAATTTTAAATTTTTTAAATTATATTTTCTCAACTCATATTTAGTTGCAACAATTTTTAGTAAAATTTAATTATAATTTTTATTTTCTATCTCAAACCTAAGAAGATATTGTACAAATTTATAGCAAAAAACAAAGCAAAAAAAGTCGTTAGTTATCTAATAAAATTGAACTGAATAATAAAAATACAGAAGCAATTTATAATTTAAAATAAGCAAATTTTATGTATTACTTTCAGCTATTCTGGATCTCCAACTCAAGTCAATCACCAATGATGCATGGCCACAATCTGTATATATAAATGAAAGATTTAAATATATCTTTTAACGTCAAACATAATAATTTCATCGATCCACTCTTTCACTTTTCCGACTGGCAAAATCACCTTTAAACTTGCATATGTTTGCTACGACAAAATCCAATTATCTAAATTATATAAGATTTTTCACATTAAATAATATCATATGTAGTTTCTCTAATCCACAAAACCTGCTGGTAAGCATTTTACTAATTAATAATATATATATATATCAAATAACTTGGCCGATTTTTCGAGAACTGGTGTAGCTTCTCCCCTTGGGATAATCCATTATACAGCAGCGACTCCAAAAAAAAAAAACAAATTATATTATTATTATTATTTATTGAGACTTCAAAAAAATGAATACAAAGATTTGAATTGCACTATGTATGTGAAAACTTAAAATTATAAAGTAATGTTTTAATTAATATAACGATGAAAAAAAAGCAACATGCATAAACAAATAAGAGTCGTAAATTACAATAATTTGCAATTAAATTAAAAAAATTAATAAAACAGTGCTTGCTCCCTACACTTACGTTTAATTATAGAGTTATATCTATGAAAAATAAACTTAAAACTAATCTTAAATATGTAAAACTTATAACTAGACCTTAAAACTAAAAACAAAACTAAATAATATGTTACCCTCTATGGATACCTGGAGTAACGGTTTTATAAAAATTTTGTCCAGAAATATTCTCCGGTTGCTCCCGTAAAATACCAATTGCAATTATATAATTTGTATTTGAGCAGTTAAATTCGTTTTCGCTAGATAAAATATCTTGCATTACATTGCCTTCAAAATAAGTTAGTTTCTCAATAAATCGTTTCATTAAATTAAGTGTTTATTCAGAGATTGGTATAACCGAAGCCTTAGCGTAAATGAAATCAACCTTGTGGCACTCCACAAAACCTTCTATTTTCAAAGAAACTCTAAAAAAAATTTACCAAAGGTGCTTTAAAACCCAATAAAGTCAACTTAAACAAAATGTCCTGATGATACGCTCTGTCGAACGCTTTTTCAATATCAAGTGAAATTGCAACCGTGCACTGCCGTTTCCTGATATGCTGTACCACGTCGTTGTGAAATTTTAATAGTGCGTGGTAGTGCGAGTAGTAGAGTTTCCTTTTTTAAATCTGAACTGATATTGAGAAACATATGGCTCTGATAAATCTAAATCTATTTTTTCACGAATAATTTTTTCAAAAAGTTTTCCCAAATTAGACAAAAGTGAAATTGGCCTTAAGTTTTTTATATCACAATTATATTTCTGTTTAGGTATGGGAATGATTTTTGCACTTTCCCACTCTTTAGGAAAATAGCAATTATTTTAACAATTGTTAAAAATTATTGTTAAATATTTAAAAGCATTTTTTGGAAATTTCCTTATTAAATAATTTGAAACGTTATCTAATCCACACGATTTTTTGTTATTTATTAATTTGGAAAGTTCTACAACAGAACTAAGAGAAGTAAAATTCGAATTGTCTTGAATATTTTGTGAAGACAAACGGCAATCAAAATTTACAACATACTCAGGAACTTGTGAGCAAATATCGTGAATTGTCGCTCAATATTTGTCGTGTCTCTATTTATAGAAACATTTTGGTAAATGGAGGAGAAGTGCGCCTTTAAAATATTAAATTTTTGCCTAGTATTCTTAATAATTTCACCATTAACAGATAAATCTTTAACAAATGATTGGTTTTTCTTTCCCAAAAATTTTAAAATTTCCTTAAAAGCAAATGGGCCCGGTCTAATTTTTTTAAGTTTTTCAGAAAACATTTCTGCCTGCTATATTTCTATTCTTTTCTTAATAATAATTTTAATTAAATCTATTTGCTTTGAGATGAGCAAATAAAGTGGGTGCTTTCTATTAAAAGTATGACTAAATATTTTCTTTAGCTTTTTCTGCCAATTATATTTTATTTTCAAAAGTTTTGCAATAGTTTCCGATAATATAAACTTTCGATCTGGTTTTCTTAAATTTCTAGAATGAATTTTCGACATAAGATTGACTGTAGTAACAAATTCATCAACAAAATAATCGATTTCGTCATTAGATAAGTTTCTGTTGTCGGGAGTGAAGTGGTTCAGCAAAGTAGAACTTACATATATCAAATTTGAACGAATTCCAGTTCGTATTTTTATAAGAAACAAAACATTCAGGGATATTAAACAAAAAGTTAAAATCATTAAATTTAATTTGTAATTTCATTGGAATGTGATCTGAGAATGTTGGAAGTGTGTAAGTGCTATAATTTCCAACATCAGAACTAAAAAAATTATTATTTACTATAAAATGGTCAAGGTAAGAAGAACCTGATGGAAAGGTGGGATAAGAATCACAAATGCTTGTAAGTGAAAATGATTCATTTTGTAGCCAGTTTAATAAGACTTCACCATTGAAATTATTTATTGAATCTCCCCAAGAGATATTTTTTGAATTTAAATCTCCACCTAAGATCAAGCTATCATAATTTTCTGAAAAATGTAAAATTGCTGTCAGGCCGAAACTAATAATATGACGAGCACATTTGCTTGGAAGATGTATAGATCCGCAAAGAATCTTCTTCATGCTACCATTAATAGAAATATCAACTTTAACAAAAACATTTTGGAATCTTAAATTTAAAATATCTACCTTTGAATACGAAATAGATTTTTTTAAAGCCAATCCTACTCCTAGTGTGCTATCGTCTTTTAAAACTATAAAGTTTTCCAAAGAAATATGTACATTTCTTGATACATGCAATTCTTGCAAAAACTCTATATCAATATCAAATTGATTCAATAATTTGCTAAGTTCAATTCACCTGCTTATATTTACAAGAGATCCTACGTTAAAAGTCAACAAATCATACATCTACGGACCATATGCATTTTGAACGTCCTTCATTATACTCAAGCAATCCGGTTTAGCCTGATCCATTGACATAACCTTGAAATTTTTTAAAAAAAACACTTTATTCTATTTTCTAAAGTAATAGGTTCAGGTTCAAATAATAATTTAGCAACTTCTAAAAATTTTTCAATAATGGCAGGTTTTTTTCTGCAGATTTTGTCGCAAAGGCTACTTAAAACCTTTTTAGACATTAGCAAACGTTCCCTTTGTGGTAACAAAATTTTGTGAATTCAATGCCTTTTCTACATTGTCAGCCGCTACGATCTTTTCGGAATTTTCTTTCTTTCATAGATTTTTCCCTTATTAACAACCTCAGCTATAACCAGAAAGAGGTAGTAATATAAAATACTTAAGTACTTTTACTATCCCTCTCTTACTGTAACTGGAATCTGGCCACACTGAATTTTTCGTGTCTTATCTGGTTAGTTATCTGTGGTAAGGGGTATACAAAGCTTTGAAACAATATAAAATTAAATTCCATTAAAACTACGTTAACCATTCTAATCAGCTCCTTATCAATTCAAAGTATGCTTGAAGTAGTTTTAAAATTCTCAAACCAATTTCTTGTAGTATTTCCATCGTAAGTGTATCCCTCACTACGAAAAGACTTATCGGTTATTAACACCATTTGTGATCTAAGCTCTTTTTGACAGTCATATGGCATGTCCCTTCTCAAGTAAAGCTTTTCTCAAAATTTGGTACTCATTTCGGTCCATTCTTATTTCCATCATCAGAAATACCTTCTTCCTCTCATAAATTTGTCTGGGATTTCGGAGGAGGTATTCTGCGTTTAATCCGTATTGGAGATGTGGTAGGAAGAATATTTAATAATAAATAAAATCTCTGTCTTGTTCTTCCCTTTTATATTCACTCTGCACTGATGCCACTTTTCATTATCTTTTTGTTCTTTTTCTTTTCTGGAACATTTAGTTGAAATTATGCCACATCAGCCGACTTTTGTGTTACCAGACTAATATGACTAACAGCGTTGCATCTACTCGTACTAAATCGCTATAAATCAAGCATAGGACGTATACACGTGACATAACGTTTTCATTCTCATTTAGTTTCTAATAAAAACTAAAGATACAAATGAGAAAGCACCTAATTTTAACGGCATAGTATACTAAAGCAGTTAAAAGCACATTTCATTTTTAAATATAAATTTCTTTAAACTATCTATAGAACTATGGATTAAATATTTAAAAACACTTTTTAAACTGAGTTTTAAGAAAATCATAAATGACACGCACAATCACGATGCAGCAGCTGAACCGAAAAAAAAACGTTTCTCAGACGAAATAATAACTATTTAAAATTTCTCGGTCATATTGTTTTCTTTTCAATATCTTTCCATTAAGATAAAAAATTTAAATTCTTAATAAAAATTATTGTGGCAAGCCACCAGTCGCGCTACTACGTCTTTGCTCTCCATTGGTGCAACTTATCTGAGCATTTTATAAATGAATTACTCTGCTTTACTGCGGTTGATTCTATTTTAAAAATACAGCCCTCTTTTGCTACGGTATTATTTTGACGTACTAAAAATCAAGGCGAATCCAAGGCGCATTGGTACCAGGTGAATCATTAAACATGACGCAATAATACCAGGTGAATGCATTAGCTTTTAAATGTATTTTGTTTTTGCAAAACTTTTGAGCAGTCAAAAACGTCTAGCAATATGTATGTATGTGTTTCAATATATTTTAAATGGCTTTCTTATTTTTCACAACTACATACACACATATTGCCACACGGTTTTGACAGCTCAATAAGATTTTACAAAAACAAAACACACGTAAAGACTAAAACACATGATGAACACATGATCTCATGCAGTCACCTGTTCAATGCCCTTGGCATTACCTTTTACGTGTATTTTGTTTTTGTAGCAACTTTTGTGCTTTCACAAACGTCTGGCAATATGTGTGTATGTGTTTCAATATATTTTTAGTGCCTTTCTTATTTTTCACAAATACATACACACATATTGCTAGATGTTTTTGACAGCTCAAAAGTTGTTACAAAAGCAAAATACACGTAAAAGCTAAAACACTTGTTAACCGCATGATCTTATGCAGTCATCTGTTCAATGCGCCTTGGGCGAATCAATTACCAGGTGGCAGCGTAGGCGAATTCAGTATTTTTTGCTGGTATACATTACAAAAATCAACTAGTAGCAGACATAAACAACCACCGCACACGACTGTTATACCAAAATTTGAAGGATTTAACAGCTTAATGCTCATAAATGTTATGCACCAGTCAAAAAAACCTAAAATATTAAGGGTGGATATCAAAAGAAGCTGTTTATTAATACCGGCAGATTACATCGGTATTTTGCTCGAAACTACAACATCAAGCCTACAGATTTACAGTGTTATCAGATTAAATCTGTTCATATTCCTACTTGCTCTGTTTGTCAACAGACTGTATATAACTTGTTAATCATGAGACTTAGCTTATCTCCCTCATCACCCAGCATTGCTATAGGCGACTTTCTCCCCGCATATTTCCTTTAAACTGTTTTACTACTAAATTTGCTAACCTGACGAACAATAATATGATCATATGCATTCTGCATTTGGTATAAATAACGCCCACACATCGGCGAAAATGTTGAAATCGAGAGTTATTTTAAATATCAAACACTTTTAAGAGTCTCAGAAACATTGACAAAGTACATCTAATAAATCAAAGGTGTATAAGGACAAAATTCTTTTAAATTAGCTCGGAGTTGAACAGGTACAAACAAAGTAACATGTAACTTTTATACATGAATCGAGTTTCAAAATCAGGCCTTGATTGTTGCACCTTCTAGATAACGATTTTTATATAGAATTAAGAAACGCGTTTTCTCCCCTTGGTATGCTACATTTCACCCGCACACAACTCTGCTGATTAAGTACTATATGAACATTATATTCTAATTATTTTTTATATATATTATCCAAACTCTTTTACCAGGTTTGGTCATAATGTTCACCTGTTCAACCTTCTACAATAGACATTTTGCTATCGAACTCCTGTATACCTTTTACGGCACTGGAATCCCATCCAAATATTTTGAATTCAGACCATGTTCACATCCCGTGTTTTATCAGTGGACATTTTCAATTAAAAACAATTTATGCTCCTTTATACAATAATTTTTACCCAGTCATAAGAGGCTGGCTTAAAATGAAATCAGGCGCCAAGACATAGATCGAGTGAAAGGAAACCACGTTTATAGGCACGCCATTTACAACAAAATTATTCCTGATTATTCAACTCAATCTTTATAAGACAAGTTTCAAACAAGAATGTTTCCGACAGTTAGTGGTATCAATTTTTAATTTAACTGGCAACACTTTAATAGAACACAAATTAACATCTTATAATGTATGTATACACGCCAAAATCTATTTCGATCAATCTTTTATATGCCAATTTCTCGTTTTAAAATTCTTTTTCTCGCAATTTTACTTTTAAATTTTTAAAGATATCTGAACGATTAAAAGTCCACTTAAAAGTTAAAAAAAGTGGCAGGAATTGTTTTCGAGTGTAAGCTATTCACGAATAAAAAACTAGTTTATCGTTTTTGCGGCAACACTTTCTATTTACATTATTTTCACTTGTGAATAAGTCGTGCGTATAAACGTAGTAACTAATAACTAAGATATAGCAGTAAATGAATTACATATGCTATATTGTCAAACTGGTATTTATTTTAATACTAGTTGAGCAAAAAAATCAATGGCAGAGAGAAATATCCAATACATCTAAAATATTAATACTACAAAGAAAAAAATTCAGGCATAAATTACAGAGGTGTGGAGATCCAAGCTACAGAACACAATTAATTAGTATACTAAAGCAGTTAAACAAACTTATCGATTTTCACATAAACAGGGATAAAAATGACTCTTGGTCAACATATATCTCCAAGTTGCCTCCCGGCTCTAAAAGTTTTGGAAGCTTACCAAAGCACTTAAAGGAAAGAATTTGACTATTTCCGATATACATGTGAACGGTGACATCCTAAAAGCTGGTGTAAAGAAAGCTGATGCAATGCGAAATCTCACACCATAACTATAAGTAATCCATCAACTAAGGATATTTGCGTCGCGGATTACGTAGAATGTCTTAATAACTCGGCTCTGCACAGTGGTAACAATATAGTATTACTGATGCCATTAAGTAAAGTTATGTGTATTTTCAATGAAAAGAATGTCATTGTTTTTAAAAAAACATGCCAGACAATTTTTTTGAAACATTAAGCAAAAGTTTTAATATTTGTATATAAAGCGGCTATTTTCCTCATAGTTTTTTAAAAAACGCCAAAGTAATTCCAGTACGCAAAGCTGAAAAAGATCTTCAAATGCCAACCAGTTACAGACCAATTAGAATTCTTAGCCTATTGAACGAAGTTTAAAAAAAAAGTCATTCACAAGAGAATAATGGATTTCTCCAACTTAAACAACATCACTATTGCCCAAGAGCTTGGATTCTGCAGGGAACACTCAATCATTTATCAACTGAAGTGAGTAATTTAAATTATTGGAAGTAAAAAAAAAGTCAGCGCCAGGGTACAAGTGCTATCTTCTATTGAAAAGGCTTTTGATTATATCTGGAATGATGGTTTATTGTTCAAACTTAATAGTTGTTTTCCTTTTTAAATAATCCATCATTTGTCGGAAAATACCAGCAGGTTTACCACAAGGGTCCGTTATTTCTCCCACCCTGTATTCATTACATACTAACGACAGTGCTTTCATATGTCGCTGCTGGGTATCAAACGCAAGATTCAAGAGAATGTAACAATCTCTAAATTCAAGCCAAAAATACTGCAATTAATGGAAAATTAAAGTTGACGATTATAAAATTAAGGCATATCTTACCGGATTTCCATCAAGGCTTGTCCTAAAAAACAAAATATTGTTATACAAAATGTGTATCTGACCAATCTTGATTTATGGTTTCCAAGACTGGTATGGCAAAACTGCTAAACTCATCCAGAATAAAAACTTACAAATTATAACAACCTTTACTGTAGATTCCCCACTGACTTACTACATTCAAATTTTGAATATAAAATAATTATCCATTTGTAAGGGACTTGTTGCTGTCATTTAATAAAAAATGCAGATCGTCTAATTTTAAAACTATATGAAATTTACTAAGCAATCACTATTAAGATATTTTGGAAATAAAGAATCTAAGCTGGTGATTAGTTAAATAAATTTCATTATAACTTTTATGTTTATAAAAGGTTTTTTTGAAATAAACTATTCCTTAATACTGTCTTTCTAAAAATTTCTTATATTTAATTAAGCAGTTTGTAATTGTTTTAATAGTTTTAAGTAAACTCTCATACAATTGTTCCTTATATATTACATATTTGAAGCTGAAATTCGATTAAGAAAAAATATAATAAAATAAAAAAAAAATACACATAACGAAAAACTTTTTATATAAATAGGAGTATTATTATTTTTAAATTTTTGTTATATGTATGCAATTTTTTTCTGGTAATTAAATATTTTTTAACTATAAATAATTAAGAAGACAAAAAACATTTATTACATTACGAATACGTGTATTAATTGCATTTTTTAATTGCAAATTATATCACTTTTTTATTTATTAACCTAATTTTCTAAATTAGCGTTGTTATTGTATATTTGGTTAACAACATTATTTAAAGAAAGTAACCTTGCTTCAAAAATCAAAACAGTTTATCACTAATTTTTTGCGCAAACTAAATGTGCCAAGCCATGCTTTTGTGTAGAACATTATGTGTAATAAAAACTATATTGAGTATTTCACATGGCGGTAATATTTTAATATTTAGTATTTATTTTTAGTTATCGTTATCACTTGCAATATTTTTTTTTGAAAGATATGGATTGCTTGCCAACGTTGAAGCCAACGAGGCCTTGAGCGTAAGAAACTGAAAACAATAATTTCTTTTTGTCTGCGCATCAAGTAGGTATCAGCATCAGCTGCTTTGCATCGGCACTTGTGCATAAGAAGCAGCGCAGTGATGTCCAAGGCATATTGAGCTGCCAAAAACGTCTGGTTATATTTATGTATAACAATATATTTTAGTGGCTTTCTTATTTTTCACAAATACATACACACAGTAAGTAATGTCAATAACGAAGAGAGGGCAACCCTTTCTTACATCAAGTCATCATTTGACATTCCTTTTTTGTACATCATCTTTTGTCTATTGTATGATTCATTCATTTTTCTACGTCTTTCCAACTAATCGCGTGTTTAAACCGCATTTTTTGTAAATGTTAATTACATCGAGACATTGAAACCGAGAGTGTGTTTCTTTTGTCAGACAATACACAACAGAATTGGGGACGAGGGTAAAAGGTAAAAATACAGTCTACAAGTTCAACGTGCATAACCTCACTAAATGGGGGGTCAACTCGAAATTTTTTACAAACAGAGTGCAACGCCAGCAAGCCCAGCAAACGCAACAGGCAACAAAAACCAGTATAAACATCATCCCAAAAATCTAACACTTCAAAACCTACAGAGAATGCTCGGAACTCCAGCAAATAAAGAAGGTCTTTAAAGACAAGGAAATGTGTGCCAAATTGTTGCTTCACCACATTGGCTCCTCAACGTAAACGCTGTTGACTACATAAGCGGCACCTAAAAGTATTAATCAATATGAATAAAAGAATGTTCTAATAGAACAACACCATTTTCTGTGTGAAGTGCAGAACGAGAACAAATCAATTTCAAAATTCGTAGCGATTTTGCAGAAAAGAGGAACCGAATGTGAGTTTGGATGCGAATACAACAAGTCCGAGACAGACATTTTTCTCATTGCACAATTCATCAGAGGGATGCATGATGGATACATACGCAAGCAATTACTACAAACACCAAAAGTAATATTTTAAGAAGTCGTGGAAAAAGCAACAACTTTACAGGCGGCAAAAATTATTAACAAGGTAGTTGATAATAACTCATCGGGTTCAACATGTGATATACATCAAACTCAACTCCAACACACACAAAATTATAAAAGCAGAAATCGCAATCGTAACAGCTCTAGAAATCGAACGGAAAAATCAGCAATGAGGGTAAATTACGGCGAGTTAGGCATTGATGGCTTATCTCTTAGATGTGGCCATAACAATCATTTGACAAAAGAATGCACAACAAACAAGAATAATCAAAAATGAAAATCATGCGGCAAAACAGGACATGTCAAACACGTGTATAAACAGAGCAAGTCGAATCAATACTAGGTGGTCGCAATGGCGAATTCATAAATTTTGCCCAAAACCTGAAATGTCAGACTCCATATATAAAAAATTGAGTATAATTTTTTTATATGGTGTCTGACACTTAACGTTTTAGTGAAAATCAAAGAATTCGCTATCAAGACCAGATAGTATTATTTCGCCATGATACGGAGAAAACTAAAACAAAACCATGGCGAAATAATTTACCAGGTGGTGGCAGTGGCGAATTTCATTCATTTTCGCCGTTGCAGAAAATTTCAAACTTCATATAAAAAAAATTTTCGCTGATTTTTTATATATGGAGTTTGACATTTTCTGCAACAGCGAAAATGAATAAATTCGCCACTGCCACCACCTGGTAAATTATTTCGCCATGAACAAAACAAACCAAAAAAAGAACAACAACACGTCAAATTCGATTGAAACTTACACAAGAAGAAGTTTATTATGGTAAATAAAATAACATCTACAATAAAAACGTGATTTCATCTTCACATGTACAAATTTTTTTTTTATTAAAATGAGTATAGAAGGCAAAACACAAACATTCGAAGGGGATTTAGGTGCTGGTTATACCCTACTACCTGAAACAGGTTAAAAAAAATTAAACGTTAAAGCTACAATCAACAAAACTGTTATTACTTTTTGAGCATACAACGGTGATATTTTTGTACCTTTGGGTGTTGTTAATGTCAACGTAAAATATAAAAATCTAGCCTTATTGGGTCGAGTGTGGATTCAGCACTTGAAAATCAACCTTACAGACATTGACTAATGCGAATGTAAAGAAGATTATAATTATAATATTAATTCTAACACGAATTGAACAACAATTATCGGAAAATTTTCAGGAAAAGTTGGGTTGCATTCCTGCTTTGATTTGTACGAACATAACATAACACATAAAGGAGCTAAACCTGTATTCTTGAAAGGAAGGCAAGTACCTTTTGCGTTACGTGAAAAAGTAAAGCGTGTGCTAAACAGCTTAGAAAAGGACGGTATTATAACCACAGTTAACACCAGCAATTAGGGTTTCTAATTAGCGGCGATTCCAAAACCCCATGATAATGTGCGGCTATGCGTCGACTTAAAGTCGCGGTTAACCCACGATCCCATAAAAAGAATAGATGAAATTTTCAACGGTCTAAAAAAAAAATTCTTTTGTAATTTAGAATTGTTTAAAGCATATTTGCATGTGTCGGTAGACGAAAAGAGCAAACAAATCTAAACCATTTCAACACATAGAGGTACTTATAAGATAAATCGCTTATCATTTGGTATAAAAACCGCTCCAAGTGAGTTTATTCGTATTTTGGACCAAATCCTACAAGGTTTAAAAGGTACAATTTCGTATTTTGATGACATTATAATCCACGGAGAAACACTGAAGCAGTGCGAAAAAAGACTAATCAACTGCTTGTAAAAGCTCACTATATTTCAATTACACATCAACAAGAAGAAGTGTGAATATTTTAAAACCCAAATAAAATACCTTGGATATATGGTAAGTCACAATAAAATTTCAAAATGCCTGTATAAGTTACAGGCGATTATAGATCTACCAGAACCAAAAAACGTAGATGACATAAGAAGATTTCTTTATATGATTACATACTATTCTAAATTCTTACCACATATTTCAACAATTACATTTCCGTTGCGC
Source organism: Cistogaster globosa (assembly GCA_937654795.1). Classification (NCBI taxonomy): domain Eukaryota; kingdom Metazoa; phylum Arthropoda; class Insecta; order Diptera; family Tachinidae; genus Cistogaster; species Cistogaster globosa. Next base: position 50,391,467 of record OW569404.1, on the reverse strand, counting down.
CAGCACCTATAAAAGGAAAACAATTTATATGGAAAGCCAAGTGTGAAGATTAAAACAAGAAATATTTACTGACCGAGTATTAGTGCCCTATAATGAAAAATTGGCTGTAGTTTAAATTTGTTACGCTAGCCCAACCGGCATAGTGGCAGTTTTGTCTCATGAAATAAATGGATAAGAACGCCCGGTGGCATTAATTTTGCGATCGTTTACGAAAGCAGAACAAAATTATAGTCAACTAGACAAAGTGTTAGCAATTATTTTTGCGGTTTATAAATTTTTCATGTACCCACGTGGCAGGGAATTTACTATATTAACCGATAACCGCCCTCTTTCGAGAATCTTCCAACAAAACGCGAAAAAATCAGCCAGGCTTCTTCAGTATGCATCATTTCTACAAGGTTTTAACCACCAAATACAACATCGTAAAGCTTAAGATAACATCAATGCTGACTGCTTATCCACAGCAACAACCAAAGGTGCAACAAATTTTACACATATTTTAAATTTCTACACTAGCAATTACTGCTACGAAAATTTCGAATGAAACAGAACGTGATTCAGACCTGTCCAAATAAAAGCAAGACCTGCAAAACGGCGAAAATTTTGAAGCTGACTACTTCATCCAAGATGGTGTTATATTCAAGTACGATGGAGTCCCGATTCCTATAAAAGTTACGTGCTGAAGTCATGAAGGAATTGCATCACACACACGTAAAAAATAAACAGTTAGAAAGTAGGTATTGTTGTTGGAAAGGTAAAGACTCCGACATTGAACATCAAGTAAGACCATATACCAGTTCTGCTAAGCTAAGAAAAAATCCACCAAAAGAAGGTACACATCAGTGGAAGGAGCCAATTGAAATTTTTCAACGGGCTCATATTGATTATACCGGGCATTCAAAACTCATCATTTCCTAGTGCTAGTGGATGCAAAATCAAAATTGCCTGAAATTCGTATTAATAAAGATGCTCCAACTTCTGAAAAAATAATTACATTGTTACAGGATATTTTTACTACGCATGGCCTACCTCAAAGTTTCTTTTTAAAAATAATGGTTCAAAACAGCAACAAATGGTTTAGCATGGAGGTACGTTCCGTTTCTAAAATAAAAATGGAAAGCTATGGAAAGCGATAATTCACCGCTAAACATCATAGTTCAGGAAATCTTTTTTCGATATGGGGCAACACCATTAGCAGATGGGAATAGTCCATCAAAACTCCAGCCATGCGCCCATTGAAAAAATCAAAATCAATTTTACCCAGACCATTAGTTCGGCAAATTAGCGTGGGAGATAGACTGCAGCTGCGGTGATACGATCAAACTAAGCCAACATGGAAATTTGGAAATGCAAAGGCAAAGTTTGGTCGTCTTCACTATCACTATCACGTACCACTAGTTAATGAAAAACCTAGAATGGAAGAAGTACAAATCGGACGTAGAGTTGCCTTCCCAATTAACGCACCAACGGAACCGTATGTACAACCTCAGCTCTAGAGAACACCTGATTACATAAGAAGATCCAACGGAATCAGGAGACCTTCGGCTCATTTTGAAGACCATGTGCGATATTAAGTGTAGCAGATTGTAATGTCAGTAACTAAGAGAGGACAACCCTTTCTTAAATCAAGTCATCATTTAAAATTCCTTTTTTCGTATATCATATTTTGTCTATTGTATGATTCATTCATTTTTCTACCTCTTTTCAACTAACCGCGTGTTAAAATCGCCTTTTTTGCAAATGTTAAATTACATCAAGTAATGTGTATAATTAGTAATAACCTAATTATAATTAATAAAGTGAATTTTTAATTAATGTTGAAACCGAGAGTGTGTTTCTTTTGTCAGACAACACAACACATATTGACAGACGTTTTTGACAGCTCAATAGGATTTTACAAAAACAAAATACACGTAAAAGCTAACACATATTGTTACCGCATGATCTGATGCAGTCAGCTGTTCAATACGCCTTGCCCTTACCTATGATCAGAAATCATAACCCAATGTTCGACATTAATACCAGCATTTCGAGAACTTTTCTTCACTTGAAAGACATTTTTACCGACAACGGAGTGTGTTTAACCATAATTAGTTCTAATAAGATGCGCTGCAATGTTAAATTCCTTAAAAATGTATGTAAAAATAAAAGGGAGGCGAAAAGTGGAACTATTCCATATTTAGCGGCAACCAATATTGGACGAATTACTTTCCGTCAAATTTGAAATCGTCTATACGGATATCTCTGTCTATCAGCTTTCAGCTGGCTTTGGTTTTTATCATCCAAAGTTTAATTACATTTTGAAGTTTTATACGAATAAAAACATTTCATCTACTTATATTAGCAGAGCTTTTGGCTTTTGATAAGGCGGTTTATATTTTAATTAGTTATATTTTCTAAGGTCGCAGTCTCAACAATTTCCAAATCAGACATTCAGGCTTTACAGAATGTTCACACTAATAACTATACAGTGTGCAACATAATTAAAAAAATTGCACTGGCTGATATTTCTGATTTTAAATTCTTCTACATACTCGGTCACGTATTTATATCTAGGAATATTTTTGTCGTTAAAGCTGCCAAAGAGGTTCATACAAGCGGTGATCACCTGGACGTCAAAAAGATATTCCACGATGCTATTAGGCAGATTAAGATCGTACTCCCTGAAGACTCGCCATCATTTTGTAAAATTTCCCCTCGCCTCAGGGATCGTAAATTAAGACATAATAGAATAATTAACAAAATTTTATCGGTACAAAATTTTTGCAAGACTATTCTTTTAGAATTGGTATTGTTCAATCGGACGTTAGTGATGATTTTCCCATGGCGCATCAGCCAGCAAAGATGAACAACTTGACTGATTTCTTATTAATATAGGAAATGGATACTGCAGTTTTTCTGGCAAAATTTATTGATGCAATATTTAGTCTTGATGTTTAAATTATTCCCGTAATTTTAATCAATTTTTCATTCAAGTAATTGGTTTTATTTGTGCAACCTTTTGATTTTATATTAAGAAGAAAGTAACAATCCGGATATAAATATTTTTTTTTATTTTTTGCTGGTCATAAATCTGATCAAAGATATAAAAATATTAATTCACAAAAAACTGCATTATCATCTCAATGTGCTAGATTTAATCACTATCCTAATTTTGAAAATGTTTCAGTAATAAGCACAGAAAACAATTATGAACGGCGTTACATGTTAGAAATGTTACAAATATTTAATACAGAGACAGATAATGTAGCTCAGATTTATAGACACTTGATAAATAAGAAATAATTTTGTACTTCATATTTGTTTTCTAAAAAATATTTATATGACAAAATAATTTTTTGTTTTTTATTTATTATTTTTTATTTATTAGTTTTTTGTTGTTTTTTTATTTTATGTTCAAATAAATAATTTGTTTTTCCTGATTGTTAGGTCACTGCATAAACACCTTTAATATTTTATAATCTATTTTTGTCTTTTTATTTATTTTGTATTGCATTAATTTTTCATTTGATCTGCCTATTAATTGTATTTAAATTTATTTATGTCATTCTTCATTAAATTCCATTTCGTTTTGCATTTAAATACTTTCACAATTTTGCCTTTTCTAACCCATTGTAATTTGATCACTTTTTCGAGTATGCTAACCCACTGTGACTTGTTTTGGTTGCATCCCGTTAGGTTTTATTATTTGTTTCTCACTTGTTTTCTTTTAAATTTTAAATAATATTGTTGTTCTTGTAAACAAAATATTATTTATTTGCAATGATCTTGTATGTACATTTTTTATGCATAGATTTCAATAGGTACAAATTGACGTTACGACAGTTACTTCTTGTATATATGAAATTTGTACTTAGGTTTAAGAAAAATATTTTTAAATAAAGAAGTTAGTGTTAACATTGAATTCGTTCTAGCAACTTGTTTTAAATTTCTTAAGTTGAGCCACGGTCGCAATTCTTCTATTTATTTTGGAAAATAAATTATCGTTGCCCAAAGAACAATTCAGTGGCATATAGACAATAGTAAGAAAAATACTTTACTACTCTATATAGCCGCCGGTGAGGAAAACGCTCCTCATCGTACATTTTGGCGCCCAACGTGGGGCACGATAATTTAAATATCGTTTTGGTTTTGTCGTGCGGTCCGTGGAAAATCCCAAAAACTTTGTCGAAGTGCAACTTTCATTACAAGTGCACAGGTCGTAAGAGAAGTGAAACTCATAACAAGTGTACAGTCGTATAAAGTATAACTATTGTGGTGAAACTTATTCAAAAGTCTCTTTGGGAGCAAATCAAATAAGTATTATTTTGAAAAACATTTTACAAAAATATTGTGTAGTCCAGAGGACAATAATTTTGAAAAATAAACTGTGTGGTGCATCAAACATTTTGAGAAAAAACAATATAACAAAAACACATAGAAATATTATTTTACATTTTTGGCTCAGTAGAGAATTATATAAAAAATTTTTAAAATTCTAAAACTGTGTTTCGACATTACCGCTAATCGTTGTACATAAAAATTCATAAATTTTTTCGTGCTTTCGTTGGTTACAGTTACGGTACATAATATAGACATTATATAATATAGACATTATATACAATTTCTTTGGCAAAAATTCGTGGGCATCAGTTACAGTGCTGATCAAAATTGTGTTGCCGATTTTTAGAAAACTATTTGGTTAAATTTTTGGCTCATTGGTCATTCAAATTAAATTTGTTTGTGTGTATTTGTGAAATATTTTTGTGGTTCAACGATGACACTAGAAGAAGCTAAGCAACAACGGGCTAATACGAAGAAAAGCATCACCCGTATTAAGAATCAGGTCGAGGCCAACGCAAGGGGTGAAGGAAAAGTGCTTTCGTCCGCGGAACTCAAGTGCCGTTTGGGGATTTTGGAGTCGTATTTTAAGCAAATCCTGACATATCAAACCCAAGTTGAGAAATACGATCCTAAGGATAATGGTCGGCCCGAAATTGAGTATCCAGTCCCAGCTCAGCGAAGATATTCACAACACTTCAATGTCTGAATCTACGGTTTGTTTCCCAGCACCCAGCCATAAATTACCAGCACTCAAACTGCCGACATTCAGTGGTAAATACAGTGAGTATAAAAATTTTATAACGTCTTTCAATCAAGTGATCGATCGTGAGCTTGGCCTTTCGAACATTGAAAAATTTAATCATTTGCTCAACTGCCTACATAGACAGGCACTAGAAACGGTCAAGGCGTTTCAAATTACTAATGAAAATTACCCGAAGGCTCTCGAAAGGCTGAAGACACGTTATGACAACAGCTCACTTACTTTTTGAACTTCCCAACACGTCGAAACATAATTGCACACAACTTCGTAGTCTTGTCGACAATGTTTCCGCTCTCTACAGCTCTCTGCTATCCCTTGGCTCACACAGTGACATCGCCCAATCAATGCTGATCTACATCGTTATGGAAAAAGTCGATGACGACACTAAAAGGAAATGGAAGGATTCATTGGACTTCACCAAACTGCCATCATGGGAAGATTGCTCTAAAGTTCTGGAAAGACATTGCCAATTTCTGGAATCTGTCGACACCAGCCATACCCATGTGTCTTCTTGTAAGTCTGGTCAAAAACCGTCTGGTAAGTCCAATGATAAATATTCTAAATCTGGATCTAGTTTTTCTGTTTCCAAACGTGTTTGTCCGCTTTGTTCAAAATCTGATCACACAATTAGTCGTTGTTTTCGCTTTAAGGAAATGAATGTCAGTCAACGCTTTGAAAATGTCAAACGGCTTGGCCTTTGTCTTAATTGCTTGTCAAAGGGACATCATGGTAACAACTGTTCCTCCTCATTCAAGTGCAAAACTTGTTCTGGGTTGCATCACAGCATGCTTCACCGGTCTCAGTCTGCGTCAAGGCCCTCGTCCCCTGCTGCGAAACCAACCTCTTCTCGTGCAACTTTGAGTGAAAATCTTGCCTCGGTCCACACGCATGTGGAAGGATCATCGCCGGAACAGATATTGCTTGCTACTGCCATGGTTCTTGTTCGTGATTCTAGTGGATGCTACCAATTGGGACGCGCTTTGTTGGATTCTTGCTCTCAATTGAATTTCATGACTGACGAATTTTCTCAAAAGCTGCATTTGCCCCGCACAAAAAGAACTACAGAAGTCGCTGGTATTGGAAACTCTCACAGTAAGAGCAGATATAGGTCATCAACAAATGTCAAGTCTCGATTCACTGATCTTGAAGTTTCGCTCTCATTTTGTGTTACGCCTCATATCTCGTATCAACCCGATGCTGAATTAGATGTCTCATCGTGGAATTTGCCTGCAAATACCCAGCTCGCAGATGAAGATTTTTTCAAATCTAAACGCATCGATTTGCTCATCGGTACCGAAACATTTTTCGATATTTTGTCGGTTGGTCAAATTAGACTTGGTCCTAATTTGCCCAAATTACATAAAACACTTTTTGGATGGATTGTAGCAGGTCGTTATCAATCTCATGTTTCTAGTTCTTCTTGTATGCTCTCAACAGAAGAATAGGTCGATTTAAAGTTACAACGTTTGTGGGAAATCGAAGAAATAAAAGTTAGCTCAAATGGTTTGACTCCTGAACAAAATGATTGTGAATCATTTTTCAACAACACTGTCCATCGTGAATCTTCTGGTAGGATTGTTGTCAAATTGCCGTTTAAGGAACCTGCCGAAACTCTAGCCCTCTCTCGAAACATGGCTCTAAAAAGGTTTGCAGCTCAAGAAAGGCGCTTTGCTGGTGACAACAATCTGAAAACCCAATATGTTGCTTTCATGAAGGAATATGAAGATTGTGGACATATGAGCCTATTTCGAAGCCCTCATTTGGATCAGCCTCATTATTTCATCCCTCACCATTGCGTTTTCAAGCTCAATAGTACTTCCACTAAGCTTAGAGTTGTTTTTGACGCCTCGTGTCCCTCGTCTTCACAGAAATCGTTAAATGACATCATTATGGTTGGTCCAACGATTCAAGATGAACTCGACAAAACTTTACTTCGCTTTCGTCTTCATCGCTATGCCCTAACAGCGGATATAGTTAAAATGTATCGTCAGGTCCTCATTGATCCTCGCGATAGAAGATTTCAATACATTTTGTGGAGAAATTCGGAAGAAGAGGAAATTCGCACATACGAGCTAAACACTGTTACTTATGGAATGTCGTCTGCCCCTTTTCTCGCAATTCGAAGTCTTCATTATCTCGCTGATCAATATAAGGAGCAGTTTCCACTTGGCTCAAGAACGATCAAATCATCATTCTATGTTGATGATTTTCTAGGTGGCGCGGATTCACTGAAAGAATTGACTCAATTAAAGCGAGAAGTGACTGAAGTTCTTAATCGTGGTTGCTTCGAACTGGACAAATGGCATTCAAACCATAAAGACTTCCAACACGATAACACTATCAAAGATTTGAATATTGACGACTCTGCTATAACCAACGCTCTGGGTATCACTTGGAATCAACAAATGGACGTTTTCCTGTTTTTGTTTTCGCCTAAGTCTCATTTTGATGAGAAAATCACCAAATGTACTATTTTATCGCTCTCATCGTCTCTTTTTGATCCCCTTGGACTCTTGGCTCCGATTCTTATCAAATCAAAAATCATCATGCAGGAATTATGGATTCTGAAAATTAGTTGGGACGAATCTATTCCCCAGGAACTGCACTCGGCATGGAAATATTTCGTCTTAGATCTCGAAACTTTAAGTTTGTTTAAAATTCCTCGCTTTTGTCTCGCTCCTGATTCTCAATCAGTTCAACTGCATGGATTCTGTGATTCGTCAATTCGTGCTTATGGCTGCTGTTTTTACTTACGTGTGAAAACTACTTCTGGAAATATTTCTGTTCGCCTTTTCACTGCCAAATCTCGTGTTGCACCTACAAAAAGGCAGTCGCTTCCCAAGCTCGAATTGTGTGGAGCTCAACTTCTGGCAAAATTGTACTCCAAAATCAAAAACGTACTCTCGATTCTAAATCTCGAAGTATTTCTCTGGTCGGATTCTCAATTGGTTCTTCATTGGCTCAAGCAGCACTCCTCAACTCTATCCGTTTTTGTCGGCAACAGAGTATCGGAAATCCAGGATTTCACTAGTGGCTGTGTTTAGCGTCATGTCCCAACGCATTTCAATCCTGCTGATATCGTCTCTCGGGGTTCCTCTGTAGAAGAACTCTCCTCCTCAATCTGGTTCACCGGACCAGAATTTCTCGCTCTCGATCTCACTCAATGGCCGCCTGAAAAAATGGATAAGCTTTCGCAAGAAATTCAACAAGAAGTCGACAGAGAAAAACGCAAAACTGCTCTTTGCCTCAAAGTCAGGTCTAATTACATCTTGGATTGCATCGAACACTATAGCTCGTACCTGAAAATAATTCGTATTGTCGCCTGGATGCTTCGTTTTGCTCAAAAATCAAGAACTAATATCTTTAATTCTGACTCTTTGCAGCCCCAAGAATTAGAAACTGCCTTGATTCGGATTGTCTTCAACATCCAGAAGCAGCATTTCCAAGATGACATAGATCGAGCTCAGAAGAAGAAAGATCCGGGAGGCGCTCTGAAGTGTCTCAACCCCTTTCTCGACTCATCAAGTGGCTTCAATTTGCTCAAGGTTGGAGGCCGCCTGGAATACGCAGCTATTTCTGAAGGCCAGAGGCATCCCATCATATTACCCAGAAAACATCATTTTGTCACTTGTCTTGTGCGTCATCTACACCTCCAAAATTATCACGCTGGACCTAAGGCTCTAATGGCGTTCATTCGTGAAAGATTCTGGATCATCAACTCAAGAGAGCTGTGTCGTCGTATTGTTAACTCATGCCCACAATGTATACGCTATCGCCCGAAATTGTTAAATCAGATGATGGGAAATCTGCCAGTAGAACGACTCAACCCCTCAAGACCCTTCGCAAGATGTGCTGTCGATTTTTGTGGTCCTGTCAATACTTACCTAAGAATCAGAGGAAAGGTTCCATACAAAACTTACATCTCAGTTTTCGTTTGTCTCGCTACCAAGGCAGTCCATATCGAAGTTGTCTCGGACCTATCAACTGACGCCTTTATTGCTGCTCTTAAAAGGTTGATCGGACGCAGAGGTTTGCCCACAGATATATTCTGTGACAATGCTACAAATTTCGTTGGAGCAAATTCTAAATTGGCACAATTAAAATCGTTCCTTTTTGATCCTAAAAACTCTAAGGCTATTATAAATTATTGCTCAAATGAATTTATAAATTTTCGTTTTATTCCCCCTAGGGCACCACATTTTGGCGGATTGTGGGAGGCGGCCGTCAAGTCAGCCAAAGGTCATCTGACGAAGGCTCTTTCAAACACTAGGCTCACTTATGAAGAGTTATCAACAGCAATGGTCGAAATAGAAGCCATCCTAAACTCGAGGCCCATTTCACCTCTATCTTCCGACCCTAGCGATTTTGAGGCTCTTACGCCAGGCCATTTTCTGATCGGCGCTCCCCTGCGAAGTTTGCCAGAACGTGATGTCCTATCGAAAGAAGTCAACAACCTACAATACTGGGCCCGAATAAGCGCCATCAAACAGAGTTTCTGGAAAAAGTGGTCCCACGACTACCTTAATGAGCTCCAAACCCGCAACAAATGGACTGCATCTAACCCTAACGTCAACCCAGGTTCTCTAGTTATTGTTCGAGAAGATAATCTACCTCCACAACAATGGCTCATGGGCAAAATCATAAATATCATTCGTGGAAGAGATGACCGGGTCCGTGTTGTCGATATCAAAACTAAAAGGGGAACTATGCGTCGCTCTATCCACAGACTAGTTCTACTTTCTTCTTGAAAGAGTCCTTTCAATGGGGCCGGTATGTTAGGTCACTGCATAAACACCTTTAATATTTTATAATCTATTTTTGTCTTTTTATTTATTTTGTATTGCATTGATTTTTCATTTGATCTGCCTATTAATTGTACTTAAATTTATTTATCTCATTCTTCATTAAATTCCATTTCGTTTTGCATTTAAATACTTTCACAATTTTGCCTTTTCTAACCCATTGTAATTTGATCACTTTTTCGAGTATGCTAACCCACTGTGACTTGTTTTGGTTGCATCCCGTTAGGTTTTATTATTTGTTTCTCACTTGTTTTCTTTTAAATTTTAAATAATATTGTTGTTCTTGTAAACAAAATATTATTTATTTGCAATGATCTTGTATGTACATTTTTTATGCATAGATTTCAATAGGTACAAATTGACGTTATGCAGTAGCAGCGAGAAACAAATAATAACAAAAAAACAGTTACTTCTTGTATATATGAAATTTGTACTTAGGTTTAAGAAAAATATTTTTAAATAAAGAAGTTAGTGTTAACATTGAATTCGTTCAAGCAACTTGTTTTAAATTTCTTAAGTTGAGCCACGGTCGCAATTCTTCTATTTATTTTGGAAAATAAATTATCGTTGCCCAAAGAACAATTCAGTGGCATATAGACAATAGTAAGAAAAATACTTTACTACTCTATATAGCCGCCGGTGAGGAAAACGCTCCTCATCGTACACTGATGATGCTACAAAAAGGAGTAGCGAAATATTGAAAAAATAAAAATAAAAGATAAAGACCTTGTGTTTGAAGAATAGGTTAAAATTACAATTAATTAAAAGGTCAAATAAATAACAATATTAATATTTTTTCTCTTTTTTTCACCGACCGATATTTGTGATGGCTGCATAAAATTTTTGGGGCCAAATAAGTCTTCACTAGTGGCCATGCTCTGCTTGTTTTTTATATGTACTGAAAAGTTTTCATTTATTTTTTTAATAAATTATTAATCACATTTGCCCTTATAGGCTTGTTTCTAATAAAAGAAAAACAATTATAAATTAAATTAACGGTCTTACGACCGAGGCAAACTGAATGGTAGGTACTCGCATTAGGACAAAAATTAAAACGCGTCTATTTTGTTTGTGTAAATTTACGTGTACGTGTCAGTAAATAGTAACAAATAATAAAAAAACAGAGAAGCAAAAGAAATTTATTAAATAAATGATACTTCATTAAATATTTCGTTTAGTGTGTTTCGGCATATCAAACAAAGTTCCACTCTCGCACTCGTGTTTGTTTTGCAAACCGCAAAAAAATTTCTGTATGAATATTCAAATATATTTTATGAATGTACATACATACATTTTGTTAAAAATAAGCATTTTTTCAATTTTATTTTAAAGAAAAGTTTTTACATAGTATTCAATTTACCTTGCTGAGACTGATTTTTTTATTAAAATATTCATTAAGGCTCACGTGAGTGAAACAAAACTTATTAATATTAATCAATGCAAGGAATATTTAACCAGGTGCCAGCGCTACGGCAGATGATATTATTTGCTTGAATTAGTTTTTGCCTTTGATTACATTTTAAATAATTTCAAAATAATTTGTTTTGTGTACGAATGAGAAAAAATTTTTTTAAATTTTATATTTGAGTGCTATGCGAAGTTCGATTTAATTTTTAGTATTGAATAAGTGTTATAAAGCAAATATAAATAAACCCCTGCATTGAAATCTAAAAATAATATGTACACAATAATATGTTGATGTCTTGCCTTATCGTTACCTGTATCAATTTTCTCTCTATTTAATTTTCATGAATTTTACATTAAAAATTGATTTTACACAAATAAAACTGTCTGCTGTTGTTGTATTTGTTGTCGTCGCCACAGTTAACTAACAGCCATACGTAAATTAGCGTAAGACGCAAGCTATTTGTCAAAAATTCTTATTTACATACATAATGTATAAAGCAAACCATAATTGTGCGGCGTCAACGCTGAGTAATTGGAAAAACCGATTTTGACAACGCGTAAGGTAGTGAAGTTAGCTGCACGCTACTGTTTTTTACATATTTTTTCTTATTTGTTTACTTCAGAATTGCTATTGGCATTGTAAAACAGAAATGACGTTTTGGCTTTTTTCGGCTTTATCTATCGTTTTTATCACTGTTTTGAATTTTACTACAAGCGGTGATAACGTGAACATCTAAAAGATATTCCAAAATGCTATTAAGCGGATTGAGACCGTACTCGCTGAAGACTCGCCATCATTTTGTTAAATTTCTCCTCGTCTTGGAGACCGTAAATCAAGACATAATCGAATAATTAACAGAATTTTATCGGTACACACTTTTGGCAAGGCTACTCTTTTAGAATTGGTATTGGTCAATCGGACGTTAGTGACGATTTTCACATGTAATTTTAACTGTAGGCGTATCAGCCAGCAAAGGTGAACAACTTGACTGATTTCTTATTAATAGAGGAAATGGATACTGCAGTTTTTCTCTCAAAATTTATTGATACAATATTTAGTCTTGGTGTTTAAATTATTCCCGTAATTCTAATCTATTTTTCATTCAAACAATTGGTTTTATATTTGTAATCTTTTGATTTTATATTAAAAAGCAAGTAACAATCCGGATATAAATATTTTTTCTCTTTTTTTCAACGGCCGATATTTGTGATCGCTCCATAAAAATTTTGGAGCCAAATAAGTCTTCACTAGTAGCCTTGCTCTCCTTGTTTTTTTATGTACTGAAAAGTTTTCTTTTATATTTTTAATAGAATATGAATCACATTTGCCCTTATAGGCTTGTTCCCAATAAAACAAAAATAATTATAAATTAAATTAACGGTCTGACGACCGAAGCAAATTGAATACTAGGTAGTCGCATTAAGACAAAAACTGAAACGCGTGTATTTTGTTTGTGTAAATTTATGTGTACGTGTCAGTAAATAGTGACAAATAATATAAAAACAGAGAAGCAAAAGATATTTATTGAATAAATGCTACTTCATTAAACATTTCGTTTTGTGTCTTTCGGCATATTAAACAAAGTTTCACTCATGAAGGCTCACGTGCGTGGAACAAAACTTAATAATATTATTAAATGCAAGGAATATTTAACCAGGTGCCAGCGCTACAGCAGATGATATTATTTGCTTGAATTAGTTTTTTTCTTTGATTACAATTTATTAATTGCAAAATAATTTGTTTTGTGTAGGAATTAGAAAAAATTTATTTAAATTTTATATTTAAGTGCTATGCGAAGTTTAATTTAATTGTTAAAATATTGAATAAGTGATATAAAGCAAATATTGTAACAATGATAAATATGCATACATTGAGAGCTGTTGTTTTTCTATGCCTACTGCGTTTATGTTAAATTTAACATAATGAAGTTCAGACATTTAATGTTAATATAAATTATATGTGCGTTTAATATAAATACATGTAACTTTTAATACGTTATTAACATGAGTACTATAAAGTTATTTAATACTATAAAATAATGTTAAATCAAAGTAACATAAAAATATTGTATGTTTTAAGAAAATGTTATTAACACAAATATCTTAATAATACAGGACTGCTACAGTATTTTAATATTCATATTTCGCTTAATCTAGGTTATTTTTTTTTCTACTCTGTGTTAACTAATTGCCCTACTTAAAATGATTTGTGTACAAAATTGCTTATACTCTATTTATTACAAAGTGCAATGGCATATATTAATTTTACCATGCATTTTAGTGACCTATATCAATTGACATCAGTCACTTGAAATGCAAGTCATACTTTTCGTAATCATATTTGTTTTGTTTTCTTATTTTCATGTATGCATGTTTATACTACACGCACTACAATGTAATAAGGTTATGAATTGAAATAATAATATGTACACATTAATATGTTGATGTATTGCCTTATAGTTTTCTGTTTCAATTTTCTCTCTGTTTTAATTTTCATGAGTTTGACAGTAAAAATTGATTTTATACAAACAAAACTGCCTGTTGTATTTGCTATTGTCGCCACAGTTAACTAACAGCCATACGTAAATTAGCGTAAGACGCAAGCTATCTGTCAAAAATTCTCATTTACATACAAAATGTATGAAGCAAACCATAATTGTGCAGCGTCAACGCTGAGCAAATGGAAAATCCGATTTTCACAATGCGTAAGGTAGTGAAGTTGGCTGCAAGCTACTCTTGTTTACATATTTTTTCTTATTTGGTAGCTTCAGAATTGCTATTGGCATTGTAGAACAGAAATGACATTTTAGCTTTTTTCGGCTTTATCTATCGTTTTTATCACTGTTTTGCATTTCATTTTACAGGGTTTTATAAAACCTGTTCATAACAGAAAGTTGCGCTTTTATTGAGGTATGTCATTTCAGCGTAAAATCCATTCGTTTAATTGCGTCGCGTCTTACGCGCTAATTAATTTTTGTCAGTAACCAGATAACTCACTTGTGACGATTAAAAAAGTGTGTTATCATATTTTCTACTAGCTTTCGTTTAAGCAAATTAAGAAATATTTAAAAACGTTGAAAGCAATGAGTTAGATGAACCGCTACACTACCTATTGCAAACATATATTTTCACAGAAAAAATATAAATGAGTTCTGCTAGCAATTGCTTTAATAAACTTTTAAATAAAAAAATATAAAATAGATCTGCCAACAATTGCTTAAGTACTTTAACTTTAACCTTCTTATACCCGCGCGTTAGTTTGTGAGACCGACAAAACGCTTTTACGTAAATTCTCTTTTTTCCACTAATATGCTAACGACTGAAAATCAATAAAATTACTGAATATTAATGTAATGAATGGTTTTATTTTTTTTTTTTCTTATATCTTTGAGTTTAAATGAAAAACCTTTTTTTTAAAGTTTTGTTTCAAAAAACTAGTATTTCATCTAGTTCAAATTTTCGGTCTGTGAGACCGTGCGCGGGTATATGTGTTACAAAAAATGGCGCGGGTATGGGAAGGTTAATAAAATACTGGATATTTTAGTGGATATTATTAATACCCTGAAGCGAATAACAAAATATTACAATCATTTGCGTAACTTGTTGTTCTGCAATGATGTTTCAGCAATGGAAATTGCCGCCCGAACTCTGGTGAAGTAAGCCAATTTGTCAGAATACAAAGGTGCGAAATCATTCGAATTTGATACAAAAACAGCTTTTGTACGGCTCAGTGGGGGCAGAAATGAGGTATTTGTTATACGTGTTTTTATCAACAAATATCAACATTTTTAATCATATTTTTAATGCTATCTTTTTCCTAAGCCGGCTATTCGTGAGTCAGCTGGTAAAGCATGCTGCCCTGATAGTTACATCGCAACATAAAAATACAAAACAATCCAGTGAGCCGCAATAGTAAAAAATCTCTTATTCTAAAGCTATAAAAAGTTTTAATGGAGATCCCAACTTGTTACAAAAAGAGCACAAAGATATGACCCGTGATGACCGTATCCATGACAGCATGATTATTTTCATTGAACTCTTTCGTTTCTCCAATGCCAATTATTACCAGATGCTCTGTTCTGTAAACTGGGTGATGGCTCAGGTGCTTTAAATGTTACAGGTGAAAGCGGCAAAAGTAGTAGCGGCAGCGCTCATCAATTGACCACAATTGTGCGCAGACTAAAAGCCCCTTTTGTCAAAAAAACTTAGTTTTACACGTTTAGTCGAACAAGAAGAACAGCATACAGTATATAATCACAAATTTAAATGTGTATATTTTTTTAACTCTCTTGTATAACTAAGCGAAGTACGATTTTATTTTCAATATTTTTTATTTCAGAGCAATATTTTAGAATCATCCTATACTAGGTAAGTTTTAATTGAATATATTTTTTTTTATTATCTGAGTCAATGGAAAAAATCCTTACAGACTGGTATACATACATATAGTTTTTTACAATTTAAAACATTACCAAAAATTACATTTAAATTAAGTATTTAAAAACAATATTATATTGCGTTTAATAATGTTTACATTTAAAGAAAAATCAATTTAACTATAAAGATTGTTAAAATCGCAACAAATTCTTCTAAAGGGCTCATCATTGGCATAATTTTGGCGAACAAATTGAATGTAAATTGGTTTAAAATTTCTGGTTGGACGTACAGGAATGTTGAAGCATAAGTTTCCCATAAGGAACTCCGAACAAACATCTCGAGTAACATTAAGCATAGTTCTTCGGCTTTGTAGAGACGGTAGCCCAATTGCAGCAAGTCTGGTTTTATATGACGGTAAATTGGAAAAATTATTTCGGTACATATTTCGTAAGCAAAATAACAGAAATTGTTTTTGAACAGACTCAATTTTATTACTATGCACGATATAGTGTGGGTCCCAAACAACGGATCCATATTCTAAAATTGGCCTTAATAAAGATGTATAAAGCTGCTTAGTGATGCGAATATCAGTGAATTCCTTGGCCCAACGTTTGATGAAAGCAAGTACCCCACGGGCTTTATTTGATATCATAGCAATATGTTGACTAAAGTTTAATTTAGCATCTAATAAAATACCCAAATCAAGCATCGAATCAACAATTTCCAACTGATAACCCTCAAAAAAGAACGGATTGTGTGTATCAACTCTTCTGGAAAAGTGCATATGTTTGCACTTGTTTAAATTTAACTCCATCAAGTTCATCGTGCACCAAACAAAAAAGCTGTCTAGATCCTGTAGGAGCGAATTGTGGTTGTCAAAGTTGATGTAATTATGAAAAATTTTTACGTCATCAGCGTATATTAGAACATTTGAAAATTTGATAGCAGTAGGTAAATCATTGATGAAAAGTGTAAATAAAATTGGACCGAGATGGCTACCTTGAGGAACACCCGATTTTATAGCCCGTTCAGGCTGCCACGAAATTATGTAATTTCAAACTGAAATTACGAACGAAATCTAGAGTGTTTATAGTGGGTTATTTGACACTTGAGTTAATTTCAGAAACAGCTGTTCGTTTTTATGTTAGAAATATATTATTCTTTTGCATTCCAGTTCTGTACAAAATGGAAAAAAAGAAGAAGAAAACACTTGATATTAATTAAATTGGAAGCTATTAATAATAATATATCAAAAAATAAATTAAAAATGTTTAAGTTCTTGCAGTTTTCATAATCCATCATTATGGTTATTAATTGTAAAACTTAGTTTTACAATTCCTCTGTAGTTCACAATACTTGACTTATTTCCTGATTTAAATAACGGAACAATGTACGACTCTTTCCATAAATCGGGAAAAAAGCCGTATTTAAGTGAAATGTTAAACATTATAGTTAGCGGCGGCGCCAAAGCATGTGCACAATTAATTAATAGGCGGCTAGGAATACCATCAGGACCACAGTTGAATGAAGACTTGAAATTATTTAAATTGTTCATGATATCAGCAGTATGTATAGGTAAAAATGATATTGGCTGAATTTGAGTTATCGGAAAAGGATAATCACTTGAGTTATCGTATTGAACGTCAGAGTTAGTGGTGCTAAAGAAATCAGCAAACATATTACTTATGACGAAATCGTCGGCAGAATCATTATTTAAGTATTTCAGTTGGGTATTCACTTACTAATCGTTTTGAGTTAACGAACTTATAAAAATATTTTGGTTCTCTCTGAAAATTGAGTTTCATGTTGTTTAAGTATATCTTATATAATTCAGTATTTAATAAGTTGTATTCAGCACGAGCTCTAGAACATTTTCCATAATCTGTTACTAAACCAGTTGTTTTGAAAATTCTGTATAGTTTATTTTTCTTGTTTTTAATTCGTGCTAACAGTTTAGAACTCCATGGGGGTCCAGTATATTTTTTGACCAAGACTATAGGAACGCAGTCCTTAAAATATCCAAAGATGGTCTTATTAAATGAGCTCACCATTGCATTAATAGAATCGGGAGAACCATTAGGTACAGATAGTAAATCCAACCAGTTCGTATTGTATAAATACTGGCTTAGAGTGGTATAATCAGAACGTTTAATGCAAAAAGTTCTAATCATAGTTTTTCTAACTTTACGTTGATAGCTAGATGGTATACAAAAATTAAGTTCTATAGTTGGATGATAAGGGTCCTCGCGTAGTGTTATAGACTCAACACGTTTTATTAAATATCCAGCCGGTTCGTTTACAAATACTAAATCAAGCAGCTTATCATTGGAATTGCGAATTCCATTTATTTGATGTAAACATAAATCAGATAAATTATTTATAAAATTATCAATCCAGTCGCTTGCTTTAGTTTGTATAAAATAAAAACCATCAGTTAAGTATGTCCACTCTATTGATGGGAGGTTAAAATCGCCAAACACAAGAATGTGGTCATCTGGGTACGCCTTAGAAATAACTTTTTGAATTGATTTTGTATGTTCAGTATAGATCAATTGATCAGAACAGGGAGGGATGTAGGAACATGTAATATAAATATTTTTATGACCAACCTTCATAACTACGCAAACAAATTCAATTCCATGTTGATTTTCAAATTTAATTTCTTCCGATGAAAACAGCGAAGAGATAGCCATGAGAACACCTCCACCAATCGTTTCAGTTTTTCTATCAAGTCTAAAGATATTAAATAATTACAGAGTAATTCAGCATTAAAAACTTTTTTGTTCAGCCAGGTTTCAGTTAAAATTATTGCATGTTGTGTAAAACCAAAACTTTCTACATACAGTTTAGATAATTTAGAGTTTAATCCTCGAACATTTTGATATAAAACAGATATTTGTAAATCGGAAACAAGGTCTAGTTTTTTGAATTGCTATTTTGATTTGTCGAAATGCGAACCATGTTATCTATTCTCCGGTTTTCTCTGTATACATATCCTCTAACTAGAGTATTTGCCGGCCAAAAATGAGGGTTGACGATTTGATCATATATACCAAGCGGAACTGTAATTTTTAATGACGTAATACTTCTAGGCTGGGAATAAGTAAACTTTCTAGTTAAAATATCGGCTTCAAAGTTAAGTTTAGATTTGATGCAATATTCAATATAATCAACAGTTGTTTCGAAAGCAAAACGAGATACAAAAACAGACTTTTTATTTAATGGTATTACCACAAGTGGTTTGATGGCATTTGAATTATCATTATTAAAAATATTCTTTGTATTGTTTACAACGGATAATGATGGCACAACTAAGGGAGGAGTCATTGTGTTTTCGTTAACGGGAGATAAAGTATTCTGTTCTGATTTATTGTTTTTGGAATCTGTCGGTATCGGGATTTGCGGTTGATTTAACTTAGTAACATTTCTAGCGGACTTCTTACGCTTTGGTGATGATTGAGTCGGGGAATTAGCAGAACATAACTTGTCGATCAACTTAAAGCCTTCAAACATATCTTCATATTTCTCTAGTTTTTTCGACAGTGAAATAAATTCTTTTTTAATTTCATCAAACTTATCGCGATTTGATTTAAAAAATTTATAAAAATCAACATCAATTTTCTTGCAGTTTGAACAGCACCATCGTAAACCTTTATTTTCAACTAAAACGTCAGCAACACGAATGGGGATATCAGTACATTTGGCGTGATATGAATTTTCACACAACCAACAGACAATAATGGTTGAATTACTATCCAAAATTTTACAGTTTAATGCTGAACAGCTCATGTTTCTTATTTTGTTATTTGGTGTTTAGATTATTTACTTGTCAACAGATGTCACTAATAACAATTTACCAAATACACAAACCAGTACAGTTGTAATATACAGTATAAATTGAGAAAAACTTAATCAACTGATCACACTTGAAACAAAGATGTTTATAATATTCTCTTATTCTCAGTACAAAAATATACAAAAATGTTTAAGTTATTAAATCAGACTCCAAACTAAATACAAATCAATTTACTGACACAGTTCGATTAAAACAGATTCTGAATACTTTAAAACAGTTTAAAGTTTATAAAACGGTTTAAAAAAACACTTTAAATAAAAACTTTTAACAGAACAACAAGCAACACGTCTTAACGCAACGATGCTTTAGTGATTATACAACATTTTGTGAAAATATTATAGAACATAGAATACGTCCAGCAGGCTCTTTTAGAGTTTATACCCCACCTATCAATTTATCAATGGAATCTGCTATTAATTTGTCACAAGATGTTTTAACAACTATTTTGACTTTGCGACTGATTTGGATTTGTAGACCCTTAACAGCTTTTTTAAATTCTTATATACCTTCTAAAGAAATAATAAAAATTTCTAAAAACTTTCAGCAAAACAATATAAATCTTTTATCTCAACGCCAAGCAAAAACGACCAAAAAGCTTCACTTATGTGTTTTATAACTTTGAAAATCTCACAATTTTAGTTCGAGTGTGAAGATAAGTGAAAATTTAGAAAACAATAAAATATAAATTAATTTAAAATATTTATAAAAAAATAAATCAATAACCAAAATTCTAACTAAGACTGCTCCCGATGGTACGAAAAACTTATGAATAATGAATATCATAAAAAAACCAAGAAATACAAAATCTAGAGTAATACAAACATAAAACAATAAAACTTAATTTTACTAATAAAACGGATTTAAATGAATTATTTTCAATTATTAACATCAAAACAACATAAAAAATAATTATTGAAGGAAATGAGAAATATTTATAAATTAAAAGCAAATAGAATTTATATTAAAAAATAACAACAAAAAGAAAAAACTAAACTATTGAATACTGAAACAATAAATAAAATAAAAAAGTCTTATAGAAATTATAACACCCACTGAGTCTCAAATGCTCAATATATAAATAAAAATTTATATGCAAGGATTAGCCCAAAACTTTATTTTAAATATTTTACATTATATTTTCTCAACTCATATTTAATTGCAACAATTTTTAGTAAAATTTAATTATAATTTTTATTTTATATCTTAAGCCTGAGAAGACATTGTACAAATTTATAGCAAAAAAGTCGTTAATTGAATAATAAAAATTTAACTGAATAATAAAAATACCGAAACAATTTATAATTCAAAATAACAAAATTTTATTTATTATATTCAGCTATTCTAGATCTCTAACACCAGCTCAGGTCAATCACCAACAATGCATGGCCACAATCTGTATATATAAATGAAAGATTTTAATATACATTTTAGCATCAAACATAATAATTTCATCGATCCACTTCCGGTTTTCTGTAAATAGAACAAAAAAATAAAAACGCTTTGAAAACTGGAAAAGCTCGGTCTAATTTATATTTTGAACTACTATTTAACTATTCTAATACAACTTTTTCAGTCACTTTTCATTTGGTTTTTGTTATATAAAGGTACCTTTGACGAAATGTTTTTTTACATATGACTTATCAGTTTGAAAATCCACATGCAGTTCCTTATGTATGTCATAGTGTTTCCCTCACTACGAAGAGGCTTATCTGTTATTAACCTTATTTGTGCTCTAAGCTCTTTTGACAATCATATTGCATGTCCTTTCTCAAGTGAAGCTTTTCTCAAAATTTGGTTCTTATTTCGGTCCATTCGTTTTTCCATCATCAGAAATACCTTCTTCCTCTCCTAAATTTGACTGGGATTTCGGAGGGGTTATTCTGCGTTTAATCCGTATTGGAGATGTGCTAGAAAGAATATTTAATAATAAATAAAATCTCTTGTTTAAATAAGATCACACCACAATTAATCCCGTTCTGTCTTGTTTTTCCCTTTTATATTTACTCTGCACTGATGCCACTCTTCATTTTCTTTTTGTGCTTTTTCTTTTCTGGAACCACAGATAACTAACCAGATCCGAAACGAAAAATTCCGTGTGGCCAGATTCCAGCTTTCGTTAGAGAGGGATAGTAACAGTTTTTGCTTTTTTGATATTACTACCTCTTTCTGATTATAGCTGGAATTTGACATTTTATTTATTTACAAAAATTGTAAAGATGTGATATTGTGCAATAATATATCAATAATTAAAGTGATTAATATCATTTTAATATTGATAATAAATATAAATTAAAGTAATTAATTTTATTTGAAAATTTTTTGTGTGTTTTTTGTTCAAAATCATATTAAATAAGGGTTGAAAAATCAACCACAACAACAAAGCAAAAAATCTAACAAAAGATGTAAGTTGAACAAAGTTGTCTTTAATGTAAATTAGATTTTAATGAAATTATCTGGTTTCTTTCAGGATTCGCTGCTGCATAATGGGTTGTGCCGAAGGAGAGAAGCTGCAACAGTTCCCGAAAAATCCGGCCAAGTAAGTTTGTACATAAGTTTCATTAGTGACATACTTGCGGCAGGTTTTGTACATTAGAGGAACTGTGTTCCTTTTCAATGTACAAAATCTTTAATTTAGTTTGATTCCTAGATAATTGGAATTGTATGTTTGATGAGATTTTATCTTAGCAAACATATACATACGACAGTGCTTCTCCCAATCAGAAAAATTTAAGGGATTTTAAAATAAAAAATTGCGTGTGTTAATAAGTGTTTTAAACATATAAGAAAACAAGTGCAAAATGACTAAAAAAGATTTAATAAAATAGTGAAAGTATAAATTTAATTGAAAATACAGAAAGAATATTAATTGTTGTACAAGAATATGAAAGCTCCAATATAATTCAACAAGCAGAATTAGTGCAGCAAATTCAGTAGTCTTAAACAGAAATAAGATCGTCTCTTACAGTCTTCAAATATTTTTTGTTTTTATTTACTGAAAACTGGAAGTAGATCGATGAAATTATGTTTATTAAAATAAAGGTATACTAAAATTTTATTTTTTATATTTTAACACAGATTGTAGCGATGCATTGCTAATTGCCCTGAGATGGAAATCAATAATTGCAGAAATTTTTTTAAAACTGCTGAAATAAAACAAAAAATTTTGCTTATTATAAATTGTTTCTTTTTTTTTATTATATACTTAAATAAAAACCGTAAAAGTTATTATTAAAGTTAAAAAATATTTTAACAAAAATTGTATGTTTTTTCTTTATATAAAATTTTTGAAATACAAAAGTAAGTATTATTATTATTGATTAAAACTTTCACTTTTATTCACATCTTTGGAATCTGTAAATTTAGTGGCTAAAGCATATATGTATATATGTTGTCGGAAAAAGTATGGTTTGAAATTGATTTCTCACAAAAAATTGTTGTATTTTGGATCAATTTTAATAGATCAGTGGGTTACAGTGGGTGTAACGGTCGCCATCGGTTTTATATTGGCATTATTCTAGATTTTCTTTGCCGTTTTTGCTTTAGGTTCTGGAGTTCATATACCATGGAAAATATAAAAACACAAATATTAGTTTTGCTGCAGTAACCTAGAATATTATAACTAACTTACCTTCTGGCGTAACTTTTTTCTTTGCTAGTGGGGCATTCATCGAGTTTGACGAATCATCAACATCAGTGTAACGTTTCACTTTTATTTTCCGTCCACTTCGACTAACAGGTTCTGTTAGATCTGTACCAAGTTGGACAGACGAGACGACATCTGTTTTTATCTTTTCCTTTTTATCTTTCCCCAATAGCTTCGTTAACCTTTTTAACACTTTCTTCCTTTATATCCATTACCTGTGGTTCGTAAACCGTAATATTATTGATGACACTTTCATCCACAGTACTTTCCAAAGCTTCTTCAGCTTGAGAAATATCTATACCTTCAGACGCTACATTTAGCAAATCAATAGGCGCTGAATCTTCGCCATTGGCTGCATCATCTATTTGATCAATGGCCTCTCGAAAATTATTCCGTTTCATATTTTTGTCTGTGGCGAATTTTTCTTTGTTTTCAACAGAAAGAGGTCTTCCACCTTAATATTGGCAGTCTCACCGGTTCCATAGAAATATACATTATATTTTTTGGCAAAGACCAAATTCTAAAATACAATAAATTTGGCATAAAAACGTTTAATGGCCAATTTTTTTACTTACCAATAAAACCACGCAAGCCGTTTTGACTTTTGTTTGCGGAGCCTCCAATGGAATTGCAGTACAACCTGAAATTATAAGGGAAAACATTATTTTTTTAGTTGTTCTTATACACTGTAATATTATAAAAACATTTTATAACTTTTTTTATAAATTTCTTATAC
Source organism: Cistogaster globosa (assembly GCA_937654795.1). Lineage (NCBI taxonomy): Eukaryota > Metazoa > Arthropoda > Insecta > Diptera > Tachinidae > Cistogaster > Cistogaster globosa. Next base: position 50,367,563 of record OW569404.1, on the reverse strand, counting down.
TGATATTTACACTTTTTTTAATTTTTCGTAAAAAACTAAAATTTTACCCCAATTTTGTTATACATTTTTTGGTTGATGAAATAAAAACATATGTTTGCAATAGGTATGTGTAGCGGTTTTTTCCAACTCATTGCTTTCGGCGTTTTTGAATATTTTTTATTCACTTAAACGAAAGCTGGAAGTAAATATGATAACACACTTTTTTAAACGTCACTAGTGAGTTATCTGGTTATTTATCTGTGTCTGGAACATTTAGTTGAAATTATGCCACGTCAGCCGATTTTTGCGTTACCAGACTAATATGACAAACAGCGTTGCATCTACTCGTAGTAAGTGGGTATAAATCAAACACAGAGCGTCTACACGTGACATAACGTTTTCATTCGTATGTAGTTACGTAGAAAAACTGAAGATACAAATGTGAAAGCATCTAGTTTTAACGGCATAGTGTACTGAAGCAGTTAAAACACATTTTAAATATAAATTTTTTTAAACTATCTATTGAACTCTGGATTAAATATTTAAAACCACCGTTTTCTGAATTTGAGTTTTAAGTAAATCATAATTGACACGCAGACGAAGTCTATGACAATCACGGTGCAGCAGCTGAACCGAAAGAGAAATTTGTTTCAGATGAAATAATAACGATTTTAAATTTCTTTGTCATCTTGTCTTCTTGTCAATATCTTTCACATTAGGATAAAAAATTAAATTCTTAATAAAAATTATTCTGGCTAGCCGCCAGTCGCGCTGATACGACTCTGCTCTCCATTGGTGCAATTAATCTGAACATTTTATAAATGAATTACACTGCTTTATTGTGGTTGATTCTCTTTTAAAAATACAACTCTCTTTTGCTACGGTGAATCATTAAACATGAAGCAATAATACCAGGTGAATGCATTAACTTTTAAGTGTATTTTGTTTTTGCAAAAACTTTTGAGCTGTCAAAAACGTCTAGAAATTTGTGTGCATGTGTTTCGATATATTTTTAGTGGCTTTCTTATTTTTCACAACTACATACACACATATTGCCAGACGTTTTTGACAGCTCAATAAGATTTTACAAAAGCAAAATAAAACATTTGATGATCGCATGATCTAATGCGCCTTGAGAGTAACGTATGTAATCCTAGATACTCAACCAACCCTCGTAGACATTAATTCAATTATTAATAAATACATTAAAGAAACTTTAATACAAAGTCAAAGACACTTTGTAACAATTTAAAAAAATAAGAAAATGTTTATTCAATAAACGTAGACATTAATTCAATTATTAATAAATACATTAAAGAAACTTTAATACAAAGTCAAAGACACTTTGTAACAATTTTAAAAAATAAGAAAATGTTTATTCAATAAACATTTTTACTTCTCTTTATTTTCTGAACTTTGATTTCATTCTACCGTTATTTCATAAGCACTTAAAGTCAATGACATTTTTTCATTTATATAATTTGTATTTTTGCTATATAGCATTAAATACAATTTGGGTGAAATTCAAAACGTTTAATAAATATTGAGAAATAATTGTTTGTTTGTAAAACCGCTTGGAGTCATCGATTTCCATTGCGATGACCCAATAATTTAAAATTGAAGGAAAATAAAAACAACAACGAAAAAAAACAAAAGAATTTATGTTACGAATAGATTTAAGAAATTTTCAATAATTTAGTCTAAGATCTTCAAATAATAAAGACACAACTTAAAAATTGTTCGTGTTTTATTCAAAACGTTATTGGCGCAGTCAACGGAACTTATTCTAAAGAATAAGTTAAAGAACATATTTATTCTTAAGAATAAAGAAGAATAAAACGCTCAAAAGCCTTACTTTAAAGAATGGTAAAAAAAAGAAAAATTTTAAGGTGAAGTAATTTTAAATAAAAAAAATAAAAGTGAAAATACAAAAAATATACTCGTATATATATATATATATATATATATATATGCCAAAGGCATAGTTTGAGGTCAGTTTTTCGTTCCCACGTATATTTTGAGGACATTTGCATACTTTGAGTCCAGTCCTCAAAATTTTATATGCCTAAGGCATATTTTGGGGACATGTGAATTCGAGGACATTTTTTTAAGATTTTTTAAATTTGCAATATATAGGTTCCGCTATGAATATATTACTATAATTAAATGCGTTTTTGCCTATATGCAATCAATAAATACAATATAAATCGATTTTTGTGAATATTTAATCCTTATGATGTTGCCAGAGTTTCATAAAAAACTTCTTATTTCGACGGCGTCAAAAAATTTATTTTTACTGACTTCGGTGTTATATTTTGGATGATATTTTAGTTGTGTTTGTAAACAAGTAGGACACACAATTAAAAATAAAAATATGGTGTAAATAATAAATGCTGTTTATATTTTAAATTTTTTAAGAATTGTTCTAGCAAATCTAAGCAAATCTGTTTTAGTGAAGTAACTCTAATCAAAAAAACAAGTATATGGGGTAATAGAGTGAAAAAATTAAAGTGAAAAAATTGGCGCTCGACCATATTGTCCGAGTTATGGGCTTTTGAACTTTTTATAGAAGAGTGCGATTATGCACTATACTTTGGAAGCCATACGTAGGTGTATAATGAAACAATTTTGCAGAGATCTTTCAGGAACTACTAAAGTTTTTCAAAAAAAAAGAGTCAATTGATTTTTTTTTGTATTAATAGGCTATTAATTACAGTAGTTTTATAAGCATTTATGAATATTGAATTAATAAAGTAAAAAATAACACATCCAAAACCTACACCAGCTTCGCTTGTCAACCCTGTCCAACTGGCTATCGTCCGGGCGCAAGTATTTTCTCAATGGTATAACCAACACCGGCTTCGCGTACTAAAGATTCCCTGCCTAACCATTCTCCAAACTTCGCCCAGGCGCAAGGACTTCCTTCTCCGTGTTATAACAAACCACGGTTTTGCTTACTAACAATTCCCTGTCGAACCGCCCTTTGTCTGGGCTCAAGGGTTTTATTCGCAATGGCGTAACCAACAACGGCTAGCTGAATAATGCTTTCTACGTACTACATTAAATTTTACTCAAAAATTTGTATCAGTTCTTAACATAAAAAATTACTGTCTCCTCGTACTTTTCTACGAAGTGCCAATTTCTTCATTTTTACTTTCTTGCTTTTTATAGAAATCACCCCAGTAGGTAGTTAGTAAAAGGCAGTATTTCGTCGGCCGATAAATGGATTTGCATTATAAAAACTTCCCTTATTATTAATTTTTATCCATTAAACATTATTGATAATATTTGCAATAAAAATTGGAAGTTTTAATAATACAAAGCTATTTCATTAACAAAATCCTACTTTTAACTAACGGCAAGTTGTAATAATGACCCTTTGACTATTTATTTTAATTGTTTGTAATAGTTTTGCTTATTTTATGGTTTAAAGGTATTTTATTTTTTTACAAAATTTGAATTTTCCACAATACTTACTACACAATAGAAAACACATTGAAATATTAGATATGCATTTTATTTTTTTAAATTATCGATAAACAGTCAACGTCGTCATGTGTTTGTTGTTTGATGTTGTGTCAAAATTGACGATGCCAAACAAAATAAGGGTGAATTTTTTTTGTTTCCCAGAATTAACTTCTCTCGCGACTTAAGTCAACACAAATTTTTTACTTTACTTACCATCGAATCGAATATTTCGATAAGTGTCGAGTAAGCTGATTATCACATACAATACGTATGGAATCCTAAGTAAACAAAAATAATAATAGAGTTGTATGAATTTTCTCCGTATGGAATTTATGGTCGGGAAAGGAATAACTCTGTGCAGAAATTAATAATCGAGCTGTTTTTTAATTTTTAATCTGCTCTAAAAGTAAAAATCTTAGTTTTTCCTGGATTAATTATTTGAAACTAATAATTTATTGATTTATGATATACTAGCAATAACCACGTCTTCGTTTGCGTGTCATTCCTAATATTCTCAATATTCAAATTTAGAAAAATTAGCTTTTAAATGTTTATTCTAAAGACATTGTTAAAAGCTTTTCATCTACAAAACTAAAAAGTGCCGATAACTATTTTAGTACCATTATACCGGGAAAATTGGGTGCTTTCACATTTGCATCTCTATTTTCGCTACAAAATACCCATTATGAAAAAAAAAATTACTCGATTACTATATACACCAACATCAAAATTTTCAAAAAATATTTCATGTAAAAAATGACCCTGTTACTTTATTATATGTATTGATCATACAATTCATCAATCGACAAATAGTTTTTTTTTTTAACTGTTAAAGATGGCAAGGAACTTGGAAAATTAAGTGATCTTTTCGAGTGTCTCTATTTATTACTAATAAAATAATAGACTGCTTTTTAATAATAATACATATATATTCCATTTTATATATATATATATATATATATATATATATATATATATATATATATATATATATATATATATATATATATTTATATATAGAAAAATAATATATTATATATGTTTTTGTTTTGTTCTGTAGGTATAAGTTTTGAATTTAAGGTTTAAGATTTTATATTTTAAAGTTAATTTTAGTAGTACAAGAAAAACAATAAAATAATTAAAATGCAATGAAAAATTAAATTAATATAAAGGATAACAGTTTTTTTAACCATAGTATCTTCTTTTTTTGTAGAGGTACAATATTTAAGAAACAATTTTTAAAGAATAATAAAACACTTAAAAGAAATAATAATGTAATAATAATAATAACGTTAAAATATGTATTTTTTTAAACAATACAAAACTTATATCAAAAAGAGGAAAACAAAACAAAGAACAAGATTATAAAGTGCCAAAAAATAAATAAGTTAAAAAAAATAAATTATTATTTCAACTATTTTTAATAATAATAATAATAGTTTAAATGGAGGGAGTTTTTAAATATAATTTTTTTATCACTTTAAATAGTGTTTTTTACGTTTATTAATCTTGAGACAAGATTATTGAGTTTTAGTACAATATAGTAATATTTAATTCATTTTGTTTTTTTTTTTTTTTATATAATTTTATTGTTGGTTTAGCAACGGCATAGGACACTTGCTACTTCGTTTATTTGATTATTTTTTTCATTGTTTTTTCTTCTAATTGTTATTTTTTATTGGTGTAAAACAATACATACAACAAAAAGAAAACTTTTAACTCTTTTATAAGTTTAGGAAATGTATTAATAATTTAAAAATAAAGTGAATATATTTTTACTGGAGAGTAATAAAAATTATTAAATTAATTTTTAACTTGTAATAAAGGAAATTTTAAAATTTATATATTTTGTAACTGTAGGAATTTTGGGAGAATTTTGTTTGTTAGTTGTTGTGGAAATAAATTTAAAATAAATGTCTTTATATTGGGTCATGTCCAGACAAATATAAGTGTTTAAAAAAAGAGTTTTGGTTGTAGTTCCCTTAAACATTTTGGTTTTCTAATAAAGTTCGTTGTTTTGAATATAAAAATGTTCCACGATAATTATATGTATTTAAAACAATTTCAATATCAAGGATGTGAGTAAACTTTTGTTTCATATAAAATAAATAATTATGTTTATGTCGCTTGTCTTACATGTACGTATCGTATAATTATTTCTTTTTTCTATCCATTTTTTAAGTTTCTAATACAAATAACTAAATTAATAATATTAATATCTCTTCTGTTGTTTAAGCTTTAATAGCCTTCCAAAATTCATAACATTTACAATTAAATATATATTACCACAATTATTATAAAGTTTTTTGTTACCAAATTTTATGAGTCGAAAAAACAACAAAACAAAAATACTACATCACAATTACATACAAAAATTAAAAGAATTTTTACAAAATTTTCTTTTATTTTATAAAATTTACAATGTAGTTTGTTTTTGGACTAAACAAGAGATTTTTTTACACATTTTTAAATCTTACAAATCTAGTGTTAAGGCATTGGAAAACATTAAAAAGTTTTGTTTTATACATTAAATTATTAAAGAAGAAATTGTTTTTATAAATTTTTTTTTTCAAATTTGCAACTTTCTTCTCAAAAAAATAAAATAATAAAAACAAAGACGATCATTAAAGTTAACTACAACTTCAAGTGACAACAAATATTTACTTTGCATTATATCAGTATATGGTGCGGCAGAGGAAGAAGGTAATGAAGTTGAAGATTGATCCAAAAGCTGTTAAAAATAAATAATTGAAAAAATAATTTATAAATCTTAAAATAAAATCATACATCATATTAATAATTTTTTAGTTTAGAATTATAAATATTTCATAAGAATATCATGAAATATTAATATTTGAAGGTATCAAGCACAATTAAAGTAAATAAATATAAAAAAGATTCCAGAAAATAAACTTCCTTCATAAAACAATTATATTATACAGGCTCAAAACATACACACATCGCACTTGTACAAAAATGCTGCTTTAGCTCATATTTTTCAGTTTTTATTGCAGACAAAAACATTTAATTTTACATTAGGTGGTTGATTTTCCGCTAAAGTAAACAATTTTAATATTGAGTTAATACAGTGTTTTTACACAAGTACCACATGCCTTTTATTTTTAAATATGTGCAAGTGTACGTTATTGGCCCATAATCATAGTTATAAACTAAAGTCGACTCTTGTTAAAGTATACTCTAAAATAAAATGCTCTCAGTATCTTATTTGCTTTCATAGTTAAGAATAAATTATACTTTAAGTTTAGCCGCCTTCCACTGGGTGTCAACTGTAATTTGATAAATGTTTTCATACAATTTCTAAACAAACATTAGAAAGAAGTAACCTTGTTTTTATTTTGTTCACTTTGGTACAGAGTTTGTGTTCTTAAACCAAATAAAATAATTTTGGAAAAATTATTTAAAAACAGCTTTAGGTAGTTTTAAATTTAGAGTTGACTTTCTTGCCAAAAATTTATTTTAAATTGTCTATGAATGAATTAGAGTCGAATCTAAAGTAAAACCGACTTTAGTTTCCTTAAAGTATACTTTATTTTAACTATGAATTTGAGCCATTGTTATTAATATCTGGTTTTTATATCAATATCAACAACCACCCTTGTATTAGCGAAAATAATTTAAAAAATCCGCTAAAAAGCGTTGAGTATATGCATTTTGCAGATAAATTTCTAGCTCACCTTTTTATTTGTAACGCCTCTGGTTATCTATCCAGGACTTTATTTGTTGTGGAGTCCTATTTTGTAAACATTTATTTGTTTTCGTTGCGTCCCAACATTCTCTTAAACTTGGTAGTTTCTTTAATTCCTTGAAATCTCCAAACACAGCATATAAGGCATCCCTCTCTTCTTTTGCCCATTTCGTCCTCTTGGTTTTACAATAACGTTCAGCTTTTAAAAAAAAATTATTTATTATATTAGCCATTCTTTAAAGGTCAAAAAATTTATATTACTAAAAATAGAAAAATCAACAAAAGTGTTTTCATAACAACACGAAAAATTTATATTATGAACTTAACTTTTAAATGAATTAAACACATAAAATTTGCTAAATATTTTACATATAAATTTTTTTCGAGATAATTGCAGATGCGAATTTAATTTGTTGTGTTGATTTGTCAAACTTCATTGAATAATAAACATTTTATAAGATTATCGATAGTGAAGTATAGTCAAGTTACGTTTTTTTTAATATAAAATGCATACTTACTTAGCCTTTTTTTCGATGAGGAGCTCGCGTTTATACTTTCACCTTGCTTGGTACTTGAAATATCTTGAAAAATAGTAATTTCTTCATCTTCGTCCTGGAGTTCAAAAATTGTACGGCTTGTATCTTTATTTAAGTCTTGAACGTTAAGATCTTCTCTGTCATTATCTTCTTCATCGCTTACTGCCGACATAAGCAGTTTCGAAACACACATTATTTCTGCTGCCGGAACTGAAACCCGATATATGCTTTTGTGTATATCTTTATGATGCCCCATAAACGTTGCCAACCTGTCCACCGTCGCATCTTCCAAATTAAGCAACGAAGTATAGGTCGCAATATGTTTCCTAAGCGTTGTTCCTCTTAATTTGTGAGGCATTTCAGCTCCACACTGCTCCGAAAATTCCTTTAGTAGCTTGCATGCTCTGTAATATGGTTTAGAAAATTTTGATGCGCATCTTTTTGAAAAAATATATTCATTTCGTTGTGGTATTCCAGCCTGGGTCCTATATTTAAGAATAAGTTCAATTGCTCTTATACATAATGGACTTAACAGAACGCTGACAGTCCTTCCTAGCTTTCCGCGTAGTACTAAACGCACAAATTGTTTTGCGAATGTAATCGACTCTTTAGACATTTGCTCAAGAATGTCAGTTCCAACAGTTTCAGTTATTTCTTCTCTGTTTGAATAGCTTTCTATAGTTAGCCTTTCAATTTCTCCTGCACGTCTTCTATTAAATATTTGAATAAATATCAAACTTGATTTTACTAACTCGTTCCAGGCACTAATGTTAAATTCTTTTTGTAATACATCAATTGCGTCAAACATTTTATTTTTTAAAAACATGTATAGTCTCTTAATGTCATGTTTTGAAGGCAAAGTTATTTTTTTAGACCGTTTTTGTGTACACTGATCATCTAAAGCCTTTTTGTTTATGAAACGGATGTCCTCTTCCCATAGCTGCAAAAAATACTGAAGCTGTTTGATTTCTTCATCCGACTCAAGTTTAATCAATTCTGCTTGTTGGGTTTTTCCACATTTCTTTATAAGGGTGGTTAAATGTTGTGCAACAGCTGGTGTTCGGAACCATTTTAATTTATCATCCCATTTGGCAGTTTTACGTATAGCTTCAACACAGGCATCAAATAAGTATGTTTTAAAAATGTCTTTTAGTTCCCTAATCCTGCTATCAAGCGACTTGACCTCATTTAAAAAACGTCCTAAAAGCCTTAGTTCTGACCTTATCAAATCATGTTGATGATCTAATGTGTATTTCTCTGTTAGCTTATTTGCGTATTTTATTACCAATTCGTCGTAACGCAGGGCTTTAGAAACGCTGTCATTTCGCAAGACCGGAAACACTTTCGTTCTAAGTGTATTATTTGCAGACTTATGAATATTTTGGCTAAGTGCTCTACTATTTTTAAAATTATCTCTTACAAATTTCTGTTTAGCCTTGTTACACTTGTTCACGTGTATGCGTAACGTATTTTTTGAAAAAAAACCTTTGCATTGTTTACAGCAGACGTAATCATCCGGAGTATTTTGCTGTTCAGCCCGCTGTCTTCTACTAACAATAAGAACACCGCTGTTATGCTCCTTACTGGTGTTATGTAAAAAATCCCCTTTTTTTCTTAATTCCTCTATAATTTTTGTTCTTTCTTTTGATTTCATCGAAATTTTAACGCTTCTTTAATTTGTATTTCGGAATTGTGTTTTAAATAAAAATGCCTAGATATTTTCGTCTGCAGGGTATGGCAAAAAATGCAGAAGTGTTTTTTTAAAACACGACTTTTATGCTGCACCTTAACATTGCATAAATTTAAGGGGTTTTCAATTATCTCATTACTCTGATCTCTTGCAGAAGTATTTTGTGTGGAATCGTAATTAGTTATTTCTGATGACTGTGGAAAATATTCAGAGGTTGTATTGTTTGACGTATTTTGTGTGCTATTAAGCAGGCTGCTTTTTGCGGTGGAAGATAGTGGTATTGAACAGTATTTTACACTTGAAGGGGTTTCGGAAAATACTTCATCAGTTGAAAAATTTATAAGGTTGTTTTCCTGAATAGATCGTGACATACTTGAAGATGTATTTGACATGGAAAGCGAAACTACTTTGGAATTAACAATGTCAGTAGTTTTGATATTTTGAAAGGGTTTACACTTTCTTCTGCTTGTTGTGTCGGAAAATTCTGAAACTTCAGGTGTTATGATGGAATCGCTCGAATTGATATTTGTAGAGGAAACGTTAACATTATTTGGTGAAGAGAAAATTGTACTATTGTAGGATGCAGATTTAATAGATGGAGTGGAATTATTTGAATTTGTTTTGGTTGAGGAGCTAGAATGAGACAGCGATTTATTTAAATCCGTTTCAACTGGATTCGATTTTAATACGTCATATGTTAGTAAAGAGGAACAACTCGAACTGGTATTTGTATGTGAAACGTTAATATTAGCTGGTGAGAAAAATCTTTTAGTATTGAAGGATGCAGCTTGATTTGCTTGTGAAACATTATGTTTTACTGAAGTGTAAAAACTCGAATTAGTATTTGAAGGAAAATCGTTAATATTAGTTGGTGTAGAAAAACTGTTGTAGGATGCATATTTAACGAATTGAGGGGAATGAGACGTATTTAACTTGGCTAAGGAGCTAGTGTTAGGCAGCGATTTCTTATAATCCGGTTCAGCTTGATTGTCTTCTGAAACGCCAGGTGTTACTAAAGCAGAACAAGTAGTATTTGCGGGTGACTCGTTAATTTTAGTTGTTGAATAAAAACTTTTAATATTGTGTGGATAAAGTAGAATAAGATGTTTCTAATATTTTTAAGGACCCAGTATGAGACATCGATTTCTTTAAATCCGGTTCATCTTGTATGTCTTCTAAAACGCAAGGCGTTACTAAAGCAGAAAAACTAGTATTTACGGGGGACTCGTTAATTTTAGTTGTTGAAGAAATACTTTTACTATTGTGTGATGCAGATTCAATGGATAAAGTAGAATTAGATGTGTCTAATATTTTTAAGGACCCAGTATGAGACATCGATTTCTTTAGATCCGGTTCAGTTTGATTGTCTTCTGAAACGCCAGGTGTTACTAAAGCAGAACAAGTAGTATTTCCGGGGGACTCGTTAATTTTAGTTGTTGAAGAAAAACTTTTACTATTGCGTGATGCAGATTCAATGGATAGAGTAGAATGAGATGTTTTTAATATTGTTAAGGACCCAGTATGAGACAGCGATTTCTTAAAATCCGGTCCAGGTGTTACTAAGGCAGAACAATTTGAATTGGTATTTGTTAAAGAAGATTTACTGGATGAAGTAGAATTACTTGTCTTTAATTTGGTTAAGCCTAGATACGATAGCGGTAGGTTTAAGTCTAGTTCAGGTTGATTGACTTCGGAAACTAAAGACTGTTTTCTGTCGCTTTTTTTATCGTGGTTGGAATTTGACGTAATGGAAACAGATTTAGACGGCAAGTTAGCGGATGACATATTAAGGAAAGCCGGTACTTTAGAGCAGCTCGAAAGAGATATTAATTCCGGGTTTAATTTTTTTGCTATTGCTTGATTTCTTTCTAGTTTATCCGAATAGGTTTTACATTTTTTAGATCGCGACCTTAAACTGTGGAAAGGAAGAGTATTTTCTTTTAAGACTGAAAGTTGGGACGTACTGCACGCCAGACTTGTAACGTTGTGTGGAAGTAAGTTTTCGCGTACTGAGGTTTCTTTCTTTAGAGGTGAAGTTGTAGGCGAATTGACCATTTCTTCATATTTTTTTTTTTTTCTTTCGAGTAAAAACTTCTTGTTATCTGAAAAGTAGAGCCACAACGTTACACATTGTCACACCATATTTTCACGAATTAGTGAAAATAAAATTACAATAACATATTTATAAATACGTTTTTTTTTTATTTGTAGCAATTTTGCAAATAAGTTTTCATATTTGCGTTTTGAGACAAATTTGTATATTTTAAAACTGTAATAAAACAATAAAATAATATGTATCCAATGTAAAACATTACTGTTGGACAACTAAGAGGCTCTTCAATGTAATGCATGATTAAAATCTCTACACTCTCAATGCAGTAAACTAGATAAAACTTTTACTAAAAAACTCCTCTTTTGAGTATAAATGCCACTTTTGTGGATCAAATTAAAATGTTTGTAGAAGTGTAGATGATCTCACAGAAATTAAAACTAAAATAAATCAGCTGGGAGAAATAAATAAAGCAATGCAATTTATGTCTTCGCAGTTTGACAACTTGTTAAAGAATGTGAAATAAAAAACAAAACAGAAATTAAATCACTTAAAAAGAAGAATGATACCTTACGAAAAGAACTAAAAAACCGAAAGTCAAATGTTAAGTTTTTAAATAATGATAAAAAATGACTGCATTAATAATGGAGCTTTTTTTGAAAATAATCAAAAACCAGCAGATGTAGTACTTGATTGAGCTAAAAATTGTTAATTTTGTTTTATTTATTTTAAATCAACAACAAATATTATTATTCGGAATCTTTTTGATTTTAATTTACTTTAATCGTGCTTGATTCCTTCAAATCTAAGTATTTCATGATATTTCCATGAAATATTTTTTATCTAAAACTACAAATTGAAATCTATTACTGCGGGGAAAGCATATCCATATCGCCATTTCACTACTGCTCATATAGCTCATCAGTGGATTTTAAACAAATTTTGTATAGAAAACTTAAAACTTTTATATCAAAAACCAAATTGATCAAATTAGAACTCCATTGAATACATAAGACAAAAAGACAATAACAACTCAAAAATGTTTTATACAAAAACACAGCAAACATTCATTAACTATTTTTATTTTTCTGCCATCTAGTTCATTTTAGTTCAAAATTTAAAAATGAACTAGTTTAATTTTTAGTTCAATTTAACTTTTTTTTTCAAAGCTCGTTTAGTTCAAATGATCAAGTTTATTACAAATATTCTTTCACAGTTTTGTTCAAATCTAAACAAAAATTAATTACTTATGAAGATTATGGTATGGCAACATTGTTTGACTTGCAACTGCTGCAGCAAAATCTATTCTATTTTACAAGCAACACAAGCTTAATGGTGAAAGGCCAATGCAAGCGCCAACAGTAATACCTATTTGAAAATACTTTAATAAAAATACTCGTACAAAATTTTTATTATGTTTCGTTTTGCCGCTTTATTTGTCAAATCATCCATAGCCTTCTTTTTGTGTTTTTTTTTTCACTAAATCGTTGTTAATTTTATTTATTTTTCCTTTTAAAATTTTTATCAATTAAATTTATTTATTTCTACGTCAAAAAAAACTAAAAATGCTTTATATATTATTCACAAGTTTCTACTTTAAGAAGCCGCGTTCATTTGCTTATATAAAATAATTTCAAGCGGCAAAAAAAAAAACAGCTGATTGCCGCCCGCGTTTACTTGCCGCTTACATTGGCATTTCACTATAAATTTGTTTCATTAATGAGGTAAAATTTATTTAAATTTTATATTAAAGTGCTGTGCGAAGTGTGTTTTAATTGTTTAAATATAGACTATGTGCTGTTTCTGTAATACAGGCGATCAACTCGTCTGAAAAATTTGTATGAAAAGCACTGTTTTTTAAATTATTTCAATATAAATTTTTCAAACGAGTTGATCGCCTGTAATGCAGAAACTGCACATAAGTCATATAAAACAAAATTAAATAAAATTTTGCGTTGAAATCTACAAATAAAATGTACACAATAAAATATTGATGGCTGCGTCAACGTTTTCTCTTTTAATTTTCTTTTTGTTGTTACATGTTTTTGACACTAATCGTTGTTCTATTATTTGTCGTCGCGCTGCCACCTTTCAGTAAAAGGCCAATGTGGACATGGGCGGAAATCAGCTATTCTTTTTGCAGCTTGAATTTATTTGTCATAGGCAAATGAACGTGGCTTCTTGTAGTAGAAACTTGTATAAATTATATAAAACATATTTTATTTAATTTTTATGCAATAGGTCTTTTTTATTTTGTATATACATATATATATGTTTTCCTGATGATGCTACACAATGCAGTGGCAAAATATCAAAAATATATATATATAGAAAATAAAAAAAGACCTATTGCTTAAAAATTAAATAAAATATAATTAATTAAAAAGGTCAAATAAAAAGATTTATTAAAATATATAAAATATTTTTAGTTTTTTGAAGCAGAAATATATCAAATTAATTGCTAAAAATTTTAAAAGGAAAAATAAATAAAATTGACGATTTAGTGAAAAAAGAAACAAGAAAAGAAGACTATAGATAATTTGACAAATTAAAGCGGCAAAACGAAAAGTTGAACTAAATTAAACATTCCCACTTGGCCGCTTTTGACTGCATTGCCAAGTTAAATTAAATGCAACGTGTTAAACAGGCATGTGCTGACACTCGCATGTTTTTGAAGTCGCATGTGATATCAAAAACGCCAACTTTTGTTTTACATGTTCTGAAACTCACGCGTTCTGCTTGCGATTTGCTCTTTTTCAAACTTATGTTCGAAAAGAAAAACATATGTTTTCACGGTGCAAAACATAAAAAAACAAAAGAAAATTACCACAAAATGCCTGCAGCTGCATAGCTTAGCTTCATTTCTTTAAAAAAAAACATGCAATTAAAAAAAGAACGAATTAAAAAACGGACGCTTAGAGATCGTAACAATTCAATGGATACTTCAATCCAATGTATATTTAATTACTTAAAAAATAACCCAAGCCAAGAAATATTTTGGCGACAAATGGATTGCATTTAGCATCTTTGGTGTATAAGGTTACTTACTTTGTAAGTAATCAGTACTTAATAAATATTTTTGTTTATTTTGTTAATTATAACATGCACGTTCGGAACTCATATCGTCCAAAAAGTAATTTTAATAAATTTTTTAATGTCCCTTAACACTTTAATCGCACATTTAATAAGCACCGAATATTTTATAAGAATTGATAATTAAAAGACCCACATATTTTTTTGACTACCGACTATACGTTCAACCGCATTAATACAAGTATATTTTCGAACAACAACTAAAACAGCTATTTCTATGAAATCGCCAGTACTCAAGAAAACAATCAAAACAAACAATTGATAGAACAAATAACATATTTTAAATTAATTATTTGCGACTTCAATTGTGTAAAAATTAAAATAATTTCTGTTAAAAATTAAAGAGAACATAATGGCCCATATTCATAGTTATAAAATAAAGTCGACTCTTGTTAAAGTTTACTCTAGAATAAAAGGCTCTTATTATCTTTTTTGCTTTCATAGTCAAGAATAAAATATACTTTAAGTTTAGCCCCCTTCCACTGGGTGTCAACTCTAATTTGATAAATGTTTTCATACAATTTCTAAACAAACATTAGAAAAAAGTAACCTTGTTTTTAATTTTGTTCACTTTGGTATAAAAATCAGATAGAGTATTGTATTCTTAAACCAAATAAAATAATTTTGGAAAAATGAGTTAAAAACAGCTTTAGGTAGTTTTAAATTTAGAGTTGACTTTCTCGCCAAAAGAAATTTAAATTGTCTATGAATGAATTGGAGTCGACTTTAAAATAAACCCAAGTTTAGTTCCCTTAAAGTATACTTTATTTCAACTATGAATATGGGCCATTACTTTTATTTGTGTATAAATTTATTGTTGCTTTAAAGTTTATTTTAAGTAAAATTCGCAACTTCAGTTCAGTGTGTGCTTGCGATTTGAAGTCGCCCAATTTCTTGCGATTGTGAACTACTCGCATCGCCAGTTTTAAGCGATTTGATATTGTCAGAACATGCCTGAAAAATTTTGTATGAGTATTTTTTTCAAATATTTAATACTGTTGCCGCATGCCGCTTGCATTGGCCTTTTACCATTATAATTAATTTGCCTTGATACGTACAATTTAAACCATCATGTAGCAGTTTAAACACAAAGTATAGTTCAATTTTGAACTAGGTGGACGTAAAAATTTAAACCAATTCATTTAGTTCCAAGGGATTAGTTCAATTGAACTAGTTAGTTTATTAACTACTCAGGTCTATACATAAGGGATCCCATCCAGAACCACTCATATGTATTTGAAAGATTCAATGAAAAAAAAATTAAAAACAATTTTTATTAATAAGCAATGTGCACATGCACGATTAAAATAAATCAAAATCAAAAAGATTCCGAATAATAAATTTTCATATTTGCATGTGCACATTGCTTATTAATAAAAATTGTATTAAATTTTCAATTTTTCATTGAATCTTTCAAACACATACTTATAAAAGGTTCCCGATGGATCCCTTATGTAGAAAAATTAAACCAAAAATATAAATAAAAAATAGTTACTGAATGTTTGATTTGTTTTTTTATAAAACATTTTTGATTTTACGATTTTTTGCTACGAATTTAATTTAAAATGAACTTTGATACAACAATAAAATTATACACAAATTAAAATTAATATGTTCTCTTTTCAAACGACTTCAAATAATTCTTGCAAAAAAAAACTATATTTTAAACAGATTTCATCTGTCTGCCTATAACAGTTAAGAGTATGACGACATAAATTAGATTATATTAGCTATTTGGACACCCTTATTTATACCTTCAAACTTTATACTTGTTCAACTTTTCAATAGTTTAGCAATATTTATTTTCAAAATTCAAATCATATACATGCTGTTGTAGTAGATTCAGCAATCAGATTCGTTGTAAATTTCAAGCCATATACATCAAATTATATGAACTATTGGCGCACTCTTTAATTTATAATTTTTTATATTAAAAATTGTTACTATAACTACTAAAGCAATTGTTATTCTGTCCAATTTGCAAGCGTTTGTCTATAACGGTGCACAAGATAGGATTATATAAGTATATTTATATCAATTATGGGGGCACCCTTTAAATTTTAGATTTATTTTTGTAATACTTTTTTGTTATTGAGCTGTATTAATACGCAGTCATTTTAAATTTTACAGAAGTGCCCTTTACAATTCGTAATACACGTAAAAATATGTGTGTTGTATGAGAAAACCCTTTAATTTTTAAGATTATGAACTGTTTTTTAAACGGGACCAATCTGAAGGAATAACATTCATATTACCAAAAATTTTCAAAATCGGTTTAGAAATGACCGAGTTCTGCAGCACAAACATAAAAAAGCAAGATTCAGTCCTTCTTTTTTGAAGTCGGTTATCAATTCGACTTAATACTGAACCTATTTTAAAAATTTTTGGTAATATAATAGATTATGCTTAGATTTTGGTCCCGTTTTAAAAACAGTTCATAATCATTAAAATTAAAGGGTGTCCCCATACAACATCATGTTTTTTACGTGTTCTGAACTGTAAAGGGCACTTCTGTAAAATTAAAAATGACTGCTTATTAATATAGCTCCCAATAGCAAAAAGTAATAAAAAATAAATCTAAAAACTAAAGGGTCCCCCAGATTTAATGTTAATTTACTTAGATGGGCCTATCTTTTGTCGATTGCCGTTGTAGTTACAATTTTTAATATTAACAACTATTATCAAAACTAATTGGAAATGAAATGCAATTCACTTATCTTTTACTATCTATGTAAATAAAGTTTAGTAAGGTAACTCCAATCAAAAAAGTAAATATTGGTATGACAGAGAATTAAACATTTTTGTACTGCATATGTATATACATATATATATATATATATAAATATATAATAATACATAACAATGACGTCGGCTATTATTAGTTCTTTCTTTAAGTATTCCCTTAAAGATCACTTGAAAAGCCTTAAAATAATATCCAATAAAATAAAATAATAAAAATAATATCCAATATTAAAAAAGTTTGAGAATTTCATAGCCCCGCATCTTGCAAAATATGGGTGAGCGCCCATTTTTTACCTGATGTTTTTTCTTATTTTTTATTCTGCTATCGTTCATATATTTACTTTTTTGATTGGAGTTACTTTATTATTCTAATTGACATGAAAAAATTAGAGGCAGGCAACTTCGTATTGATCACATCTATTAATACAATTTAAAATACGAATATTAAAAAAGCATGAAAACTTACCATTTTTTAAGCATAGGCTTGCTTTATATCTGGAACCTCTGTATTTTACTATGTAGCACTCGTCATAGATTTCTTCCTTCACGTGTCTGCTTTCCGTGACATAATAGTCTCCATTTTCAAACTTCACCAGCGTAAACATAGTAAAATCTAAAGATTAAAATTTTTTAGTGATAGGTATAACAAGCAACAGTGCCATATTCGTCTATGCCGAATCTTAAATACCCTTCACCATCTATGTAAATCTAGTTTAGTGAAGTAATTCAAAAAAGCAAATATTGGGGTGACATAGAGAACAAGTATAGGGTGATAGAGAATAAAAATAAGAAAATGTTAAATAAAAAAATTGGCAGTCGCCCTTATTTTCCGAATTATGGGTCTCTTAACTGTTCTTATAGAACTGAGGGTATTTTTATAAAAAATGAAAAATTTGGTACTGCATATATGTATGTATATAATTTTTCATAAAAAGGCCATCGGCTCTTAATGGGTTAAGCATTTTTTCCTTAATGATATCTCCAAAAGTTTCAAGATCACACCCACTTTGATATTGTAAAAAATTTTCAAATTTCAGAGCTCGTAACTCGGAAAATATGTGTGAGCGCCAATTCTTTCAGTTGATATTTTATTCTTATTTTTTAATTCTCTATCGCCTTATATATTCGTTTTGGCTTAAATCTAGTTTACGGGCACCGCTCTAGAATAAAAAAGTTGCCTACTGGGTGCAAAATGCTATTTTAAGCAAAAAATGTAAAGTAAAAAATTTTGCGGCAACCCTTAGTTTCGGAGTTAGGGCCCTCCGAAATTTTTATATATAATATCGCATACATCGAGTAGTTGATGGCAGAATGGGACAATATAGGTATCATTGGAAAGGGAATTTGAGAGTCTATTTAAGTAAGCAGGAAAAATTAAATAAAAATAAAAAAATCTGGTAAGGAAAAACATTTCTTTTTTACAAAATAAATTAAGTTATTCGGAATACTTCATGTAAACTTTAGAAAGCGAAGCCGCTGTTTTTAAATACCATAGAAGAGAAAATCCTTTCACCAGGCCAAAGACCGGCATCGCAGGATACCTTTAGAAAGCGAATATAGGAAAAAATTCTTTCGTTTTTGAGTAAAGTTATGATTATATGGAAAAAATCGTTTTTTGGAGCCTTACCTAATTTTTTTATTTTATTTTTACTTTTTTCCTACTTAATAGAAATTCCCTTTCCAATAATATCCATATTGTCCCATTCCACCATCGAATATTTGATATATGTCCTATTAGATACAAAAACTTCGGAGGTTCGTTACTCCGAAACTAACGGTTGCCGCCAATTTTTTAAATTTACATTTTTTTTCTTAAAATGGCATTTCGCACCATGTAGGCAATTTTTTTATTTTGGAGCGGTGCCCGTAAACTAGAGTTGTTCCTCTTTTTTCATATACGATTTCCGCTGCCAGCCTCAAATTGTTCACCTTACAATTTTTTTTAGTTTTAATCTGCGTTCGTAAACTAGATTCAGCCTTTTTCATTTTTGCAAATGCAATGATAATAATATTTAAGTTGTGGAAAAATTGTTCACGTGAAATTCCAGACACCAATTTTCAGTTCGGGTTAAAAAAAGAATTTCACGTGAACAAAAATTTCACTTTTTATTCACGGTAGGGGTGATTATTTTCTACGTACTTACCTGTTGAAGTTTTGTAAATGACGTTAAATCCGACATAAAATGCTTTTACCAAGGACTTGTTCAATTCGTGACTTTTTCACTACTTTAATTTGAATATGATAAAAACTAGAAAATAGAATACAGACACAGGTTAGATTGAGATATTTGTAGGTAGACAAATCAATAAATGCTGTTGAATAATATACGACTAATAACTATGAATTATATTTAAATAAAGTCATAAAGATAGTAAACGAAATCATTGCTTTGTTTAGAATGTATTGTTCCTTATGAGAACAGTGACCATCGTTTGATCAATGACATGACAATCACGGATGAAGAAAACATGCCTCACATGTAGAAGACAATTTGTATTACATTCTTTACACATTCCATCACATTCTTTTTTGATTAGAAATACTTGTTCCAAATGACATGAAAAAAAGAAGAGGTAGGCGTGGTGTTTCGCCTGCTGTTTTGAAGAACATGGATCGATCATGCTGATATCCAATAGCACCTCTTTCGACACTATTTCAGATAGCTTTTTTATAAAACTAAGACGAACGGACTGACGGATATCGCTTAATCGACTTTGCTATACATAAAAAGCCAGAATGCATACTTTATAGAGTCGGAAATGGCTGTTGTAAAAATAACACACTGAAGGACAAACTCTTCAGGCATGTTCTGAATTTCACACGAAAAAATTTTATAGCAACGATGCTTTGAAAATTTTGTGTGAAATTCAGTTTTTGTAGTGAAAGGTACATTAAAATATTCAACATTTTTCAATTTACTTTATTCGTGCTTGATTCTTTCAAATATAAATATTTCATGATATTCTCGTGAAATATTTATTATTTTAAACTTACATTTCATTTTTTAGTTTAAAATAATAAATACATATTTCATGAGAATATTATAAAATATTTATATTTGAAGGAATCAAGAACGAATAAAGTAAATTGAAAAATGTTGAATATTTTAATGTACCTTTCACTACAAAAACTGAATTTCACACAAAATTTTCAAAGCATCGTTGCTATAAAATTTTTTTCGTGTGAAATTCAGAACATGCCTAAAAAGTTTGTCCTTACGTGTGTTAATTTTACAATAATAAATTTTTTTATTTTTACAATAATAAATTTTTTTATTTTTACAATAATAAATTTTAATATTCATTTAACATTTATACTTACCAACTTTCCATTATCAGCTTGAAACTCAAAATGACGCGCAATAAACCTTGCATGTATGTATATACATACATAACAGATCTTTTAAGAACTCGCCGCAAAATACCGTTAGTCTATTCACTGTGTTGCCATATAGTCAAAAGTTTTTGTGTACTGCCATAGTTTTAGTTAACTTTTCTTGATTAAAAAAAGGAGTTAATTATCATACAACCCAATAATTATAAAAAATTGAATTCAATATAAAACACATTGCGGACACAAAACATTATTAAATAAAAGGCGACCGTAGCGACAGCTAACTTTATTAACTGCTGCATCAACTCAAATTTTAACTCTTTGCAAAAAATCAAAGTATATTATTTAAATGTACCCGCTGTAAAAATCTCGGAATATTTTATCTAATGCTTGATACAAAAAATATACGATTGAAAGAATATTGAGCTTTTATACATACAAAGTTTCCACTAACAGTTTGGAACTTAAAATATCACGCAAACTTATCTGTGTAAAATCCAAAAATATTACTTCCAAATAAATATTACTTAAAAAAATCTGTACCTTATATTAAAAATCTTCAAATGCATTTTTCAAACAGTTTTTTCTCTGCAATATGTCCTTTATATATAAAAAAAACTTCCACTTAAGTAGTGTTTGATTATAGAATAAATGAATTATGTTAAATTTACATACGTACATATATAAAAATAGTAATTTGTCATTATAATTTTTACATAAAATTAATAAAAATTTCTATTAATTTTTTTATAAATATAAGTTGACTTCATTCTAAATAAATCTGTAGATATAAGTTCGTCGAAACATTAGAAATTTTTATATTTTAAATAATCTTTTTAAGCAATATTCCTACTAAAGATGAATTTTATAAGCGATTGCAAAGCTTCGTTTTATTTAAATTTACCTCACTAAATATTCTCTTGACATAAATGAGAAAATTGAAAGTGTTATGAATACTTATAAAGATATAATTGATCAGACATAGTTTCGAAAAATTTGCTATTGAAAATGAGAAAGAAAGCCATATCCTTCAAAGCAGCGGGAAAATTGTCACACTTGCCTTTAACCTTTCCATACCATTTTTAACAAATCTAGTTTAGTGAAGTAACTTCAATCAAAAAACTAATATTTAAGGCAATGGAGAATTAAAAAATAAACATCAAGTGAAAAAATTTTTGCTCCCCCATATTTTTTTAATTATGTTCCTCTGAAATTTTCATAGAAAAGTATGATTGTCCACCATCTTTTTTAAGATTTCAATATAGGTATCACTTAAAAGCCTTTAAAGATATCTTTAAGAAAAAACTTGATTTACACATATGGTAAACAAGATTCAGCACAGCAGAATATTTAATTTATACCTGTTTTTTAGTATATTTCTAAAATTTAATTTCGCTTAATTCCTAGCCCAAGCTCCATTTTTTTAGCAATGTCCGAACTGATTTTGTTGCACCGATTATTATTAAATTCAGACTAACTACGCCTAGCGATTTCATTTTATAATCGAAAGTACTTCTTTTTAAAACATGATTCAATACTTCAATATAAAACTTAAAACAACCACCTAATTTTTTGCGTAACGCATTGGTCAAGACTTTTGCCTTTAATTATTTCAGCTGCATAAATGTTTTTTAATCTACTGTAAAAATCTGGGATTAAAGGCCAGAAATCTTCAAATCCGGTTTTTGGCAATTTCAGAGCTTTAATTCTGCAAAATGCAGAAAAATCTTCACTTCTGGCAACACTGCACGCAATGAAACTTGCAAGCATATCTATGTATATACATGCAGGGTTGTCAGATTTTGAGATTTTATTTTCAAAATTGGGATGAAAATTTAAGTTTGGTAATTGATATATTTTGCGTTTTGGAATTTTTTTAATAGTTATTGTACTTTTACTACTATTAAATAATTTTTTTTTTTATTTTTACTATGTACAAATTTCCATTGCTAAAAATTATAATGCATTCGGGCCTCGATTATTCGTAATACGGTTAACTGGTGATTAACCGTGATGGCCAAACTGTCTTTTGCTTGTAATATTTTTAAATTGTTTGCTTCGAATAACCATGAATGATGATAACTGATGTCAGAATTTTTTAACTTCAAATTCGTACATAAAATATACATAATAAATTTTAAAATGTGGAATTCTACTGTTTGCATACGATGAGTTAGAAGCATTTACAAATGATTAGTTTAATTTTCAAATCTGAGAAGTGCCGGTATCGTTGCCAGTGGTGAAAATAAAATAACTTTTAAACATTGAATATAAAATTAAAATAATAAACAAGTGTTAAAAAATAAAGTGTGTTAAAATGTCACATCCATTTTAGAAATGCTTTAAATGTTTCAACCCAAGAATCTGTATCAAAAAATTGCTTTAGTGAATGAGATAAAAGATTTTTATTCAGAACTTTTCGATTTTGTTCATCAACTTTATAAGTTAAATTAAATTTAATAGTAAATAGTGTTATTTGTACTCAGGATTTTTGGAGATACTTAAATTGGTTCTTGGGGAATTGTGGAAATAAAATTTACCTAATTGGTGATACCACTTGAAAAAAAATCTGGAAACCCTGCATACATGCATATACATCATGGCGAAATAATACAGGTAAACGCACGGACGAAAAAGCTCATCAGCTGTTTACATTGTAGTTGTCAAGACGAATTCAGGTTGCTTAGGAAAATTTTCCAAAATTGATTAATTTCAATAATAAATAAATTTCAAAAAACACAAAAATTTTAATTTGTTTTGTTGCCATAAAAAAAAAAAACATTTCAAATTATAAAAAAAACTTGGAAGCGTATTTGCAATTCCTGAAGTGTATAATCTAGGTATTCTTGAAGAAATAGTAATATACATATTAACACCATTTACGCAGGAAATCTTCAGTTAGAGAAGCCGGTATTGGTTATACCACAGAGGAACCAATTTTGAATAAAATATCAACATATTCCACATTGTACTGAAAAACTTTTTTATATTTTTGAACTATGCAACTAAACTAGATTTGTTCCCTTTCTTCAATTGGGAGATGATCACTCTTTTATACTGAACTGCTAAACATAGCAGCAAGACTGTCCTTAGTATGTTTACAATATCAAAGTTGTCATCACCTTCAAGGTTCTATGGCTGAAACTGGAGAAACTGCAGGTGAGGAACTTTTTGTCGTAGAGGACAAAATACGAATAACTTCAGTATTCGTCTGTAAATGGTCAACTTGTTTGTCTTGATATTACAATTGTACAGAGTATATTAAGTTCATGATCAATAAATGAAATACAAATAGGTCTTGGAAGGGTTGAAATAATTGTTCTATTTAGGGAAAGGAAATTAATGATTTTCTTAACAAAATAAAAAACTTGGTAATGTAATGGTTGTTTTCACATTAAAAAACATATATGTAAGTACATTTTTTTGGGAAAACTAAAATAAACAGCGTCGAATCCTTCTCTTTTTTCACTCTAAAATACACTTTTTTTCTTTTTCTGTAAAAATTGAAAAAAGAAGCAATTTGTTAAATTGTTTGGGAATTTTCTCTAAAGAAAACATACCTTCTGGATATGCTTACTGTAGCTAGTGGTCTTTTGGCAGTCAATGTTTATAAAGTGCTGGTGACTTCACCACTTTGGACTTTGCCTTACATTTCTCTGATTCCTCTTTAAACACTATTGTTGTCTTCTCTGTGACATTTTATCTTAAATAAATTTAAATGGGTGTTGCGCTACTTATCTAAACGTCTTATTCTTAAATGAACTTGAGAAAGTTGTACAACAGGTCGCAGCGTGTATTTCTTGCATAATGCATCACCGCCCAATTCTGGTAAAAAAAAAAATTTTAAAATACTTTTGTCTAATTTTTTTTTCTAATTTCTTATGTTTGTTTTTTTTTATTTTTTTTTGACAATATACATAGATTTTGTAGCAACAAATTCCCTGTTGTTTTTTGTGTTGTTGCATTGTTGTAGCCGTGCAATCACCTGTATTAATCCGCCTTGATATACATTGAGTTCTTTTAAGGAATTAACTCGCCATAAAATACCGTTAGTCCATTCACTGTGTTGCCATATGGTCAAGAGTTTTTGGGTGCTGCCGCAGTTTTAATAAACTTTCCATGAATCAAACACTACTGCATAAATTAAAAAAGACGTTAATAAATATGCATCCCAATAACCATAAAAAAAATTAAATTCGATTTAAAAACCATTGCGGAGCCAACCGTGGCGGCAGTTAACGGGATCAATTATTGTTTCATGTTTTGGTAGATGTGAAAGAATTGTTTTTAACGTATTTTGTATGGAAACAAATTGATTTTACACTATATTTTTTTTAAATAAGATCATAAAATTTCTTAACATTTACATAAACAGGCCCTAATGACTGACTGTCTTATCTGCAGCTACAGATGCTCAAATATGAAGAATGAATTGTGCTTTATTATTACAACAACAAAAATACTTACCTAAATCTTTAAATGGCGCCGATTATAACTCAAACAAAATTAGGCTTTAAAAATAATGTCTTCATGATTATTCTAATTGTAATGGGTCCCATTGACCTACATTGTCTTACAGGTAAAGGTGATCCCTCGGTCCTACCAACGAAAATAATTTGCTCACCAAAACAAAAAAAAATCGATTTTGTCGGCCATCTCAAAGATTTATCAGGCAGCTACATTTCATTCTCGGTGGATATTGGAAAAATACTTACGAGAAAATGTACACACTACAATTTAGGCTCTAAAGTTTAGTAGATTTTTTAAATACCATTAATAAAACAAATTACTTGCAAAATGTTTGTTAACATCAACAACTATGGAATTTTAGCAGAACTCTTACAAAAAAGCAAATAACAATAAAATTAAAAAGAATACTTTATATTATATTTTTTAATTAAAAATTTAATTTAAATTGTCTGTGACTCTTCATGCTACCATGAATTCTTTATAAAATTATTTGTAATAAAGATATGCATATTACATTTTATTATTAAAAAAATATATTTGCATAAAATATTTGTTGAATAGACGATTGAAAAATTGATTGTCATATTAAAAACAAAAGTTCTTTCTTGCATATCGCATTTCATTAACAAGTTAATAATAACTCGAAATTATAAAATTTTTACTTTTTGAGAAAATTCTATAAATTTTGTTATGCGTCGTAAAAATTTCGCACAAAAACAGTGCGAATGGGTATCGTTTAATAAAGTTACGAAGGTCGGAAGTGAATATTGTATAAATTATAAGCAGAATGATTAATTTATAAATACTCTTTCCACATTAATATAGTGAAGTGTATAAAAAGTGGCAGAAATTTAATTACTTCTCAGTTCATAATTTTGTATTGCATATACATAGGTTCTACTTATTTTTTATTCCGTGAAAAATTGTATAATATTTCACGTAAAAATATTGTAACAATAAATTGATTTAAAATATATTTTATTACATTTATCAACTTTGGAAAAACAAGTCTCACTAAGTAAATCATTATATAATTTTTGCAAAATGTTTCTCATTTTAAGTTTTCAACAATTAGTGAAATAGTATAGAAATTATACCAAATTATTATATCACTACTTGCAAAGTGGTAACCAACCGTTTAAATTCGCCTTGTTGCAACACTGTATACTGGCAAACATGTTTCAATTCGCCCTCGAATTCGCCTTGTATCTAATCGTCGTGATTAGAGCTGCATAAAATAGGAACTTTGTACTAAGAAAAAACGTAGTTAAAAAAAAGAAATTAATGATGTTCCATGCATTCCTATCAAGAGAGATGGAATAGATGAATATAAAAATATACATATATATTATTATTAAGTTGCAAGATTGAAATTAAAAAAAAAGTGAATCAAAAGTTTTATAATATTTTAGGATAGTTTTTTTCCAATTTTAATTTTCTTTATATGTAAAATTGCTTTTATAAAATTCACTTGTTATCGTTTTACCTTACTTTTTAGTAACGGTTAGCTAACTTACTTTACTAAGAACTTTTAGAGGTCATTAGCAAAGATATCTTTGGACCCCCAATTTTCATTGAGCTATTAAAAATTTCAGTCTTACAAAAAAAAAAAAAAAATAGCAAAGCCCTAAAAATTTTTTTTTTATAATTTTTAAAAGTAAAAAGAATATGTGGTCAATGAAATTGAGAAATTAGTTTTTATTATATTGTTAATTAACTTTAGAAAAAAACTATACCACGATCGATTCTTATTTTTATCATCTTTTGAACGTATATAGCGGTATATGTGCACGCGGATTACTTTCCAGGATATAAGGGAAAAACTTAACTTATATTTTTTAGCAATTTTTTTTTACAATTCAAAAGTTTGCTGGCTTATAACTTTTTTCGTACAGCCTTTTGACAAACGAGATATACCATGATCGATTCGAATTTTTAAACTCTATCGACTAGCGTTAGTCGCTATGATGCACCACTTTTAGCTTTGCTTTTATAACTAAAAAACCATCACTATATGTTTTAGGTGTAGCTCCTTAATTTTTAAACTGGCGAATATGACAACCTGTAAATCTGATTCTGCCAACTTAGTTTTTTTTTGCAAATTTTTGTTTTTAAATTTATGAAAAATTGACGAATTGTGCCATTTAAAAAAAAGTCTTTTTTTTGTCAAATTTTATTTACATTTTTGTTATGAACACACAAATAGTTTTTTTACAACCCTGTAAAAAAAGTATTATTGTAAGAGTTTGTTATCTTCTACGAAATTGCTGAGTTAACATTGACGCAACTTAAAAAATTAAAATCTTATTTCAAACAAAAAATGTAGAGTGGCAAATTAAGGCTGACCCTTGGTTTATAAGTTACGGGCTTCTAAAGTTTGTATGCACAATATGAAATATATCGTGTATTTTTTGGTGGAATGAGGCAATATGGGTATTATTGAGGTGAGTATTATTAAAAGGGAAATAGTAAAAAAAATAAAAACAATTTTTTTATAGGAAAGTTTTTCGGGCAGCTCTTAGTTTTGGCGTCGCTTGCTAAAGATTTTCAGCGTAGCCGGCCTCCGGCCGGGCGCAAACATCTAGTCCTCATGGTATGACCAACACCGGCTTCGCTTGAAGATTTTCAGATCTTTCTTTTTATTTCTAAGAATTTTTTAACGTCGTCTATTGATGTGGTTAGTAGTAGTAAATTACTAACTTCAATGTAAATGCATTTTATAAGTTTTTTATATAAAAAAATTCCTTTTTGCTGGTGCAATGCAAAAAATGTCACTATGCAGTATATTGATAATTTTATTTAATCGCCAAAGGTAAAAACCTGCAAAACAAAACAATTTGTATTACCGGAAAAATTGCACAAATAATGATGCTACGAAAATGCAATCATGTCCTTTAGAAACCAAAATTTATATGCACTTTAAGTTTACTTACTCAATTACTCAAACAGTAACTGGTCACAAATAGTCGTGAGGTGGAAATTTTATAAAGCAGCTATATTAATATCGTAGATACAAATAAAAATATAATAAAAACATTTTCGAACACATTTTTTTTTATTTTATAAAGGCACATTGTGAAGCTGGTATAAATGTTGCACAATTTTCAAACCACCACGTACCTTTAATAAAATGGCTGTTACAACACAAAAATCGCCTGCAAAGGAACAAGAATAAAAGGCAACATAAATATATTCAGTGGCAATAAAACAAAAAAAACCCAATCACGTGTTAATGAATAGCTGCTATGGCAGAGTAACAGCCACAGTTTTATAACACCGTTGTGGTAATTGACTCCCTAACTGACTAAAGAACAGAGAGCATTTTGAAAAAATATATAAATATGATTTCACTGCATTGATATAAATTTCCTTTTCCGTTATTGCTGATTAAGTAATTCCTTTTTTTAATGTATTATAACAAAACGTAAATAATAATAAAAAATAAAATGAAAGACAATACAAAACAATATAATGTAATACATATTTATGTACATTTCACAACCGTATAATATTATTATTATTAATACTAAATGAGCTCTCATTGATTATTATATGAATATTTTAAAATAATTTTTTCGTTTAATCTTAAATAATTTTTATTTAAATTTTATTCTGTAAATGTATTATATGATTTTCGACCTAATTACTTATATATTTATTAATGCTTAATTTGAGTTCTCAGTAAGACTTAAGTTGGTTATTTACCAGCAAAAACAAAAAAATAAAATATTAAATACTTCGAAATGAAATTGTGATTCTATAAATTTCCAAGCACTTTTTAATATCATCCTTAATTGCAATAAAATAATAATTCGTAGTCATTAGAAGCGTATTATATTTTACTACTTTATTATATTTGTTAACCATATAATGGAGTAATTAATAGCTGGAATAAATAATTAGCAATTTCATTACCATTAAATAATAAGCAATGCTAATGATTTTTTAGAATTGCTATTATTTTCACTTACATACATATATTAATGCTTTTGAATGAACAAACAAAGTCATTGTTATAGTTTCAAATTTAATTGTTTTAAAGCATTACCAATAATAAATTTCAATCCTTGTCTTTTTAATAAATGAACAACTTAAAATATAATAAAGAATAAATTTAAAATAAAAAATTTTCACAAAAATTTGGTATTTTTTGTTTTAAAATTCTTAGAAAAATTAAATTTGTATTAAAACATATTTTTGTTTTGCTGTAATTAATAAAACTGCTAGCTAGAGTGTTAAAAAATTGATAAATAATTAATATTTTCAAATATACATGCATTCTCAAAAGGGGCATCACCCTTTTTAACCGAATTCAAAAAAAGAAGGAGGTTATACAATTCGGCTGAATATTGCTTTTTTTATATTTGTGCCTCCAGAACTTAGTCGTTTTTGATCCGATTTTGAATATTTTTGGTAATATGATAGATTATGATTACAGGGTGGTCCCATTTTAAAAACAGTTCATAGTCTTAAAAATTAAAAGGTGTCCAAAAAAAACATACATATTTGTTTCGTGTATTATGAATTGTAAAGGGCGATTCTGTAAAATTTAAAATGATTGCGTATTACTATGGCTTACAAAAATAAAACATTATACAAAAATAAATCTTAAAATTAAAGGGTGCCCCCATAATTGATGTAAATTTACTTTTATGGGCCTATCTTTTGAACCGTTATTGACAAAAGCTTGCAAATTGGACAAAATGTAATGGTAACAAGTATTAATATTATAATTTATAAATTAAAGGATGCGCCAATAGTTTATTAAATTTGATGTATAGGGCCATACTTTTGAACAGTTGTAGACCGACGCTTGAAATTAACAACGAACCTGTATTGCTAATTACGCTATAACAACAAATATTAAATTTGGAAGTTAAGAGTGTTCCAATAGTATGTATATGTAATTTTGTGTATGTGACCAAACTTTTGAACCGTTACAGACAGAAATCTGCAGCTTAAAAGGGACCTGTATTGCTTAATCCGCTATATCAACGAGTTTATAATTTGAATTTAGAAATTAAAGGGTGTCCCATAATTGAGGAAGATGTACTTATACGGTCCTATCTTTTAAACCGTTTTAGACAAACGCTTGCAAATTGGACATAATGTCGATTGCTATTGCCGTTATAGTAACAAGTATTAATATTACAAATTATATATAAAGGGTGCACCAATAGTTCATTTAATTTGGTATGTGGCCATATTTTTAAACAGTTGCAGACAGACGACTGAAATCTACAAAGAACCTCTATTACTTACTTCTCTATAACGACAAGTATAAAATTTGGATTTGGAAATAAACGGGTGTCCCAATAGTTGATATAATATGGTGTATGTGGCCGGACTTTTAAACAATTATAGACAGACAGCTGAAATTTACAAGGTATAAGAGGTATAAAAATGTTATATTATAAACTAAATAGTTGATATAATCTGATGTATATGGGCAAAGTATTCAACCGTTATAGGCAGACGGTTAAAATTTACACAAAACCTGATTGCTAAATCTACTACAATAGCAAGTATATAATTTATATATGGAAATTAAGGTGACCCTATAGTTGCTGTAATTTGATGTATATTGCCAAACTATTGAACAATTGAATTATTATAAAGTTTGGAGATATAAGGGTATCCCAATAGTTAATGTAATCTAATTTATAACTGTTAGAGGCAGACAGATGAAATCTGTTTTAAAACCGGTTTTTTCGCAAGAATTATTTGTACACCTATTTCCAAAAAATTTTTAATGCTTCTTGTTTTCCAACATTTTACAATGCCTTATGCATTTGCAGACAATTGGCATTAGCCACAATTACATTTTGAGTTAAGAGGATGATTGCAGCGATTGAGATGGGGACAAGGCCAAGGAAGTTTTTGCGGTTTTTTAATATGTTAAACATTTTAATAATTTTTATATTTTATAGTATTACTTTCTTTTTTTAAACTTCATGTTTATTTTCTATTCTCACATAAAAGCTGTTTTAGTGTAGTTTTTCAATAACAACATATTCAATGTTGCCACTTAACACATTAAATGCTCTAAAACTTTCTGACAAAACTGAAAACCTCTAAATTTTTTGTTTAACACTTTTTATATAGTTATAGAAACGAAATACTAATTTACGAATAAGAATGCTTTATTATCGGTTTTATTAGTTTTCATGTGTATACATCTAGTTTAGCAGAAACCTGCCAATCAAAAAGTAAAATTATATAGAGTGATAAAGTACTATAAATAAGAAGAAAAAATAAAGTGCAAAAATCCGTAATGTTCGAGTTATGAGCCTTTGAGCTTTACGTTTAACGTAACATACGTGCTATTTTCCAAAGTAACCTATTAATATTGGTAGCGTTTAAAATAACTTGAAGGTATGTTTTTTTTTTAATTTTTAAATTTTCCGTCACTCTAGGATTTCCTTTCTAATCGGATGAATTTAACTTATTATAAGATATATGCTAACATTTAACATTCAACCAAGCATTATTAAAAATATAAGTACCTTTTTTCTCCTGCAACAATGGAGCGAATCCTTGCGCAGATTCAAATAATACTATACTAAAAATTAACCAAAAGTTGATTAGACAAATTTCATGTAATGTGGTACTGCAAATGAAATTAAAAATTAAAGAAATATGTTCAGAAGAAAACACGTATATTTATTTGTAATTGCATATTAATTATGAACTATATTTTTATTTTGTAGTTTCTGTAGAAAAGAGCAAGGGATCTACTGAGTACTAACAAACCGTTTTTCATGTTGAAATAGTGAATGCTTATTGATTCAATTTATTTAATATGCACACATTTTTATATACAGTGAAGAAGCATTTAAAAATCACTTAAGAAAACTTGGTATAAATTAAGGTCTTACCGAAAATTGTTAGGTTTGGTAACTAACAACCTAAAATGTTTTGATATATTTATTTTTTTTGTTAGTAGCAGAATACATAATTATGTATTACCTCTTTTTAGAGTGTTAGTACGTTATATTATTTTTATTTATAGTTTAAAAATATTTATAAATCCCATTTTATAATATCTATTTGTTTTTTCGATGTAATTTTTTAAGTTTCAATCTCTTTTTTATAAAAATATTAAATTAAATTTATACAAATTGCTATTCCTAACGAGTCTCCATAAAGGCGTAACGAAATATCGTAAAAAAAAAATACATAATGAATATTTTATAAAAAAGATATAAGATAAAAAACCTGTTTAAAATAGTTATCTTTATAAATATATGTAGTTATTTATTACTAATATTTTGCATTTATACTCATTATTGCATATAAAATATTCATGTATTAGCATCACTTTCATACAAGTCCGATGGAAGCGAATGAAACTTTGACGGCGTCAAGAATTTCCTGAAAATAACTAACCAATATGGCAACATTTTTTTTCTTTGACCTATTAGATACATTGAGGACACGGCCTCGTTATATACATTAAATTAACAATTGTTCTCGTAATATGCGTTAATTAGTAAAAGGAATGCTGTTCTGATTTATATAAAAATTAGACGAAAATATCGGGATATATAGGTCTGTTTTTACAAAATTTACCTAGATTCATCAAAAAAATTAGAATATTTTGGTGTCCCCAAAGTATGCCTTTGGCATATATATATATATATATATATATGCATAGCGCATAGTTTGGGGACACAAAAATTATTGCCTTTTTTTGTGATAATTAAGCAGAATTCTTAAAGGTCGATTTATATATCCCTATATTTTTTTACTTGATCCTCTTCAAATCGGTTCAAAGTTAGTTCTTTTATTTAACGCATATTTTGAGGACACTTTTCAAGCTAGCGCATATTATGGGGACCTGTCCCCATTCTATACGCAATATAGAAAGAAAAAATTATTGCGAGATGTTTTGCACATTTTGCAAAATTTTCTTGCCGCCGTCAGTTTTTTGCCGCCAAGTTTGTACATATTTGTTCAGTGATGCTAACGTATTCTGTTTACATCAATACGAAATCGTAGAGAAATGCTTACTTACATTACATTTTGAAAATATTTATAAAAACCATATTGATTATGAGGTCCAAAAAATCTCTACGTTATTTTTTTTAATAAAATAATGGTTGCAATTTATTTTGTTTAATATCTTTTTTATTTTTTCATTTTAAATATTTAAACTTAATTTCTGTTAACTTTTTACGTGTGTAATTAAGTAATCAATTACACCTAAAGGTCTTACAAAAAATTTATTTCTTCATTATGCTTAACAACTATATACACCATTGTGTAGCGTAAGCTTTAGAAAGGTGATGTAAGCGAGTAATATGGAAAAGTGGGTTATTATCACAAACAACCATTAAGTTAAAATATTAACGGACTGTTGGTCAAATCGCAAAATTTTAACAAACCATAACATAAATCACAAAATATTAGGAAGTAATAAGTCAAAACGGTATAACTATAGTATGAAAAATGTGAATATTTTAAACGCTATATCATCTCATCATTTATAACACATTCAGTTTACTCAGAATATAGTCATTCTAAACTCAATTATTTCAATGAAATGTAGCAGAAGAAAATGGCTACGAATATAAAAAAAATCATTCCAGTTTTTTTTATGAAGTTTTAACTGATTATACTGCATTTCCAAATTACCAAAAAATACTCATCCTTACATTAAAGAGATTTTAGTTCATATTTCAGATATTTTCTAAATTATTTCCTCGTTTATAAAAAATTTACTTATACAAAAAACTGGCTTTATTAATATTTTGTGTATTTCTTAGCTGTTATGGATTCACGTAAAACGTTGCCTAATATATTTTAAAAATTTCAAAAGCCACCTGTTGGCTAAACAAGAACTCTTATGTGGGCCATTAACGTTGCGATCTGCTGCTAATCAAGTGGGTGCTTCGTATACAAATTACACAATTTGTGCACAAACACACAGAGTACAACTTTATTTTATAAAGAAGTCGTTGAAATAAAGATACTATCAAATATTATTGCGAAAGATTTTCTTTATAATATTCATTTCGTCAGTTTCACAATTCTGAATACATTTCTAACATTCTATAAAAATACGCATTTCATCTGAATCTTAAGTACATCTTTATTAAAGTATGTTTTCTCTATATATGTTAGTTGACTTATGATCTTTTCCACAAAATTCTCAAGTGGTACAATAGTTTAAAACATGTTTGGCTTGCATTATAATATGTACCATCCATTTATAAATTTTCTTACAAATTAAATAATTTTCCTTCATAGCCTTACTAAAAAGCAATTTTTTATTTTAAAAGGTGAATAAAACAAATTTGAAAACAAAATTTATTTTTTAACGCAAATAATTTATAGCTCACCCTGAATATATACATTTGATTTTTTGGCTATTTAAAGACAAAGTTGTCAACACTATTAGATCAGATCTGCAAACCTAGGCGAATTAACAATTCGCCTTGTCTGCAAACATGTTGCCATGGCGAATTAATTTGCCTTGCATGTTACAGTGTTGCCAGAACTTTAGTTGGTAAAATCTGCGGAATGCAACAAAATCTGCACCTTATATTAAAAATCTTCATATGCATTTTTCAGTTTATTTCTATACAATATATCCGAACATTTGTTACTTAAAAGGAATTGTACTTGCTTACAAATAAATTATGTTAAACTTCTATAAGATGTTATAAACTTTATATGAAAATTAATTAAAATTTGTTGTCTCAGTTTTGTTCATAAATATCACATGACATCATTTTTAGCAAATCTTTAGTTGGAATACTTTTATTAAGAAATTAACTATTTCATTTAGTATATCTTTAAAATCTAATGTATTTAACTCTTTAAACTCCAAGTCCTGTTTTTTATTTTCTTTTAAAATTCTTTGGGAAATTTTCAAAATGATTTTTGTTTTTAATTAATTTGTGCCTATACGCCTAGCGATTTCATTGTATTACAGAAATCAATAATTCAATAAAAATTTTATACAATCATCAACTATTTTGTTTATATATCACTGGTCAAGATTTGCGCTTAAAACTATCGCAGCTAAATGAATACCTATATGCGCTTTTATAATAAGGAAAATTTTAAGGGCTCTTGTAATCTACAGCAAAAATTTCAGTAATTTTCATTAAATGTTGTGTTCGTAAGTTAGTCATTACAATTTTTAATAGTTTTGTCATCTAGTTATATAAAATGTGAAACTCTGTTTCTTCGCTTTAAAACATTTTATTAAAACTATTAATAATACCATGGATCTACTTTAAAAAGATAAATATATTTTATTAGTATCATTTGGGTTATTTAATATGAATTTCGCATTGTCGATTTGATTGATAGCAAATGAAAAATATAAAATATTCTATTAGCATATAAAACAAAAATATACCATACAAATATAAATAAAAATAACAGGTAAATATAAAAAATAAAAAATTTAGTTATAATACTGTAAAGGTTTAAAATTTTTTTATATCACAATTTAACCATTTAACAAACAAATAATCTTGAGAATATATAACTCTAATTTTTAATTTTTTCCCAATCAGGATTTTATTTATTAAAAATGAACCAAAAAAACCGAAAACAAGTCAATTTTAATTCATTAATATATAATTCATACATAAAAAAACTGAATTCAAAACAGATTTCAGCTATTTGTCTACAACGTTTCAAAATCTCGGCTACATAATTCATTGCAATAACTATTGGGGCACCCTTTAATTTCTATCTCCACATTTTATACTTGTTCTTATATCGGATTTAGAAATACAGTTTTTTGACAATTTCAAACGTCTGTCTACAACTGTTAAACAGTGTGGCCATATTCATCAAATTACATCAACTTTATGGTCACTCTTTAATTATGAAATTCAAATTTTATAATTACTGTTGTAGCGGACTTAGCAATATAGGTTATTTGCAAATTTCAACCTATAACACCCTTTAATTTAAAGTTTTAATTATTTATACTTCTGTCATAAAAGTAGTTGACATTCTATCTAATTTTCAAGTGTTTGTATATTAATGTTTAAAAATAGGGTCATATAGCTCGAATATCATCAATTATTGGAACTCAAATGGTTCAATTGTTGTAATAGCGGACATGGAAACGCATGTTCCTTGTAAATTTTAGCTATCTGTCTTTAACGGTTCAAAGGTTTGCACACATATATCAATTCTTGGGAAACCCTTTAATTTCAAAATCTAAACTTAATTATAATTGTTGTTATAACGTTCTAAGCAATATAGGTTCTCTGCAAATATCAATCGCTTGTCCACAACTGCTTAAAAGTACATCAAATTAAATGAAGTATTGGGGCACTCTTAAATTTATAATATTGAATATTCATACTTGTTATTATAACGATCATAGTAATTGACATTCTGTCCAATTTAATAGCGTATGCCTAAAACGGTTCAGAAGGTAGGCGCGTATAGGTCGACTTACGTTACCTTACCCTTTAATATTTAATTATTTTTGTATTATTTTGTGCTATTGGGATCTATAGCGATACGCAATTTTTTAAAATTTAAAGTGGCACCCTTTGCGATTCATAATACACGTAAAAAATATGTGCGTTGAATGAGGATACCCTTTAATTTTTAAAAAACGGATCAATCTGCAAGCATAATCTTTGAAATAAAAAAAATTTCAAAATCGATCTAGAAATGCCTGAAGCTATGTACAGACGGTTGTCAGATCTTACAATATTGTCAGACCTAACAATGTGCTGACCATGACAAGGCAAAAAAACTTGTTACCATAATGTAGATTGTCAGTTAACTCTATTGTGAGAAAACTGGCAATTCCGTTGTAAGACACTTATCTGACATGGTTTTTCTGACAAATTGTCAGATTACAATCGTAGGTTCATAAAATAATATGATAATATTTGTTAGATCAGGCAACCGTAAAGTTTTATTAGATGTTTTATTAATAACGTTTTGTGCATTAATAATAGAAAGCTTTTTTACGGTTGCGTCGGTAAAGTCAAATCGTTTTTTTTCTGTACATACTTATGTAAAAGGCAGCACAATTATCAATAAATACATTTAACTCAGTAGCATCAAACTTTGTATCGGAAATTTTAATTTTTGGCAGTGATAACATTTTTTGTTTTAGAGTATTAATTTGCAATATTAGGTGTCAAGCAACTTAATCATAAAATTTTAATTTTGGGAAAAAGCTCTACAAATCATATTTCGATAAAAAAATCTTTAAAATAAAGGAAAAATCTTCATTCTGGCATCGCTGCAGTCACCTGTTGTCAATTCGCCTTGTGTGAAATGTTCTCGCTATTATGAAGCAGCGTTGCCACAAACCAAATTAATTATTTTAAACTTTAGCACGCTTTAAACGATGTACATATATTTTCTTCATGCCCTTTAGAAAATTTTTTTTATTTTTGAACAATGATTTTTAAAGACTCTTGTTTTTTATTTGAAGCATTGATTTTGAAGGAGTATAATTTCTTATTTTTTATATATGTATATATATTTATTTAAAAACAAAACATCCAAATATTTGTGCCGCAACTTTTTTTTTAATAAATAAAGGTTTTACAAAAGCTGTGTTATATTGACATTTTTAATTTTGTACCAAATATTGTTTTTTGTAATTTTGCACATATTTATATTTGTATAAAATTGTTGTCCCTTCAAAAGTCAAAATAAAATACATCAGACTAAGAGAAGTAGAATAAGATATATAGAAAAAATCTCGAAAACAGAAATCCTGTCTTTTGTCTACCCCTCTTGCTATTCTACTCCGTTCACCGTGCTACACAAGTATATACACAAAATAAAATTAAAAAAAAAAACAGAAATAAGAAACGAAAAATCGAAAAAAAAAAAAAACAAAAATTTATTCATTTCAGAACGGTTCTGAACAGAAAGAAACAGAAAGTTAATATTTATAAGACTTAAGAAGCCTAAAATTTTGAAACATGGGTTGCCGCCGATTTTTAATGTAGTTCTTCTTTATATTTATAATTTTCTTTATCACCATTTTCTTTTTCAGTATAGCGAAAAAAAAATCTTAGTTTTAAAGTGCTCTTTCAATTAACAAACAAAGCTTAAAATTGCTTAGTTTTTACCTTTGTTTTCGTTGGTTAAGAATACATAGTTTTATTAAAATGTGCAAGAAAATAATAGTTTATGCGGAATAATAAGTTTCTTTCGAAAGTTCCCTCATTCTTAGTATTGTTGTTATGACGGTTATAGTACTACACCTTTTGTGAAAAAATGTGAAAGAAGTCTAACATAATAATTTTAGTTATATTATATATCTTATTAAATCTATCGTAAACACTATTATTTTAACAATTTTATAAATATTTAATTGCTTTTAAAGCAAAACATTAAGATTATACACTTAAATATAGTAAAAAAATTTTGTAATATCTCGGATTTTATATAAAACAAAAAGCACGAAAAATAACGCCTTGTGTTTTCAATAACAGCAATTAAGGTTATCTAAAAATATGGCAACTTGTAAAAACGCATTCTTAAACCAATGGTATCACTGTATTATAACAGTAAAGTACATGTCGAATTCGCCTCGTAAAATAGCTTGGCTTCATGATGAGTGATTTAGTTATAGAAAGCCACCATAAATTAGACTAGATAAGACACGAAAAGATATGTGGCATCACTACGTTAACCCCTTCATTTTTACAGGACAGGAAATTTTTATTTTGTATGATTCTGTCTCTTTTCTTTTTTGCGGGTAATTGACATTTTCTTTATTTACATTTTTATTAAAACAATTTACCACAAGTGACCATAAATTGGCGGAAAAAATTGGAAATTTGTATTTTCTGGCGCAATTTTCCATTTTTTCCGCCAATTTTACTGTCATAGAAATGACATATACATAGTTCGAGCAGCAGAAGCAGAAAATAAAAGGAAGTTGACGAGAACAAAGCTGAAAAAATGTAAGTATTTTGGTGTTTCTAAAAAAAGTTAATTAGCTTTATTGATTAATTTACCTTGTTTTTCAGGAGTCGCAGATGCATTATGGGTTGCCCTGAGGTAGGAAAGATTCACCGGTTTCCGAAGGATGCTTCCAGGTAAGTTTATTTGAATTTGCTTAATATGTGTGCAGTTGGGGAACATTTCAATTTTGCCCAAAGTTTTTAACTTTTTCTTATGAAAAATAAATGTAATTCCGTGTGGATCTCCAATTGGTTAATAAATTATGTCCAATTTTATTTGTTATTAGAAACCGGTGAAGTGTTTTGGTGCTATAAAAATTTATACCTTTCGATATTTTGTGTAAAATGAAGAACGTTCTTTTATGAATACAAATGCCTATGCACGTATTCTTTTATCCAATTGGCATGTGATAATCGTTATATCTCTGAAAGAGTGAAAATTAAGAAAAGTGGATGGAAATTATGCTGTGAAATTTAAAAAAGTGAACATTTAAAAAGAATAAAAAAGTGGTATAAAAGTGTATTGTGGACTATTTAATGCAGTGTGGTATAAAACGAAAAATGTGTTGTGGACCTTTTAATGCAGATTGTTAACTATTTTGAACGTGAAGGGGAATTAAAGCAAAATGTGCTGTAGAATTTGTTATCTTATTGCCCTCAGATGGACTTTTGAAAGTTTTATCTCTTTTTTAAAGATTTTCAAAGCCCTGTAAAGGGCTTTTTTATATGTAAGAGCCCGTGAGTAAACAGATATTAATACATATTTTATTTCCAGCGCTACTTGACAATTTGTTCAGATGTCTGCCATTAATCCTTACTAAACTAATTCACTTTCTATTTCCAGCGCTACTTACCAACTAATTTACTTTCTGTTTTCAGTTAGCACCTACAATTCTGGGCCGACACAGCCTATTTTTCGTCAGCCAAGTAAAAATATGTAAACACGGATTTCAACGTTTATATTTCCAGAAAACCATGGATTCGACTGCCAATTTTTCACCAGCCAAAAATATTTTAGGAAGAAGAAAATATTAAACCTTAAAAGCCCTTTTCAGGGCTCAAAATATTTTAAAATAGAGATAAAAATAAAATTTTGAACAACTCTTTTGAGGGCTTTAGGCTTATAAAAAATATTACTGAACAAAAACTTAATAAGAATATAAATTAAAAATTGCGAAAAAATATAGCACTTAAATACTGTATTAATAGAAAACTATTAATAAAAAACTATATATTTTATTTCCAGCAAAAACTTACCAATTTGTGCACAGTTTTATCATTTATTCATCCGCCAAACAACTAAATTCCACATGCAGGTAAGTGGCTGCAGAAGAAAGCACAAATTATTTTAAGTGATGGCACATTTTATTTTCAGTCATCACTTAACAAATTTGTATATAGTTCACAAATTTTCTTCAAAATAAGTAAGTGTCTGCAAGTAAAGAAACCATTTGTAATCACTTACATTTTCATTTTGTCTCTTTTTATATTATATTGTAGCTCTCAGAAAGACATTTGAAAATGTAAAATTGCTTTTATTTTTTAAGTATTCTTTGAGCCCTCAAAAGGGCTTTTTGAAGTTTCACTTTATCTCTTTTTAAAGGGTTTTGGAGCCCTAAAAAGGGCTTGTTTTATATGTAAGCGCCTGTAAGGAAACATAATAATAAATATTTTGTTTTCAAATAATACTTACCAGTTTCCGCATATTAGTAACATCAAACCAATGTTATATTCTCTTCTGTAGGTTCACAGGTCTGCCAATAATCCACCAGCCAAACAAATCGTATCTGTAAAAACACATTCACTAATAGACTTTTTATTTTCAGCAGCTACTTATCAATTTGTTCAGATGTCTGCCAATAATCCACCAGCCTAACAAATCGTATCCATTTGCAGGTAAGTTTCTGTAAAAACACATTCACTAATTCACTTTCTATTTTCAGTAGGTACTTAGCAATTTGTTCAGATGTCTGCCAATAATCCACCAGCCAAACAAATCGCATCCATTTGCAGGTAAGTATCTGTAAAAATACATTTTGTTAATAAAAAACTAATTCACTTTTTATTTTCAGCAGCTACTTACCAATTTGTTCAGATGTCTGCCAATAACCCACCAGCCTAACAAATCGCATCCATTTGCAGGTAAGTTTCTGTAATAAGCACATTATGTTAATAAAAAACTAAATTACTTTCTATTTCCAGAAATACTTACCATTCAGGGTCCAATTGTGCCATTTATCCATCAGCCTGACAAATCGCTTCCATTCGTAGGTAAGTTCCTGTAAAAAATGTGTTAATAAAACAAACTAATTTCATCATTTTTTCAGCTAATTTAGTGCAAATTTTTCAAATTGCCCGCAGCCAACACTTACCGATGTGCCCAAAAAAATTATATTAAATGAAATTAATTATATTATTATTAATAATTTGTTATTTTTGTATTTTTTGATAAAATTTTTCACGTTTGCCAACAGAAAGTTTTGTTTATTTTGTAGCTGTCATTGGTATTTTGTTTGTATGTTGAGGTAAGAACTGTATGTATAGTTGACTGCTTTTTTGCATTGTGTTTTAGGATGCCACTTTTTTATATTCTTTCTCATATTTAGGGGTTAATCGCATATGATAAGTTACTTTTTAAACGTCAGTGTTGAGGAGTCTGGTTATGTCTGTGGTGCCACATCAATAGTTTAGGAGTTTGGTAAGTAAAGAAAAAGCACATTTGTGAAGGTAAGTTTAAATTAATTTTTTTATTGTAATATAATTAAATATATTTTATTAACTAATTTTGTGGAAATGTATATATGTATAACATTTTATTAACTTATCTTTTATTTAGTTCCAGAAAAGTTGGAGGATTCTCATCTTTAGTTGAAGGAATTAAAAGCACGTTTTGTAAATTTCAGGTAAGTTTAAATTAATTATTAAGTTTTTTATTTGACATTTTTAATTTATTATATTTTATGTATAACATTTTATTAACTTATTTTTTATTTAGTTCTAGAAAAGTTGGTGGTGTCTTATCTTTGGTTGAAGGAGGAGTTTAGCGGCTTAACAAAAAGCACGTTTTGTAAATTTCAGGTAAGTATAAATTAATTATTTTATTATAATACATTTACATACATATGAATATATATTCTTAACATAAGCTAAAAAAATATAACATTTTATTTATTTTAAGGCAATAGGTCTTTTTTTTATTTAATATAAATATATACATTCGATATTTCGCTACTCCATTTTGTAGCATCATCAGGAAAACAAATTTTTATTTAATTAACAAAAAACAACAAAATGTAAAATAATTTTTTGTTTTTTGAAAAACTTTATTTTGAAAATTTTTTGTTACATTTTGTTGTTTTTTGTTAATTTAATAAATG
Source organism: Cistogaster globosa (assembly GCA_937654795.1). Lineage (NCBI taxonomy): Eukaryota > Metazoa > Arthropoda > Insecta > Diptera > Tachinidae > Cistogaster > Cistogaster globosa. Next base: position 50,325,196 of record OW569404.1, on the reverse strand, counting down.
TTTGTTTTCCTGATGATGCAACAAAATGGAGTAGCGACATATCGAATGTATATATATATATTAAATAAAAAAAGACCTATTGCCTTAACATAAATAAAATATAAAATGTTATATTCTTCTTCAACAAGTCTTTTATTTAACCTTTTTAATTAATTATATTTTATTTATTTTTAAGCAATAGGTTTTATTTTATTTTTTATAAATATATATTCGATATTTCGCTACTCCAGTGTGTAGCATCATTAGGAAAACAAATTTTTATTTAATTAACAAAAAACAACAAAATGTAAAATAATTTTTTGTTTCTTGAAAAACTTTAGTTCGAAAATTTTTTGCTATAATTTGTTGTTTTTTGTTAATTTAATAAATGTTTGTTTTCCTGATGATGCTACAAAATGGAGTAGCGAAATATCGAATGTATATATATATTAAATAAAAAAAGACCTATTGCCTTAACATAAATAAAATATAAAATGTTATATTCTTCTTCAACAAGTCTTTTATTTAACCTTTTTAATTAATTATATTTTATTTATTTTCAAGCAATAGGTTTTATTTTATTTTTTATAAATATATATTCGATATTTCGCTACTCCAGTGTGTAGCATCATCAGGAAAACAAATTTTTATTTAATTAACAAAAAACAACAAAATGTAAAATAATTTTTTGTTTCTTGAAAAACTTTAGTTTGAAAATTTTTTGCTATAATTTGTTGTTTTTTGTTAATTTAATAAATGTTTGTTTTCCTGATGATGCTACAAAATGGAGTAGCGAAGTATCGAATGTATATATATATATTAAATAAAAAAAGACCTATTGCCTTAACATAAATAAAATATAAAATGTTATATTCTTCTTTAACAAGTTTTTTATTTAACCTTTTTAATTAATTATATTTTATTTATTTTTAAGCAATAGGTTTTATTTTATTTTTTATAAATATATATTCGATATTTCGCTACTCCAGTGTGTAGCATCATCAGGAAAACAAATTTTTATTTAATTAACAAAAAACAACAAAATGTAAAATAATTTTTTGTTTCTTGAAAAACTTTAGTTTGAAAATTTTTTATTACATTTTGTTAATTTAATAAATGTTTGTTTTCCTGATGATGCTACAAAATGGAGTAGCGAAATATCGAATGTATATATATATTAAATAAAAAAAGACCTATTGCCTTAACATAAATAAAATATAAAATGTTATATTCTTCTTTAACAAGTTTTTTATTTAACCTTTTTAATTGATTATATTTTATTTATTTTGAAGCAATAGGTATTATTTTATTTTGTATAAATATATATTCGATATTTCGCTACTCCAGTGTGTATCATCATCAGGAAAACAAATTTTTGTTTAATTAACAAAAAACAACAAAATGTAAAATATTTTTTTGTTTCTTGAAAAACTTTAGTTTGAAAATTTTTTATTACATTTTGTTAATTTAATAAATGTTTGTTTTCCTGATGATGCTACAAAATAGAGTAGCGAAATATCGAATGTATATATATATATTAAATAAAAAAAGACCTATTGTCTTAACATAAATAAAATATAAAATGTTATATTCTTCTTTAACAAGTTTTTTATTTAACCTTTTTAATTAATTATATTTTATTTATTTTTAAGCAATAGGTTTTATTTTATTTTTTATAAATATATATTCGATATTTCGCTACTCCAGTGTGTAGCATCATCAGGAAAACAAATTTTTATTTAATTAACAAAAAACAACAAAATGTAAAATAATTTTTTGTTTCTTGAAAAACTTTAGTTTGAAAATTTTTTATTACATTTTGTTAATTTAATAAATGTTTGTTTTCCTGATGATGCAACAAAATGGAGTAGCGACATATCGAATGTATATATATATATATATATATTAAATAAAAAAGGACCTATTGCCTTAAAATAAATAAAATATAAAATGTTATATTCTTCTTTAACAAGTTTTTTATTTAACCTTTTTAATTAATTATATTTTATTTATTTTTAAGCAATAGGTTTTATTTTATTTTTTATAAATATATATTCGATATTTCGCTACTCCAGTGTGTAGCATCATCAGGAAAACAAATTTTTATTTAATTAACAAAAAACAACAAAATGTAAAATAATTTTTTGTTTCTTGAAAAACTTTAGTTTGAAAATTTTTTATTACATTTTGTTAATTTAATAAATGTTTGTTTTCCTGATGATGCAACAAAATGGAGTAGCGACATATCGAATGTATATATATATATTAAATAAAAAAAGACCTATTGCCTTAACATAAATAAAATATAAAATGTTATATTCTTCTTCAACAAGTCTTTTATTTAACCTTTTTAATTATTTATATTTTATTTATTTTTAAGCAATAGGTTTTATTTTATTTTTTATAAATATATATTCGATATTTCGCTACTCCAGTGTGTAGCATCAGCAGGAAAACGAATTTTTATTTAATTAACAAAAAACAACAAAATGTAAAATAATATTTTGAAAAACTTTAGTTTGAAAATTTTTTATTACAATTTGTTAATTTAATAAATGTTTGTTTTCCTGGTGATGCTACAAAATGGAGTAGCGAAATATCGAATGTATATATATATATATATATATATATTAAATAGAAAGGACCTATTGCCTTAAAATAAATAAAATATAAAATGTTATATTCTTCTTTAACAAGTCTTTTATTTAACCTTTTTAATTAATTATATTTTATTTATTTTTAAGCAATAGGTTTTATTTTATTTTTTATAAATATATATTCGATATTTCGCTACTCCAGTGTGTAGCATCAGCAGTAAAACGAATTTTTATTTAATTAACAAAAAACAACAAAATGTAAAATAATTTTTTGAAAAACTTTAGTTTGAAAATTTTTTATTACAATTTGTTAATTTAAATAATGTTTGTTTTCCTGATGATGCTACAAAATGGAGTAGCGAAATATCGAATGTATATATATATTAAATAAAAAAAGACCTATTGCCTTAACATAAATAAAATATAAAATGTTATATTCTTCTTTAACAAGTTTTTTATTTAACCTTTTTAATTGATTATATTTTATTTATTTTGAAGCAATAGGTATTATTTTATTTTTTATAAATATATATTCGATATTTCGCTACTCCAGTGTGTAGCATCATCAGGAAAACAAATTTTTATTTAATTAACAAAAAACAACAAAATGTAGAATAAGGTTTTGTTTCTTGAAAAACTTTAGTTTGAAAATTTTTTATTACATTTTGTTAATTTAATAAATGTTTGTTTTCCTGATGATGCTACAAGATGGAGTAGCGAAATATCGAATGTATATATATATATTAAATAAAAAAAGACCTATTGCCTTAACATAAATAAAATATAAAATGTTATATTCTTCTTTAACAAGTTTTTTATTTAACCTTTTTAATTAATTATATTTTATTTATTTTTAAGCAATAGGTTTTATTTTATTTTTTATAAATACATATTCGATATTTCGCTACTCCAGTGTGTAGCATCATCAGGAAAACAAATTTTTATTTAATTAACAAAAAACAACAAAATGTAAAATAATTTTTTGTTTCTTGAAAAACTTTAGTTTGAAAATTTTTTGCTATAATTTGTTGTTTTTTGTTAATTTAATAAATGTTTGTTTTCCTGATGATGCTACAAAATGGAGTAGCGAAATATCGAATGTATATATATATATTAAATAAAAAAAGACCTATTGCCTTAACATAAATAAAATATAAAATGTTATATTCTTCTTCAACAAGTTTTTTATTTAACCTTTTTAATTGATTATATTTTATTTATTTTGAAGCAATAGGTATTATTTTATTTTTTATAAATATATATTCGATATTTCGCTACTCCAGTGTGTAGCATCATCAGGAAAACAAATTTTTATTTAATTCATAAATTTTATTATTACGTACATTGATTTTCATATTATTAATGCCGTTAACCTTTTAAATATTAATTTTTTATATATTTTTGTGTTTTTTAGATGCAGTTACGTTTTTAAAATCTTAAAATTCCTATTTTCTTTTTTAACCAAGTTAACGATGCATAACATTATATATGGACTTAACTTAAGCACATGTGCACATATTGGACCAAGACGAGTTACTTAAAGGAAAACGGCTGTTCATATGGTGGACGCAAAAGGCAATTAAATTGAAGCAACCATAACTGTTTGCAATACAAATATGTTTTTTCTACATTTATAAAATTCTTTATTTATTTTTTAATATCATTATAAAAAAACAAATATTTGTTATCTTAATTTTTAAATGTTAAATATTTTTTAAAGAAAATTCATTCTTCGAATTCTAATGTCTTATATATTTTTTTTTTAATATTTCTATTAGTATTGATACATATTTTTGTTGTTCCAGTTCTTATTTCTATTATAATCCTACGAGACCTTGCGAAAAATATTCATTAGGAGCTTGAGATTTTAAAATAGTAGTTTTTGTAAAGATAAGAAAAAACGAAACATCTAAAGGGAATATACAAAAAAAGTATTAAATAATAAAATACAGGTCTGTTCTACAAATCACTTTTTGTCAAAGTGATTTAAAATCACGCAAAAGGTGTTTTTTGAAAAAAAAATATACTGAAATCACTTGCTCGTTTTTTCTTATTATTTTGCTTAGAATATAATAATAATGACATTATATATTTAAAACAATATGTCTTCTATGTATAAATAAAAACGAAATTGTTCACCAATTTTTAAAGACACTGCATATTTTATAAAAAATTGTCATGCTTTATTTAGTAATACTCTGATTTTCTCGTTAGCGGTTAGCTGGTTTGTGTTTTCGAAGAAATTTTAGTGTTGCCAAATTGTTAGAGTATAAAATGTCATTTAAGATTTATCTTACTTATGAAACATGACAAATAGTACATATTCTAAAATCATTGGCAAAGTATTTCAGGTCACCCTTTAAGATGTTTAGGTTAACACATATACATACATATGTATGTAGTAAATAAAAGATGAGTAACGAATTTAATCCAAAAACTTTACGTGGTACCCTCCAAAAATCTAGGTACAGCTTTCAAGTTTCAAGAAAAATATCTTAGTGTATAAAGGTAACAAGTCAAGGGTTTAAGCTTCACAAGGTCAATTGATATGGTGTAGTACTTTCTGACGTAAATAAATTTTATGTTGTCAAGCGGACGGAATGATTAGAGTTTGGAGAATGTCAAAAATGGAAGTAGAAAGAAATTCATTATTGTAAGTGCTATTATACATGGCGGCGTATGGGTTATAGCATGGTGATGTACGACGGAGGGTACTATTTAAAAAAGTTTTTGCCTTAATATTACCTAAGAAAAGGTTTTTGAAGTTGTCGGGAATGTGGATCCTGGGGACAATTTTTACTTTTAACAAGAGAATAACCCGAAATACTCTGCCAATGGTGTTAGAATTTGTGCTATTTATCATATTTCCCGCATTCTACCACGTCAACCACAATGACTATTTTTTTTCTTTGAAATACGTCCGCATACATACATTTGTAAAATATTGTTTTTTTAAATAGGCTTATCGTTTATCGAAATACAAAAAAGAGAACTTAAACCAAAATCAGTTTCAATTCGTTTATAATATCCACAGTTCAACTCCTAGTTTTCATAAATAACAAAATTAAAAACGACCCTTGAAATAAAAAATACTTATGCATGTTTTTTCGGGTCTGCATGGATTTTAAAATCTGTTTTTGGGCTTGGTAGACGTAGACCAATGCGACGATTTTATCTTACACAAATTAATTGTTAAATACTTTATCGACAACGACGTTGACTATAAAGAGAACATTGTTAGATTTGCAGCAGATGTTGTAAAACATTTTTTACCCAAATTTTAAAAAGTAAAATTATTTATTATAAAATGTATTAATACATCACTCACTGGTATTATGTTCGAAGTACATATACATAACTCAAACTTCTCTCTGCTATGGAGATGCTAGCTAGAGATGTATGTATACAATTACATATTTGTCGAACAAAACATCATATCGAATTTAATAAAATACAAATTTTATTCGATACGCATTAAAACCAAAAAGATATTACACCCATCCCAAACGCGTTGGGTTTCCGCGTTGTCGGCTGTAAGTTGCTTATTAGAATTATATGTATGAGTGCTTAAAAGTTTATTTTCCTTTTGCTGTTAATATCAATTCTACAATGCAAAATTCATGTTAAATAACCTTAATGGTACTAATAAATTATATTTATCTTTCTAAAGTGCATTCTTGGTATTATTAATAATTTTAATAAAATGTTTCAAAGCAAAGCCACAGAGATTTACATTTAATATAATCAAATGACAACACTGTTAAAAATTGTAATGAGTAACTTTTTAAAAGAAAATTTAATAAAAACTACTGATATTTTTGCCCTAGATTACAAGAACTTTTTAAATTTTCTTAAAATAGCTTAAAGCACAATTCTTTGCCAGTGCCATATAAATAAAATGTTAAATTATTATATAATGAATTATTAATTTTTTTAATATAATGGAATCGCTAGGCGTATTGGCCCAAGTTTAATAATATATGGCAACACAAAACCAGTTTGACACTTAGCTAAAAAATTTTCCAAAGATTTTTTAAAGAAAATGAGAAACAGGAGTTTGTTTAATTAAAGGTATTAGTTTTTAAAGATATACTAAACGAAAAAGAAATAAATTTAGGTAATTTCTGGTTTTTGCTTTTCCAAATTCTTTCAGCGTTCGTCCAAAATCGAACGATTTTCCCATATTCATCGACAAATGTCGAGCGAATACTTAGTCAAGTAAAATCAAATAAAACAACACTACTTTTAGAAAATGCATCTTTAGTAGGAATATTGCGTACAAAAGATTATTTGAAACTTCCAATGTTTCGACACTCCTATATCTAAAGGTTTACTAAAAATGATATCATATAATATTTATGAACAAAACTAAAAAAAAATTTTAATAATAGTTTAATATAAGGTTTATAACATTTAATAGAACTTTTACATAGATATATAAGAATGTAACTTTAACATAATTTATTTTTTTTGTAAGCAAATACAATTCCTTAAAAGGAATTGTAATAAATGAAATTGTATTGTTTTTGGTTTTTTATTATTTTCATATATAACTATTCGAATATATTGTATAGAAATAAATTGTAATTTTTAATATAAAGAAAAAAATGCATTTGAAGATTTATTAAAGGTTTTTAAAATAATGTTTTAAAATAATGATTACCGAAATTTTACACATTAAAGTTCTGGCAACACTGAAAAACCGTGAATGTTTGGCATGCTCATTGAATGTTCAATGTAAGCGGGGGGTTTCCCTAAATATGACGATGATTTCAAGGCAAATTAATGTTATGAATTTGCCGTGGATGATTTCTTTTGCAAGCATTAAAGCAAATTCATTTGCCTCGGTGCCAGTGCTGCCAGAAATTATCATAGAAAAATCTTCATTCGTCGAAAAAAATCTTCAATATTTGTTGCCTTTTTATTTTTAATAAGGTTACCATAATTACATAAAACAAAAGTGCAAGTACTTCTTGAGATTTAGACTCAGCTTAAAACAAAATGAGTTATGCCACTTTCAAAATAAACTGTTGAATTGTTTGTAAACTAACAAATAATCTTTAGTAAATAAAATACGCTCTAATGTGGCGTTGGGTCACCTGCATTTCGTTTTATTTACTTTTGAAAATATCCGCTCAACGTGTGCAGATGTACAAGGGAGACATATTAAATTTAGTGCAAACTTCAGCAAATTTTGGAACATTCGCCCTAGAACATTTTCTTAATTTTTAAAATATTTATTAAAGTCTATGTTGCGGAGTTCCCTAAATTTGTTATCTAAATTTTGTACCTTACTGACTTCCTTTAAATGTGGAAAAAGTTTTGGTAGACGTACTAGGGGGGAAACTTTCTTGTTAATAATGTTTTGCGGGTTAATATAAGGTTAAGTCAACTCGTTTAGTTATTTGTTAACAGTTTAAAAAAGGCAGCACAATTATCAATTAATTATTTTAATTCAATAGCATTTTTACAAATAAACCTGGGTAAACGGCATACTTTTTTATATATTTAGCCTATAGCGGCAGGGATTCTAAAAAAGTCAAGTATTGCTGTTTTGCAATTATATGCAAGGCGAATGTTTCCTTCTTTGAGTTTAACAGCCGAAGACAATTTGTACAATAACAAAATGTACATGTTTCTTTAAAAGTTTTGTACTCGTTGTCGCCGTGAGTATACCTGTTATGAATTCGCCTTGAATTATATGTATTCATACACAAATCTGTTTCCTTGCAGAAGTATTTCTGCAAAGTTGTTAAAACTCGTATTGCAAAAAGGCGCACTTAGAACTTCAAAGTCTTTATTGTGTCAAATTGTAACGCCGGCAAAACAAAAAAAAAAAAACGTTTTTTTCCGCAAACTTTTACCATAAGTATGGCAACATAAAAAGTAATGAAAATTTTTTAAAATCTATTTTAATGGCATTTATTGGGCGTCTATTGAGAAAAATGTATTAAATTTGTGTTATATATATATAAAGAAATCAATAGACGGTAAAATTGCAAAAAGGAAAAAAAATGTCCCCAAAGTAACAAGTCCTCAAAGTATGCGGAAGGCATATAGAATTTCGAGGACTGTCCTCAAAGTATGCAAATGTTCTCAAACTATGCGGTGGCTCGAAAAACTGTCCTCAAAGTATGCGCTATGCATATATATATATATATATATATATATATATATATATATATATATATATATATATATATATATATATATATATATATATATAAATTAAACTACTGAGGGATCAATCCCGCTATTTTTATTCAAATTATTTATTATTTAATTCACACTTGCTCGACTATGTGAGCTGGTGAGCTGTACTACAACGGCACTTTTTTACAATTTAATTTTTCTTAAAAACCAAAATGCTTAAGGAGGGTAACCCAAAACCTTTGCTTAACCAGCAAAATCGACACAAAAGATTTCTGGAAAATTAGCCAATCACATTAAAACAATTGCAACACGATCCAAAGTGTCGTACTAACAAAAAAGTGTTAAAATCCAGAATTGTAAATTACCTAAGTCTTTAAGTTGTGTGAAAGTAGAACTTTGAATGAATTAAATATTTAACCTAAGTGAGGGTCGCTAACTACTCCCCCCTTTAAGATTAATAGAGACCATGCGCAGAATATAAAGATAAGTATGAAAATAAAAGTAGAGGTATAAAAAACGCCCCTGACTTTGTAATGAATATGCGCAATCTCATTCCTATTATTAATAATTAATTCGTTAAAATATGGAAGGGACATTATAGTGGTATGATTCGTTAAGTTTATAGTGTGGGCCACTGGGACTTCAGGACTTTTAAAAGTGATTTTGCGGAAATTTTTGAATTCTGTTGAATTAACGGTCAAAAAATTGTCAAAAGTTACAATTATGTGCCTCTTGGGAGATGCTTTTCTAAGCTCTCATAAACAATTTTGGAGGGCTGTTTGTTTATGATGACGATTCCGTCATCAATTTCCAAAAAGGGCAGTATATCGTGTGCGGAACTTGCGCTGCAAGCGGCTGTGTTATTGTTCAATAAGTTCTGAGACACGAATCGTTTTTGTGGCTCAACACTTTACAAAATAAAGTTATGGATTTCTTTTACAATATTTTAACATAATGTATTTAAAGTCACATTTTGCTACATCATTGGTTTCAAATGCCAATGTAATGTTATGGTGAATAACAGGTAATATTAATTTTTTATCGCAAAATTTTACAATTTTAGGAAATTTTATCAAGAATTTGATAATATTTTTACTTTGTAGGATTTTAAATTTACAATTATTTCACTTACACTAATGGCAGAATAAAATCCGGATCTTAAAATGAAATTTATTTTAGAATTATCTAGCAAAATGGAATTAATTATTTGCATCTTTCCCAAAGACATGGACAGGGCTATATTGTCGAGCTCCCTAAGCATTTCCCTATTCCTTTCACTCAACAGACTATATAGGTATCCTACATCAATTTCTGTTTTTATTTCTTTTACAAGTGTAATAAGAGTTTTAGTTAGGTTATTTATTCTAGATTGTATTTCGGTGTTTATAATTAGTAGAGCATTACTTGCTTCAACCAATTCATTTTGTTTGTCATACAACTCAGCCATATCTTCGTGATCCGGCGTACTGCTACGTATTTCAAGGCAGTCCCGATAATATTAATGCTACGTGCGGCCTGTGGTGTATGCGTAAAGATTTTATTACTTTTTTCATCTGGTCAAAATCTGATTCTAATAGCTTACGCATGTGCGATTCTGGTTATAGGTTCGTTAAGTTTCTAGTCTCTTCTGCAATGGTTGTGAAATTGGATAGATCCGTTACATGGGCCAAAGGTCCATAACCTTTAAAGACTGCTACGTTCCCATCCGCTATCAGGATATAGTGTGAGGTAGCATAATCCAGGATGGTGGCGTAGTTAATAGGCACAATTTTCGCTAGTAGTAGGGTGACATAAATTTCACGATTGACGATGTTGATTTTAGCTTTTTTCTTCCAATGTCAATTTTTCAGGAGCTAAGAAATTGTCGTCGCTTAAATTCTTTCCTTGGCTCTTTTCTAATTTTACTTTCAGAATTTTTGTTGAAACTGAAGGACTGTTGATTAATAGTTAGTTGTTGTGTGCAGTTTTTTGTTTTTCTTTTTTAATTAAATTTATTCTTAAACCAGGTTTTCTGTCAGTGTGCAATTAAGATTTTGTTGTTTTTTCATTAATTATGAATTTCTTGTTTGGCTTGATCTTTTCTTAAAATTTTTGTTTTTATTCTAAATTTTCTTAATTTTAAGTAGTTTTTGTTTTTTTTTTTATTTTATTTTTGATTTCTTTAAAGTTTAGTTTATTTTCACGTATGGTGACTTTGGTGTTGGGCGCCAATTAAACTAATGAAAGATCAATCCTATTATTTGATTTTTATTTAAATTATTTTTTATGCTCGACTATCTGAGCTGGTGAGCTGTACTACAACTGCACTTTTTTTAATTTAATGTTTCTTAAAAACGAAAATGATTAAGGAAAGAAACCCAAAACTTCTGCTTAACCAGCAAAATCGGCACACAAAATTTCTGGCAAATTAGCCAATCAAATTAAAACAATTGCAACACGATCCAAAATGTCGTACTGACAAAAATGTGTTAAAATCCAGAAATCTTTAAGTTTTGTGAAAATAGAACTTTGAATAAATTAAATATTTAACCTAAGTAAGGGACGTTAATTTATATAATAAAAAATAAAGCACTGAAAAATTATTTAATGTTAGTGAACTTATTAAAGAAGAAGTATATATATTTTAACAAATATAGCACTGAAAAATTGTTAAACGAAAGACATACCGTTCGTAATAACGGTAGGTTTAATGAAAATAGTAATTGGGGGCAACAACCCAATGGAGAACAAATTTTGGAGGCAATAGCAGTACAGGAACAACTTATTTACCAGCCAAGAGGACAAGTAGAAACTTTACAGGCACAACAAATACAGCAATCGCAAAATCAACTACTTACACTAAAGGACATACTGCAGCAGGTTAGACAATTAAGATGTCATGACGAAAATCATAGCGTTATGCCATTTATTACGTCGGTCGAAGCAGTGATGTTGCTGTGTCCAAGGGACAGTATGGAACTTATGAATCTAGCAATGAACATAGTGGCAAATGAAAAAATTGTTGGAGAGGCAGGTAGATATATCCAGGAACTGGGAGACAATGTATCATAGACTCAAATAAAGCTGAAGTTAATGGATCACTATAAACCCAGGACAACATATGGAGATGTTTTCAACAAATGCAGGAATGTAAAAGTATGTGATTTAAGAGAACTTTTCGACTATTTTGAAAAGTGCAAATACGAACTTAATGAAATATATTTATTTGACAATAATAAACCATTAATTAATAAGCCAGATAGACAGAGTAAATAGAGATTTGGTAAATATTTTAATAGAAAAAATAGATATCCCATTACGGTCTCATTTAGATCAAACAAGTTCACTTGACGACTTTATAACAAGATATTCACAGATCAGAGCATTAAACGACCGTAGAGCCATACACATAAAATACAGGAAAAACATAAATAATTATAATAAAACTAAAACAAACATGAACACTCAAAAACACAATTACAGTAATCATTACACAGAACAACGTCAATATACAAACAGGCTGCTGTAGTCGAAGTGCTAAACACGTTGACTACAAACCTGTTGTCCCAGGGTTCAACCCCTGCGGCAATCAAAAAATAAAATAAATGTTTTTTTCTGTTTAATGGTTTATAAATTCATATTCAGAATTAACATGAAAACTTGCAGTCTCCTTCGCCGGCAAAGTAAAATAACTAACTCTCTATCTCTCTCCTTTCACCACCTGTCTTATCTCACCAACCTAAAGAATGTAGCACGGTTACCAAAATAACTAAATAGGTAATAATGCCTGAAGTGATACTTCCCTTAAAAAAAAAAAAAAGACAGACACCAAAACCAACAAAATAAGCAGAATTACGAATTTGCACAAAATTTTAACAAGAAATTGAACAATTATCAAAAGGATAATTACACTTACCAAACTAGAAACATTAACAGAAGTTCTCAATATCATAATTTAAAACAAGTACCTGAACCTATTGAAATAGGTACCTTACAAGAGGAACAATTAATAGGAAATAATGATTTGAATTTTATAGTATCGCCTCAAAATCCACATTACCTATAGTTAAAATATCTATAGGCAAACAAACCATTAGATGTCTTATTGATACAGGTTCCACCACAAGTATCTTAAAAGAAGGAGTACTGACTGAACAGTATCCAAAATTACTCTTAAGAATCCTTTGCAGTTTAACACAGTGGAACAAATTAAATTAAATTTAAAGTGACAACACCATTTCCAAAAGAATTCGGTTTTCTAGGAACACTCCAATGGAAAATAATTAATTTTTCAAATAAAAATTTCTCTGCCACAATTGGGAAAAATTTCTTATAACCTCTAAAGACAAAAATTGACTATGAACAAAAATGTGTGCAAATACTAAACAAAAAACTTTATTTTGAAGAATATAATTATCCCGAATATGTTCATAACATTTAGAGTATACAACAGATGGAAAATAGAAATACAAGAAAAAATATTTCTTATATTTCTCATATGAATACCGAAAAACGTGAGGCAACCTTAAGGCTGCTTACTGAGTTCGAAAATTTATTTTTTAAAGAAGGAGATTATAAACAAATTACAAACGAAGTATACCATGAAATAATAACCATAAACGGAAGGCCTTATATTCTAAAATATATGGGTACCCTCAAATACATATATGAGGAAGAAATTAAACGCCAAATTAAAAAACGATTAAACAAAAAATAATAAAAGAGCAATTCTCCATATAATAGCCCACTATGGATCATAGAAAAAAAATTAGATAACTCAGGAGAAAAAAAGTATAAAATCGTTATTGACAACAGAAAATTAAAGGAATTTACAATTGAAGAATTGTGTAGAGCACAATATTTTACAATACTGGATTTGGCAAAGGGGTTCCACCAAGTCCTAGTAAAGGAGGAGGATTGGGCAAAACAGCGTTTTCAACACTATTTGGACACTATGAGTTTATTCGTATGCCAGTTGGACTTAAAATGCTTCATCAACCTTGCAAAGGCTGATGAACAAAATCTTGTATGAATATATTTATGTGTCGTTTATATGGACGACATACTTGGAACATACATTCGGAACATACTTGGAAGAACACTTAACAAATCTAACGCTAATATTTAAAGCTCTACAAAAAGCACATCTCAAAATTGAAATCGATAAATGTGATTTTCTGAAAAAAGAAACTCAGTTTTTAGGGCACATCCTTACAACAATCGGAATAAAGCCAAACCCCGCTAAAATACTAATAAAAAATTTGGGTAGGTATGACAGACTTCTATAGACGTTACCCCACTTTCACCAAGAACTTTAAAATCACAACAGATGCAAGCAACTTTGCCCTTAGTTCTGTACTATCTCAAGATGGACACCCAATTGCATATGCATCTAGAACTTTACACAAGCATGAAACTAATTATGCTACTATAGAAAAAGGGTTGCTCGCCATAGCATGGGCAGTAAAATACTCCCTACCATATGTTTTTGAAAGGGAATTCGATTATAAAGTGATCATCAACCACTTAAGTGGCTGATGACAAAATTTACGGGTAAAGACATAAGCCCAAAACTTCAGAGATGGCTTCTAAGTTTGGGGGAATATAGCTTTTCAATTGAATATATTAAATGAAAGACAAACAATGCCTTCTTGAGCCGAATAAGAAACGACGAAATTAATGCTCAAATGGAAGATATACAAAATGGGATAAAGGAAGAGTGGGAATTACTCTAACCTGCATGATCATGATTACTAAAAAGTACAGAAAATTATTGAAGAGGAATTTTCTACGAACCCCAATGTAAAATTCGTCAAATGTTCTCGATTGCCAAAGGACATTGACAATGACGAAGAATTAAGAAAACAAATCGCCCTCTTTCATAAAGAGGACATTGTGCTATAACAGCAACTTTCGAAAAGCTAAAATATTTAATATATAATCCTTAGCTCAAGGAAGAAATAAAAAAGTCATTAACAGTTACAATTTATGCTCAGGGTGAAAATATAATAGAAATCCCATCAAAAACAAATTTTTCATAACCGAAACTCCGCATACCACTAACGAAATTATTCACGTAGACACTTATGTCAATAGCAAACATTCCTTCACCGTTTTTATTGATAAGTTTTCAAAACATGCCACATGTTTGCCTCTTATGGACAGAAATAGTATCACACTTGTTGCGCAATTACAACAGTTTTTAGCTATTAAAGAAAAGTAAGAAAAATGATATTTGACAGCGAATTTAATAATGAGAATGTAAAAACATTCATGCAAACTAAAAGAATAGAATATCACATTACTAAACAAAATAGCCACACTGGCAACAGCGATATAGGAAGACTAAACAACACAATCACCGAAAAAATAAGAACTTTAAATCTAGAACATCATTTTCCAATTACACAACAAATATCTAAAGCCATTATGTTATATAATTACACACATCATAGCACAATTAAATGCACACCATTACAAGTACAAAATAACATAATCGATCACATCATATTATATGAAAGGTTATGTAAGGTAAAAGAACAACTTATATCAAAGGCAAATAGATATAGGGAAAGTTATATAGAAACAAGACAAGAATATTTTATAAAAAAAACTACAAAAATATAAGACACAAAGAAGAACCAAAGATCAGAAAAAATCTTTGCAGGGAATACATACGAGCATATTAAAAGACCTAATAAATACAACAGTCTCATTTTAAACGAAACTTAATTTGCATACAAATTTAAAATTACAGGTAATATTACACATACTAATAACTATATTTATAATAACGCAAACTCAGGCCAACATAGTATTACATCCAATAACGGAAACAAGTGGATAAGTACAAATTAACAACTATAATCACAGCATTCCTATAGAATCAGAGCTAACGTACACCACATAGATATAAAAGAAATAACAAATATTCTTCTGCAAATTATAAATGGCTCAAATAATTTGAAAAAGAACGAAAAAATATTTATATGTTATGAAATACATAAGCAAGATAAAAACAATAATGCTAGGTTTTATTATTATAAGCAAAAACGTGGACTTTTAAATTTGGTAGGACATTTTTTTTTGGAAATACATTTTTGGTACAATGGACAATACTGACCAAGAAGATATCATTAAACATTTTAACACAGTTGATACTAACATACATAACTCTATAACAAACTTAAATCAACAAATAAGAATTAACGACTATTTCAACAATACACAACAACTAATAAGAAACACTGTAACACAGAACCAGAAGAATTTAATATATTATATAAAGGGACTACATAGATCAGTAAGAGACATACTGACAAAAAACATATATTTTGAAAATTTACTTATTTTAATAACAATTAGAAACCACATAGAACATATACAAAACTATATAACAACAGCACAAAATGGAATAACAGACGCCAGCATCCTAACAAAGCAAGAGATAGATGACTACAATGTAGATATAAGTAAAATTCAGTTTTTAAGAACGGCAATTTTCGAAAAAACTAAATAATTAATATTTAAATTTAAGGTTCCAAAAACATTTTTCTTTATACAAGTAACAACTATTATACCTATGCTATGCCATACTTAAATAAAAAAAATAGATGCAGAAATTGAAAATGCATTTAAATATAATAACAAAACATATACAGTATCGGAAAAAACTAATCACAATCTCCTAATTACCAATAAATTATCAAATAGCTAAATAAAATCGTTTCAGTTAGCAATTTTTTAATTAACTAAATAAAATTATTAAATGATATTTTAAAATAAAGCAAAAATAACATTAGTCATTTATGTAAAAACATTTAAAGTCTAAGAAAAACGGTAAAAGCAATTATTTTAGGGTGAGAAAACTAAAGCACATGGTCAACACTGGATGAGTAAGTAATAAAAAGACTCAATATTTTGTGGCGTATCCATTATTTTTTTAAAATTGCAGCACATCTTCGATGCATAGAAGCAATTAAATTCGTTAAGACCTCTGAAGAAATTCTATTCCAGGCAGTTTCCACGTTTTTGAATAGCTTATCCATATTTCTACAGTTATCGCGGTCTATTTTTCGATCTACAATTTCCCATAGATTTTCTATGGGATTGAGATCCGGTGACTGTGCTGGCCGTTTTAAAACATTATAATGTTGGTTACGAGCCATTCTTTCACACATTTAGACGTGTGTTTGGGGTCGTTATCATGCTGGTACCTCCACTTAATAGGCATTTCTTCATCTGCATGTGGAAGCATTACATTCTGGAGGATGTCTTTATAAACGAAACGATCCATTATTCCATTAATTTTATGAATCGGACCTATGCCATATCCTGAAAAACATCCCCAGACCATAATACTACCTCCTCCGTGTTTCACAGTGCCTTTGGTATACCGTGGATTCATTCATTGTCCTTTTGGTCTTCTAACTAACCTTAATCCTTCGGAACCTTTCAAATTAAACTTCGATTCATCGGAGAATAGTACAGTTTTCCATTGCGTGGTAGTCCAATTAATGTGTTCCTTTGCAAATTCAATCCTGGCCAGTCTATTTTTTCGTGAGATAAAAGGTTTTTTTGCACTTTTGTAAGATTTTAAGCCAGCTTCTACAGCCCGTCTTCGGATGGTTCTGGGAGTCACGTCTAGCGATAATTGTGAAGCAATGGAACTTGATGATACAAAAGGATCCTTTTTTATCATACGCAATATTGCCTGATCATCCCGTTTGCTGGTTTTATGTGGTCGTCTACCTTTATGTACTGTAGCCAACGAGCCAGAAGAACGAAAACGGCTTAAAATTCTGGATATAGCGCTGTGATGAATGCCTAGTTTTTTTGCAATGGACTTTACGGATTCACCATTATTACAACAATATTTTTTTCTTTTAAATGCACCGAATATTTATTTCTTGCCATTTTATTAACTAGTATCTAAAAAAAACAACAGCGGCTTTAAAAGTACAGGAACAACTAGTAACTAAATGCAAATTTTCTCTATACATACATATTTAAACCGATATATAAAAAATAACGGAAATTGTTGTTAGGTTTTTATATAAAACGAAAAAAGTAACATACAAAAGGTTACGTGCTTTAGTTTTGTCGCTGTATTTTTGCAGTACTGGCACAAAAAAAAGTTTTTTTTTTTATAAAACTACAAGCAAACAGCAATTTGCTTTATTTTTTAAAATATATGACACAAAATCTTTCAAAGATAATAATATTTTTTATTAAGTACCCCTTCTTGTTTATTTTATTAAGTGGAATCTTTATAAACAGAAGTTCGTGCTTTAGTTTTGTCCAACACTGTATATACAAACATAACAGTTATTTAACCGAATGTAAAATATCAAAACATTGCACAATAGAAAAAACATGTAAGATTATAAAAAACGATAACACCGAGATCATAAAGATTAACGATCAAACAATTGTAGTAAAAAATGCAAAGAATAATACAATAACTAGCAGCTATAATAACACAAACAATGTTTTGAACGGAAATTACTTAATACAATATAATAATTGCACTTTAACAATAGCAAATCAAAAATTTTCAAATAATAATAAAATGTATTTGGATAAAATAATTTTTGCAAAATTTCAAAACATAACGATTAATACTACACTTACTAAAGAAGAAGTAAAAATAAAAACAATTCAAAATATGAAAGAAATTAAAGAAATAAAATTAGTAGACATTCTGAATTGAGAAATCAAAGCCACAACATCTCTATCTCCTGTTTTTTTCTTTTGCTTAAAAACAAATTACATAGTGCATTTACATACATAGTCATAACCATTGAAAAAAAAAAGTAAAACACTCTCTTTCTTTATTTTTCTTTTGCAATAATTCTTTAAAAAAAATATAGACTATTGAATAAAATCAACAACAATGAATGAACCTCCCAATATTGGGAATAAATTTTTGCTTCCCCAACCAAGCTTCAAGCTGGATAAGGAGAGATACATCAAAAACCAAACATTTGGACCAAAATACCTACTAATGAGCAGAACCAGTACAAATCCTTCCGAAAATAGTGAAAAAAAAAATAACCAAAAGTGACGAAAATGATACTAAATGTACCGAAAATGTAACCAACGATCACCCTTTTTGATCAAAAAGGTCATTGATAATGTCTGTGGAGAAATTGATATGTGCAAAAAACTACAATCCGGAGCTATCTTAATGAAAACAAAAAACTTCACCCAAGCAACCAAAATGACAAAACTTGTATCCCTCTCCCGCACCATTAATGTGGAAGTAAAGGAACACAACACGCTTAATTTCTCCAAAGGGGTAATTTATTGTAATGACTTGAGAAATATTACAGAAAATGAAATTCAGGAGGAACTTAAAACTCAGAACGTCACTGAAGTGAAAAAATACTAAAAAAAAAAGAAAACGATAAATTGTTTGAAACTTGACTAGTTATATTAACTTTTGCCTCAGTAGAACTCAGTAGAACTACCAGATAACTCGGGTAAGGCCATACATACCACTTCCTCTTAGATGTCACAATTGTTTCCGATTTGGTCACATATCCAAATTTTGCCAAAACGACAAGCTATGTATAAACTGTGGAAACATTGATCACTTAGCTGAAAATGAGATTTGCGAAAAAATAAAAACCTGTAATAATTGCGAAGAAAACAAATTGATTGACACTAATCACTAAGTTATTAGCAAAACTTGTCCAATTTTCATAAAACATAAAGAAATACAAGCAATAAAAACACTAGAAAAAGTAGACAATAAAACTGCAGTAAAAAAAATACAACGAGAGACACTCACAATCCACCTACTCAAATGATGTTAGATCAACAATATTATACGATACACCAACAACAGTAACACCACTCTCATCAAACAGCAACATTCCAACAAAAACAACAACAACAAATAACGAAAATAATACATTAATAACAAGAAATCCTATACCGATGTCCATAACAAATAATAAACAGAAAGAAAACATCGAAACTAAAAACGAAAAACCAATCAATTTAGCAAATACAACAAAAGTAAAAATTCTACCTATAAAAACAACACGTCATACTAGAAGCCAACTTCTAGCTAACGCAAAAAAACAAAAAGTTTCAAAGGAGAGCCAGGAGAGTCAATAGAGTGACGATAGTAACGTAATGGAAGAATAATAAACATTTAATTAACACTTTGGGGGTCGTTGGTGGGGAGAGTGATCCGACAGCTCGGGCCGGACTAAAACCTTATATCGATACGTGGAGGGAATGGCATATTACTTTAATGTACAGTGCATTGGGGTGGTTGCTGACTTACGCTGTCGATATCGGAAGAGGTCTGGTTCTGGTGGGGGATCGCTTATTCCTACCAACGACTTTCCAATTAAAATATACTCCCACTCCCTACACGTGAGATTATATTTATCGTAATAATGTTTGTAAATCTCATTTATATGCTAACCACACTAATTCTGTAGTTCTTAATATATTAAGTAACTCAAAAACTTTTAAAACATTAATATCCAACTTTATATATTTTTAATATGACACTAAAAATACTACAGTGGAATATAAGAGGTTACACAAATAACTACAACGAACTACAAATCCTCATAAAAAATACAATCCTAAAATAATATCCTTACAGGAAACACACCTACAAAGTAGTAACAATATCACAATACCTATCTCATTTAAAATGTACCTATTAAATTCAATTCACAATTCTTTCGGAGGCTCAGCCCTTCTAATACATAATTCAATTCATCATGAAACAATAGATATACAAAGTAATTTCGACTCCATAGCGATTCTTACTCACTCAAAAAAATCCTTTGTAATCTTCTCCACATACATTCCCAATACTAAATCATTCAATTACAACAACCTTGTAAACTTATATAATACCAGACACCCAATACTAATTACTGGCGACTTTAACAGCTGGCACATTAACTGGGGTTCGAGGGTAAACAATAAAAGAGAAAAACATTTGCAAAATATATAACTCAATCAAAACTTACGATTTTAAATAATGCTTCCCCAACACACCTCTCTACACACAAATCATTTACAAATATTGATCTCTCAATTATTTCTTCAACTCTTAATGGACAATTGAGTCAGACCTATCTGGCAGTGACCATTTCCCAATAATAACAACACTTTTTCCGAACGACACAAACCATACAAATTCAATATGTAGACCTCGCTTCAATCTTAAACATGCAAACTGGACCAATTTTAGTATTCTAGCGGACAGATACAACAGTAGCAGACCAGTAAGCCAAAATATTAATAAAGAAGCAGCTAACATACACAAAATAATATTACAAAGTGCCAACGAAAGTATAACTCAGCACAAAGTATCTGCCCACACTCCTTCAGTCCCTTGGTGGTCAAAAACATTAGAAAAATTAAAGGCAAATAAAAATAAACTATTCTAAAAATTTAGAAGAAATATTTCAAACGAAAACGAATTAAAATTTAAAAAAGCAAACGCACTATATAAAAGAGAAATAAAAATTGCAAAAAGAAAGTCAAATAATGACTTTACATCAGAAATCAACCCTCAAACACCCTCTGAAAAAATGTGGTCAAATATTCGAAGATTTTGTGGCTTAAAACCAAAAACCCTAATACATTGTATCCAAAACGGATATAACACTAGCAATAAAACTACAGACTCAAGTCTCGTTGCCAACATTTTTTGTGAATACTGGTCAACCGAATCTAGCGACAGTAAGTTCTCTAATAATTTCCAACAATTTAAACAATCTGTAACCGCTTGTACAAAAAATCTAATCCCAAGTAAAACCTCTGATTATATAGAAACTAAAATAACAATGGTTGAGTTTTATATTGCACTAAACAAACTTACTGGTAAAACCCCTGGTATAGACCGCATATCGTACCCCATGATAAAAAATCTATCAGCACAAGTACACACAAGACTAAATATACTATATAACAATATACTAGAAAATTACGTCCGTCAAATGTACAAAACAAGTCTAATTATACCTTTACTTAAACCAAATAGTGACAAAACTAAAAAATCGTCTTATAGCCTATTTCGCTCAATCCATGCTGTTCAAAAGTACTTGACAAGATAATAGCAAACAGACTCTGGTAGTTCGTTACAACAAATAAATTGATTAATAGTAATCAATATGGTTTTATAAAAGGCAAATCAATTTCTGACCCCTTACTTTTTTTAGATTTCAAAATTAACCAAGCTCTACGAAACAAAAAACAACTAATCAATAATCTCTTTAGACTTTGCCAAAGCTTTTGACAAAGTAGGAATCCATACTATTCTAAATCAACTTGAGGAATGGAAAATAGGACCAAAAATTTATAATTATATAAAAAACTATTTCACCAAAAGGAAATTATTGGTAAGGAATAACTAATATTACTCAAATACTAAGCCTCTAGAAAATGGCATCTCCCAGGGTTCACCGCTCTCGGTTATTCTCTTCTTAATAGCGTACAACAAACTTTCCATTATTATATCTTTACACAAGGAACTAGACTTTGTAGCATATGCAGATGATTACATTATAATAAAAAAACTCTGCAGAACCAAAAACCAAGACATTGGCTTAAACGACTTAATCTCAGACATAACAAACTGGTGTAATTTCTCAGGAGCACAGTTATCTACTAACAAATGTAAACATCTGCATATATGCAGAAAGCAAAATTGCACCCCTAATTTACATGCAGGCAATACTTTAGTTGAACAAGTCGACGAACTGAAAATACTTGGAATTATAATCAACAATCGATACAGATGGAATTCACACATCACTTACCTTAACTCTACTCTTTCCAAACGATTAAATATCATTAAATGCCTCTCGTCCAGAAAGTTTTGCTGCAACACAGCATCACTCTTGACTAATGAGAATGTAAAGAAGAAGATTATAATTATAATATTAATTCTAACACGAATTGAACAACGATTATCGGAAATTTTTCAGGAAAAGGTGGGTTGCATTCCTGATTTGATTTGTACATAAAGGAGCTTAATCTGTATTCTTGAAAGAAAGGCAAGTACCTTTTGCGTTACGTGAAAAAGTAGAGCGTGAGCCAAACAGCTTAAAAAAAGACGGCATTATAACCAAAGTTAACACCAGCAATTAGGGATTCTAATTGGTTGTGATTCCAAAACCCTATGATAATGTGCGGCTATGCGTCGACTATAAAGTCGCGGTTAACCCACAGTTAGAGGCAGCTCACCATCCCATAAAGGGAATAGATGAAATTTTCAACAGTCTAAAAAATTCAAAATTCTTTTGTAAATTAGACTTGTTCAAAGCATATTTGCATGTGTAGGTAGACGAAGAGAGCAAACAGATCTAAACCATTTCAACACACAGAGGCAATCATAGATATATCGTTTATCATTTGGTATAAAAACCGCTCCAAGTGAGTTTAATCGTATTTTGGACCAAATCCTATAAGGTTTAGAAGGTACAATTTCGTATTTTGACGACATTATAATCCACGGAGAAAAGCTGAAGCAGTGCGAAGAAAGATTTATCAAATGCTTGGAAAAGCTCACTAAATTTTAATTACACATTAACAAGAAAAAGTGTGAATATTTTAAAAACGAAATAAAATACCTTGGATATGTGGTAAGTCACAATAAAATTTCAAAATACTTGAATAAGCTACAGGTGATTATAGACCTGCCAAAACCAAAAAACGTAGATGATATAAGAAGAATTTTTGGAATGATTACATTCTATTCTAATTTAATACCACATGTGTCAAAAATTACGTTTCCGTTGCGCCGGCTTCTAGAAAAAGGAAAACAATTTATATGGACAGGCAAATGTGAAAAAGCATTCAAAAGATTAAAATAAGAAATAATTACTGACCGAGTATTAGTGCCCTATAATACAAAATTGCCTGTAGTTTTAGTTTGTGACGCTAGCCCAACCGGCATAGCGGCAGTTGTCTCATGAAATAAATGGAAAAGAGCGCCCGGTGGCATTTATTTCGCGATCGTTGATGAAAGCAGAACAAAATTATAGTCAACCAGACAAAGCGTTAGCAACTATTTTTGCGGTTTATAAATTTTACATGTACCCACGTGACAGAGAGTTTACTTTATTAACCGATAACCGCCCTCTTTTGGGTATTTTCCGCCAAAACGCGAAAACATCAGCGACGAAATTAGCCAGTCTTCTTCGATATGCATCATTTCTAAAAGGTTTTAATTAAAAAATACAACACCGTAATGCTGAAGATAACACCAATGCTGACTGTTTATCTAGAGCAACAACCAAAGGTGTGACAAATTTTGATTCAAGATGATGTTATATTCAATTGCGATCGAGTCCTGATTCCATCAAAATTGAAGGAATTGCATCACACACACGTCGGCATCGTTAAAATGAAACAGTTAGCAAGAAGGCATTGTTTTTGGAAAGGTAAAGACTCCGACATTGAACATCTAGTAAGATTATGTACCAGTTGTGCTAAGGTAAGAAGAAATCCTCCAAAAGTAGGTACACATCAGTGGGAGGAGCCAATTGAAAATTTTCAATGGGTTCATATTGATTATGATGGGCCGTTAAAAAATCATCATTTCCTAGTCTAGTAGATGCAAAATCAAAATGGCCTAACATTCGTATTACTAAAGATGCTTCTGAAAAAACAATTACATTGCTACAGGACATATTTACTACGCATGGCCTGCCTCAAAGTTTTGTTTTTAAAAATTATTGTGCTTATAATGGTATCGTACAAAAGTTTATAGCCCCAGGGCATCCAGCAACAAATGGATTAGCAGGGAGGTACGTTCAGACTCTAAATTCTAAATTGAAAGCTATGGAAGACGATAATTCACCGCTAAACATCTAAGTTCCGGAAATCCTTTTTCGATATGGGGCAACCCCATTAGCAGATGGGAATAGTCCATCAAAACCCAATCTTGCTCGTGAGTTTAGGATCAAATTAGACGCCATGCGCCCATTGAAGAAATAAAAATCAATTTTACTCCACCATTGGTTCGCCAAATTAGCGTGGGAGATAGACTGCAGCTGCGATGGTACGATCAAAAAAGACAACATGCACTTGGAAATGTAAAGGCAAAGTTTGGTCATCTTCACTATCAAGTAAAACTCGGTAATAGATGCGAGCTGAAACGTCACATAAACAGGTACTACAAATCAGACGTAGCCAACCCGGAAAAGTATGTAACTTTTGCCGTACCACCAGTTAAGGAAAAATCAAGAATGGAAGAAGTACAAGTCGAACGTAGAGTTGCCGTCTTAATCAACGCACCAATTCCAGAATCGTATGTACAACCTCAGCTTTAGGGAACACCTGATTACATAAAGATGGATTCACCCATTATTCCGGAACAAACTTTTTGTTGCGAAATATTTCTTTTTTATATGTAGTTTGACGTGTTTCTTTTTGAGAGAGAGAGAGGGTGAGATGGGTGAATCCAGCTTAAGAAGATCCAACCGAATCCGAACTCCGGCCCATTTTGATGATCATGTGTGATATTAGGCGTGGGAGATTGTAATGTCAGTAACTAAGAGGGGACAACCCTTTCTTTAATCATGTCATCATTTGACATTCCTTTTTTCGTACATCATCTTTTGTCTGTTGTATGATTCATTCATTTTTCTACCTCTTTTCAACTAACCGCCTTTTTCTGTAAATGTTAAACTACATCAATACATGTATATAATTAGTAATAACCTTTGTGTTTCTTTTTTAGACAATACACAACACACATTGACAGACGTGTTTGACAGCTCAATAAGATTTTACAAAAACATAATACACGTAAAAGCTAACACATATGGTTACCGCATGATCTGATGCAGTCAGCTGTTCAATACGCCTTGCCCTTACCTATTGTCAGAAATCATAACCCAATGTTCGACATTAATACCAGCATCTCGAGAACTTTTCTTCACTTGAAAGACATTTATACTGACAACGGAGTGTGTTCAACCACAATTAGTTCTATTAAGATGCGCTGCAATGTTATGTTCTTTAAAAATGTATGTAAGAATAAAAGGGAGGCGAAAAATGAAACTATTCCCTATTTAGCGGCAGCAAAATTGGTTTTCAAATAAAAACCTATCATCTACATAAGCAGAGTTTTTGGCTGTTTTATAAAGGCGGCGGATTTTTAATTACATATTTATAATTTTTCTAATTTCGCAGTCTAAACAATTTCTAAATCAGACATTCAGGCTTTACAGAACGTTAACGCTAACAATTATATAGTGTGCGGAATAATTAAAAAAATTGCACTGGCTGATATTTCTGAATTTGAATTTTAGTTAGAGCTGCCAAAGAGGTTTATATAAGCGGTGATTACGTGAACGTCTAAAAGATAGTCCACGATGCTATTAGGTGGATTAAGACCGTACTCGCTGAAGACTCGCCATCATTTTGTAGAATTTCTCCTCGCCTTGGGGACCGTAAATCAAGACATAATCGAATAATTAACACAATTTTATCGGTACACACTACTCTTTTAGAATTGGTATTGGTCAATCGGACGTTAGTGACGATTTTCACATGTAATTTTTAACTGTAGGCACATCAGCCAGCAAAGATGATCAACTTGACTGATTTCTTATTAATAGAGGAAAAATTTAATGATAAAAGAAAGAAAGAAATTGGTTTTATTTGTGTAACCTTTTGATTTTATATTAAAAAGCGGATATAAATATTTTTTCTGTTTTTTTCAACGGCCGATATTGTGATGGCTCTATAAAAATTTTGGAGCCAAATAAGTCTTTACTAGTGGCCTTGCTCTGCTTGTTTTTATATGTACTGAAAAGTTTTCATTTATTTTTTTAGTAGAATATGAATCACATTTGCCTTTATAGACTTGTTTCTAATAAAAGAAAAATAATTATAAATTAAATTAACGGTCTGACAACCGAAGCAAATTGAATACTAGGTAGTCGCATTAGGACAAAAACTAAAACGCGTGTATTTTGTTTGTGTAAATTTATGTGTACGTGTCAGTAAATAGTGGCAAATAATATAAAAACAAAGAAGCAAAAGATATTTATTGAATAAATGCTACTTCATTAAACATTTCGTTTAGTGTCTTTCGGCATATTAAACAAAGTTCCACTCTCGCACTCGTGTGTGTTTTGCAAACCGCAAAAATATTTCTTCTTAAATATTCAAATATATTCTATAAATGTACATACATATATATAAACAATTTTTTCAAATGTTTTTTAAAGAAACGTTTTCCTTTTTAATAAACTGCACTTTTTGGGCACACACATTTTTTTCACACAACGGTTTATTTGCTCTTTCAGTATTTGATCAACTTATTAATTATTTAAAAATTAAAAAAAAATTAACATTTTTTCGTTTGTTTTAATTTTTGTATTGGCGGGTCAAGAAAATGTAAGCAAATTTTGACGTTGGTTCTGAAAAATTTGTAAAACGAATTCAATAATTTTTACATAGTACATATTCAATTTGCCTTACTGACGACGGTATTTTTTGTTAAGTTCATGAAAGCTCACGTGCGTGGAACAAAACTTAATAATATTGTTAAATGCAAGGAATATTTAACCAGGTAGCAGCGCTACGGCAGATGATATTATTTGCTTGAATTAGTTTTTTCCTTTGATTACAATTTATTAATTTCAAAATAATTTGTTTTGTGTAGTAATTAGAAAAAATTTATTTAAATTTTATATTTAAGTGCTATTTGAAGTTTGATTTAATTGTTTAAATATTGAATAAGTGATATAAAGCAAATATTGTAATGTACTTCTGTTACCTTAGTGTTAAATTCCTATAGGATTCTTAATTTATTTAAGAGCCTTAAATTTTAAATTTATTTAAATTTTGTATCAGCTTATATACTTTTTTAATTTTGTGTTTTCTTATCCTATTTTTGCTTATTATAGGTTATTCTTTTTTCTACTCTATGTTAGCTAATTGGCCAACTTAAAATTATTTGTTTACAAAATTGCTTATACTCTACTTATTACCTAGTATAATGACATATATTAATTTTACCATGCATTATATTGACCCATATCAATTGACATCAATCAATTGAAATGCAAGTCATACTTTTCTTATTCATATTTGTTTTGTTTACACCTCGACCGTTTAAAAGAAAAAAAATATATATATAGGGAACTGAATTTGCCAATGAACGTTTTGAAAAAATTTGTACACTTTAAAAAATTAACACGTAACTTATACCGCGTACTATCACGAGACGTTAGGTAGTATTGAAAGAAATCATAAAGTTTTAAATGAATATGTGCATACTTTCACGGAGCAATACAATTGGGATGAATGGATTCCATATTATACATTCGCGTATAATACCACTCCACATACATCCACACATTTTACCCCATTTGAACTGGTATATGGTAGACTAGCGTCAATGCCAACCGAACCCATGTCAGATGATAAATTTTACAATTATAAAGATTATGTAACAGAATTAAAAATAAAATTAAAGCATGCACATGCAATGTCAAACAAAAATTTATTGAAATACAAAACAAAGAAAAAAATTACTAAAGATAAGAATACTAATTATATTAATATAAAAATAGGAGATAAAGTATTTTTAAGAAAGGAAAACGCAAAGAAAAGTGAAAACGAATACTTGGTCCTTTTAAAGTAATAAACACAGAAAATGTAAATGCCATTATTTTAATATATAACAAACAAATAACAATACATAAAAATAGATTAAAAATATTTAAAATAAAATATTTAATATTTATTTATTTAATATAAAATATTTAAAATATTTTTAATCTATTTTTATGTATTGTTATTTGTTTGTTATCTTATATACTATTTTAATTTTGTGCTTTCTTATTCTATTTTCGCTTATTCTAGGTTATTATTTTTTTCTAATCTGTGTTAACTAATTGCCCTACATAAATTTGTTTACAAAATTGCTTATATTTTACTTATTACAAAGTGCAATGTCATACATTAATTTTACCATGCATTCTAGTGACCCATATCAATTGACATCAGTCACTTGAAATGCAAGTCATATTTTTCTTATTCACATTTGATTTGTTTACTTTTATATTTTTATTTTCATGTATGTATGTTTGTGTATGCATGTTTATATTACACGCACTACAATATAAATAAAGTTCTGAATTGAAATCTAAAAATTATATGTACACATTAATAAGTTGATCGTTATCGTTTTCTGTTTCAATTTTCTCTCTGTTTTACTTTTTATGGGTTTGACAGTAAAAATTGATTCTAAACAAACAAAACTGCCTGCTGTTGTTGTATTTGCTTTTGTCGCCACAGTTAACTAACAGTCATACGTAAATTAGCGTAAGACGAAAGCTATCTGTCAAAAATTCTCATTTACATACAAAATGTATGAAGCAAACCATAATTGTGCAGCGTCAACGCTGAGCAATTGGAAAATCCGATTTTGACAAAGCGTAAGGTAGTGAAGTTGGCTGCAAGCTTCTCTTGTTTACATATTTTTTCTTATTTGTTTACTTCAGAATTGCTATTAGAATTGTAAAACATAAATGACAATTTAGTATTTTTCGGCTTTATCTATCGTTTTTATCACTGTTTTGCATTTCATTTTACAGGGTTTTATGAAACCCTGTTCATAACAGAAAGTTGCGCTTTTATTGAGGTGTGTCATTTCAGCGTAAAAGATAACTCACTTGTGATGTTTAAAAAAGAGTGTTTCTACCAGCTTTCGTTTAAGCGAATTAAAAAATATTTAAAAACGTAGAAAGCAATGAGTTAGAAGAAACCGCTACACTACCTATTGCAAACATATGTTTTCATAGAAAAAATATAAATGAGTTCTGTTAGCAATTGCTTTAATAAACTTTTAAATAAAAAAATATAAAACAGATCTGCCAGCAATTGCTTAAATACTTTAATTTTAACCTTCCTATACCCGCGCGTTAGTCTGTGAGACCGACAAAACGCTTTTACGTAAATACTCTTTTTTTTCACTAATATGTTAACGACTGAAAATTAATACAATTACTGAATGTTAATTTAATGAATGGTTTTATTTTTTTACCTTCGAGCTTAAATGAGCAACGTTTTTTTAAAGCTTTGTTTCAAGAAACTAGTATTTCATCTAGTTAAAATTTTCGGTCTGTGAGACCGTGCGCGGTTATATGTATTACAAAAAATGGCACGGGTATGGGAAGGTTAATAAAATAGTGAATATTTTAGTGGATATTATTAATACCATGAAGCGTATAACAAAATATTACAATCATTTGCGTGACTTGTTGTTCTGCAATGATGTTTCAGCAATGACTCTGGTGAAGTTAGCAAATTTGTCAGGATACAAAGGTGCGGAATCATTCAAATTCGATATAACAAGAGCTTTTGAGCGGCTCTGTGGGGTTAGAATTGAAGTATTAGTTACACGTTTTTTTATCAACAAATATCAACATTTTTTAATTATATTTTAAATACTATCTTTGTTCCTTACCCGGCTACTCGTGAGTCAGCTGGCAAATCTTTACTTGCTGCCCTGATAGTAACATCGCAACATGAAAATACCAAACAATCCAGTGAGCCGCAATGGTATAAAATCTCTTATTTTAAAGTTTTAATGGAGATCCCAACTTGTTACAAAAAGAACCCAAAGTCATGATGGATCAGGTGTTTTAAATGTTACAGGTGGAAGCGGCAATAGTAGTTGCGGCAGCGCTCATTCATTGACCGCAATTGTGCGCAGACTAAAAGCCCCTTTTGTTAAGAAACTTTGTTTTACACGTTTAGCCGAACAAGGAGAATAGCATACAGTATCTAATCACAAATTTTAAGGGTTATATTTTTTAAAATCTCTTGTATAAATAAGCGAATTACGATTTTATTTTCAATATTCTTTATTTTATAGCAGTATTTTAGAATCATCCTATACTAGGGAAGTTTTAATAGAACATTATACGACAATTTGTGAAAATATTATATAACATAGAATACGTCCAGCAGGCTCTTTTAGAGTTCATACCTCACGAATGAATTTACTATTTTGACTATTATGACTTTGCGACTGATTTGGCTTTGTAGACCGTTGACAGCTTTTTTAAACTCTTATATACTACAGAAGTAATAAAAATTTCTAAAAATTTTAGAAATCAAAACAAATAAAACAAAAATTTAATTTAAACCAAAAAAGTGACGGTTTCGTTATCCTCTGTCCAAATTAGTTTAAAAATTAATTTTTTTAAAAGAAAACATTCAGAAAAACAATATAAATCTTATATCTCAACGCCAAGCAAAAACAACAAAAAAAGCTTCACTTATGTGTTTTACAATTTCGAAAATCTCACAATTTTAGTTCAAGTGTGAAAATTTAGAAAACAAAAAATATTATTAAATTAATTATTAAAAATATTATTAAATTAATTATTATTAAATTGCTGATGTTGCGAAAAACTTATAAATAATGGTAAAAAATTATCATAAAAAACCAAGAAATAAAAAATCAAGAGTAAAACAAACATAAAAATATAAAACATAATTTTACTATTAAAACGTATTTAAATGAATTATTTTCAATTATTAACATCAAAACAACATAAAAAAAAATAATTTATATTATATTATATTAAAAAAATAACAAAAAAAAGAAAAACTGAACTATTGAATTCTGAAACAATAAATAAAATAAAAAAGTCTTATAGAAATTACAACACACACTGAATCGCAAACGCTCAATATATAAAAAAAAATATTTATGAGCAAGGATTAGGCCAAAATTTAATTTTAAATTTTTTATATTATATTTTCTCAACTCATATTTAATTGCAACAATTTTTAGTAAAAATTTAATAATAATTTTTATTTAATATCTCATGTCTTCTTACATTGTACAAATTTATAGCAAAAAACAAAGCAAAAAAATTCGTTAATTGAATAATATAAATTGAACTGAATAATAAAAATACCGAAACAATTAATAATTTAATATAAGCAAAATTTTATGTATTATTTTCAGCTAGTCTAGATCTCCAATACCAACTCAGGTCAATCACCAATGATGCATGGCCACAATCTGTATATATAAATGAAAGATTTTAATATATTTTTTAACATCAAAAATAATTTCATCGATCCACTTCCAGTTTTCTGCAAACAGAACAAAAAAATAAAGACGCTTTGAAAATTCAAAAAGTTTGGTCTTATTTATATTTTGAACTACTATTTAACTATTTTAATACAACTTTTTCAGTCACTTTTCACTTGTTTTTTGTTATAACCGCTTGATTAACACACGCATTTCTATAAAATAGAAATTTTATACGCCTCTCATCCTTAAACTTGCATGTTTACTACGACAAAATCCAATTTTCTAAGTTAAATTAAAAGAGGATTTTTTACATTAAAGAAAATCATATGTAGTTCCTCTAATATACAAAGCCCATCGGTAAGCATTTTACTAATTAATAAAATATTTACATATAAAATTACTTGGCCGGATTTTTCGGGAACTGGTGTAGCTTCTCCCCTTGCGAACAACCCATTATACAGCGGCCACTCATAAAAAAAAAATAATATTATTATAAACTAATTTAAATCAAAAACAACTTTGTTTAACTTACATCTTTTTCTGTTAGATTTCTGTTTATTATGTTGTGGTTGTTGATTTTCAACCCTTTTTTTCCACACAATCACAATTCTATTTTAATGATTATATTCAATGCGAATTGATAGATCGCCTTTATTTTATTTTAATTAATTTCATTAATTTTGGGGCAAAAATAATTATTCTTTATATCTGCACTAAATTGTCTATGTAAACTTTTGTACACATTTTTGCAAATAAATAAAATGTCAAACTTTAGCTATAACCAGAAAGAGGTAGTAAAATAAAATACGCAAGTACTTTTACTATCCCTCTCTTACTATAGCTGGAATCTGGCCACACTGAATTTTTCGTGTCTTATCTGGTTAGTTATCTGTGGTGAAGGGTATACAAAGCTTTGAAACAATTTAAAATTAAATTCCATTAAAACTACGTTAACCATTCTAATCAACTCCTTGTCAATGCAAGGTATGCTTGAAGTAGTTTTAAAATTAGAAAATCAATTCTTGCAGTATTTCCATCGTTAGTGTTTCCCTCACTACGAAAAGGCTTATCGGTTATTAACTTCATTTGTGATCTAAGCTCTTTTTGACAGTCATATGGCATGTCCTTTCTCAAGTGAAGCTTTTTTCAAAATTTGGTACTCATTTCGGTCCATTCTTATTTCCATCATCAGAAATAGCTTCTTCTTCCGCAAAATTTTCCCGGGATTTCAGAGGAGGTATTCTGCGTTTTATCCGTATTGGAGATGCACTAGGCAGAATATTTAATAATAAATAAAATCTCTTGTATAAACAAGATCACACCACAATTAATTCCGTTCTTTCTTGTTCTTCCTTTTTATATTCACCCTGCACTGACGTCACTTTTCATTCTCTTTTTGCCAAGGCGAATCAATACTAGGTGGTCGCAATGGCGAATTCAATAATTTTGCACAAAACCTGAAATGTCAAACTCCATATATAAAAAATTGTATACAATTTTTTTTATATGGTGTCTGACACTTAACGTTTCGGCGAAAATCAGTGAATTCGCTATCGAGACCACCTGGTATTATTTCGCCATGCTTTTTGCTTCTTTTTCTTTTCTGAAGCATTTAATTGAAATTATGCCACGTCAGCCGATTTTTGTGTTAGCAGACTAATATGACAGCGTTGCATCTACTCGTACTACATCGCTATAAATCAAACATAGGGCTTCTACAGGTGACATAACGTTTTCAATCGTATGCAGTATCATAGAAAAAATAAAGATACAAATGTGAAAAAACCTAATTTTAACGGCTTAGTGTACTAAAGCAGTTCAAAGCAAATTTCATTTATAAATATAAATTTTTTTTAATTATCTATAGAACTCAGGATTAAATATTTAAAAACACATTTTTTTAATTTGAGTTTTAAGAAAATCATGAATGACACGCAGACGAAGTGTGCGACAATCACAATGCATCAGCTGAACCGAAAGAAAAAATATGTTTCAGATGAAGTAATAACTAAGGACGAGCAACACTCTACGAAACAACCTCAAGACATCAACTGAAAAAACCGATAAATTTAACACCAGCGGAATATACAGACTTACTTGCACCTGCAACCATACATGCATAGGACAAACTGGACAAACATTAAAAACAAGGTTCACATAATACATACGATCATATAAACAGAAAATAGAAGACTCTAACTTCGCAATACACCTTAACACACATGAACACGGGCTGAGGGAAATAGATGAATGTATGACGTTAATACATCCTAGTAAAAAGGACAAAGACTGGACATTCTTGAAAACATGGAAATATACAAAACACGAACGTTTAACGGAGATATTATTACTGAACAGGTAAATACAACCTCCGACACAATTTTTACACCACTAAAACTATTAAAACAAACTTTCAAACGCAAAACACCCACAGATGGTCACATTTACCTACCCAATAATAAAAGACTTCAATAAACATGACAGATATCAGGCAATCTATCTGCATAATACCATTTAAATAGAAACCATCCTAACCGACAAAACTACCTGAACCCACCACTATCTATGCAACAAACACCTTACACTATCTAACCAGTACTAATCAAAACCCGGCTTGAAAATTATGTCTTTACATCGAAAGCGCTCGCCAATCGTACCAAACAGCCAGTGACGACGGTCTTCACCGAAAGGTATGACAACGCGAACATTCTTTATAAAAATAAAGAAACATAATAATCCTTCATAGAAGGACAGTGCAAAAAATTGCTACAACAAATGAACACATTTAAAAAACAAAAACGCAAAACAATATATGCCGTAAACAGCCAGGAAAAATTATTGAAGAATCCCCAATATCAACGATGGCACAGAATTTCAATGTAAATATGCTGGTACAGCAAATGGCAGCCCTACAAGTCACCATTGAGAACATGCGAACTGAACATCAAAGACAAGTTCAGAATTTGGAAGATCAAATTAGACGAACCCTACACGTGGAAGTTATCCCGGAAAACCAAAGGGTTACAATAGAACCCAGAATCACCAATGAAAACCAAGTGAAACTGGACGTTTTTAAGTCGTTACCCATCTTTGATGGCAACATAAATAATTAGAGGATATGAAGAGAAGACGCATACACTATCGCTAGGACGATAGAACACGACAACCGTTATCAGAATTTATGGTTGTCTAAAGAACAAAAATTCAGAAAACCATTTGGCAACGAACGTCATCAGTATCAGCAAAGGCACCAACCACAACCTAGGACAGAATTTAAGCCGAAGCAGCCTTTCAATATATTTCAACCCAGAGCACAACAGCACCAATCACCAAGGTATAACAACCACCAACCTCGGCCCGAACCAATGGACATCAGTTCTGGAAACACGGCTCATCATCACCCAACACATTACAACCCCTTTAATCAACAACCATGGAAAAGAGAAAGAGAGCGGAGCGGAAATTATCAAAACAATTATCAAAACGATGACAACAGCAGTACTATAGTAGAAACAGGTAAAGTGAATAAGTTAGTTATTAAGCATTTCAAATAATGAACGGGTTTCTCCATATACGAAAGAATGACAATGAGAAAACGTATGATATTTTATTAGATACCGGAGCAACCCATAATTACTTTAAAAAATCCTTTACGTTCAATGCAATTGAAAAAATAAAACCTATGGAGGTTATCTCAATACATGGATCTTCAATAGTGAATACTAAGCAAAGAATTAAATTCCTTAGCGAGGATATAGATGTTTCTGAGCTAGAGGATATAACAGGATCCCATTTAACATTAGGACTACAGGAAATAATTACATTAAATGCCATGATAGATATGCCAAATATGACATTTACAATGAATAGGAGAAAAGGAAGTAATATTATAAACTATACCATAGGGAACGGCATTTACAGAAAAAGAATTGACAAATCAATGAAAGAAAACAACGGCATGGAACAATTACCTTTTACAACAACGATAGAAGCCACAATAAGAACAAAGACAGACGAGCCTATATGGACAAAGCAATACCCATATCCCATAGCGGATAATAACTTCGTAAATAGGGAAATAGAAAGACTTTTGAAGGATTGAATCATCCAAAGAAATAATAACCCCTATAATTCTCCGATATGGACTGTCCCGAAAAAAGGCTTAGATGAAGACGGACGACCTAGGAAAAGAATGGTGATAGACTACCAGAAATTAAATAGCCATACAATCACTGACAGATATATCATTCCTGACGTGAACATGACAATACAAAATTTAGGAAAGGCAAAATATATTACGACCTTAGATTTGGAATCAGGATTCTATCAAGTTAGAATAAAAAAGGAAGAAAGAGGAAAAACTGTTTTTTGCGTGAACGGTGGAAAGTACGAATTCATACGTATGCCATTGGGTTTGAACCATCCATTTTCCAAAGGTGTGTCGACGATATCCTAAGAGAATACATCGGAAAATTTGCATTTATATATGATATATATAGATGACGTTTGATCTACTCCTCATCACTAGAAGAACATATGAAACATATAGAATTTATATTCAATGCACTAAATAGAGCAACGTTAAAGATATCCGATGAAAATTAAAATTTTTCCAAACAGAAGTTGAATACCTAGGACATATAATTAAACACAACAAAATCACCACATATCCAGAAAAGGTAGAAGTAATCGAAAAATACCTGCTCCCCCAAACACTTAAAGACTTAAGAGGATTCCTTAGTATGGCGGGATATTACAGAAAATTTGTACAGGGATATGCTGGCATAGTCAAGCCATTCACTTACATGGAGACAACGTAGTAGCTGATGCTTTGTCAAGACAATGTATAAATACATCATCAATTGATACAGCACACTCAGTCTCTTATACGGAAAGTAAAATAACCTTTAAACGCATATGCCGTTAAATTGAACTCTTACCAAGTAAAAGAATAAATGAAACACGAACCCGTACAATATTTTCAATTAAATTAGACATACAATAAAATTTACGAATGAAAAAAATTCGATCATAGAATTAAAAAAGATATTACAGCCAGACATAACGATTGCAATACATACCAGCAGAGAAGATACTTATGCCCTAAGCCCCATTATAAAAGACACCATTAACACCACAACTTTTGTATATACACCAACATAACTAATCGACGTCCTAGAAGAAGTAAATTAAGCTGAAATAGTTAAAAAGATACATGACAGAGCACACAGAGGTTTTAAAAATAACACTCAAGAGATACTTAAAAATTATTACTGGCCTGAAATAAAAAAACAATGCAAGGCGTTTAATAAAAAGTTTACACCCTGTTTATATGGCAAAATGAAAGGAACCCCACAAGAGAACCATTAGGAGATTCCGACATACCAATAGAACCCGGAAAATACATACACATGGACATTTACTTTAATGATAACAAAACATTTCTAGTCGCTATCGATAAATTCTCAAAATATATTACTCTCAGAAAAATAGATTCAAGAGAACGTATGTCTGAAAAAATGGAAGAAGTTATCACAAATAATTATCCGAGCTGCTCACGCTTAATGACTGACAATAAAAAATGTTTAAATAAGCCAGCAGTAAATATAATGCGCGAAAAATATGAAATAAGAAAGATATAAACTTCAGTCTATACATCAACCTCTAACGCATAGATCACGACTAGATTTGACACGGAAGGATAGGTGGCATCACTTAGTTAACCCCTTTGTTTTTACAAGACAGAAAATTTTTATTTTGTGTGGTTCTGTCTCTTTTCTTTTAAGGAGTTAATGACGTTTTATTTTGTTTACATTTTGTTAAACTTTTTACTAAAAATTGGCGGAAAAAATAAGAAAATTTGCATTTTCTGGCGCAATTTTCCATTTTTTCCGCCAATTTTAATGTCAAATTCCCAATATAAGTATATGTGTACAGCATTTTTTTTTTTTTTTTTTTTTTTTTTTTTTTTTTTTAAAGAGAAGTAGCACTTCAGGCAATAATGCCTATTTAGTTATTTTTGTAACCGTGCTACATTCTTTAGGAAAGGGATAGATGAGAGATAAGACAGGTGGTGAAAAGAGAAAGATAGATATAGCCAATTTATTAGTTATTTTACTTCGCCGGCGAATATGCTATTAAGAAGTACCGACGAAGGAGGCTGCATGTTTAATGTTAATTCTGAATATGTATTTATACCATTAAACAGAAAAAAAACATTTTTTATTTTTGGTTGCCGCAGGGGTTGAACCCTGGTCAACCAGGTTTGTAGCCAACGTGTTTACCACTTAGACTACAGCAGCCTCAGAAAATGAAAAGAAGTTCAACAACACAAAGCTAAAAAATGTAAGTATTCCTTAAAAAATTTAGGCAGTCTTGTAAAACATTTTATTTTTTAGGAGTCGCAAGTGCATTATGGGATTTCCTGGGCTGCAGAGAATTCACCGATTCCCGAAGGATCCGACAAGGTACGTTTATTTCAATTGTATTAATTAGTGTGCAGTTTTGGAACACTTTAACTTTTGTCTGACCATAAAAACGTAGAATTGTATATCCGTCTGGAGCTCCCATTGGTAAATAAATATGTCCAATTGGAGTTGTGTTTGTTATTAGAAACAAGCGAAACAAGTGACATTTATTTTGCCCAAAGTTTAGAATGTTCTTTTAAGAATTAAAAATGCCTATGCATGTATGTATGCTTTTATCCAATTGGCATATGGATACGTGATAATCGTGTGTCTTAAAGTGTGGAAATGAAAAAAGTGGATTAATTGATACTCCTGTGATATTTAAAACATTAAGATAAAAAAAGTAAAAATTGAACAAAAACTAAAAAATAATATAAAATGCAAAATGTGTTGGAAATTAAAGAAGAAACCAAAGTGGTGTTAAAGGCAAAATGTGTTGCGGATTCATTAGAAATTGTGGATGTGAATTAGTTTTTTTTATTAACATGTTCTTTTTACAGGAACTTGCCTACAAATGGAAACTATTCTTTTTAACTGGTGGATAATTGGCAGAAGAAAATGTTACAATTGTTCGATGTTGTTAATTTGCACAACTATATGGAATATGGTAAGTATTATCTGAAAGTAAAACTTTATTATTGTTTACTTACACGCACCTACATATAAAACAAAAGCCCTATTCAGGGCTCTAAACTACTTGAAAAAGAGATTAATTAAAACTTTCAAAAGCCCTTTTGAGGGCTACAATATAGCTTAAAAAGGAGATAATTGTGTACATCAGAAATAACATTGTAATTGTAATTCTTGTTCTACTGAATTTTTTATTTACATTACTAATTTACTTGCTATTTACTGTTTTTCAGTTAATATCTACAATTCTGGTTTCTACTTAGCCAATTTCCCAGCGGCCAAACAAAAGTTGTAATCACTACAACTCAATAAATAAGCTGAGCTCCAAAAATGCGTGTAAAATAAAAGGTGGAACGAGGTAAGAATGAAAGTGTTAAATTTGTTAAAAATTTTCTATTTATTTCCTTTTTGTTTTTCTTTTTTAAGTATTTTTGAAGCCCTTAATAGGGATTTTGTAAATTTAATTTTCCTCTTTTCAAATTTTATCAGAGCCCTGAAAAGGGCTTTTGTTTTATATGTATTCGTCTGCAAACAAAAATGTTAGATATCCTGCTTAAATTTATATACTTTAGCCCTAAAAAGAGCTGTTCAAAACTTTATCTTTTATCTCTTTTTAAATTATTTTGAGCCCTGAAAAGGGCTTTTAAAGGTTAATATTAACATCTTTCTAAAATGTTTGAGCCCTCACAAGGGCTTTTTTATTTAAAAGTGTCTGTAACTATTTAATACAATCTTTATTTTCAGTTAATGCTTACCAGTTTGTATCCCAATCTGCCAAATTTCCACCACGCAAAAACACAAATAAACAAATTTTAAATGTATGTAAGTGTCGGTAAAGGAAAAAACCAATTGTTTGATTAAAACACTGTAGGTACACATTTTACTCATTTAATTTCAAACCTATACTTACAAATTTCTGCTTGATTCTGTCAATTTTCCACCAGCCTCAGAATAATTACAGTTTAAAGTAAGTGCCTGTTAAAAAAATGTATTAACCAAAGAAACTAATGCACATTCTGTTTTCAGGCATCTTGGATCCTGTTCTGCCAGTTGTCCATGCACCGGGCAAAGAAATTAATTTCATTTCGAGGTAAGTTCCTTTAAAAAGCACATTGTGTATATTAAATAACTAATACACTTTTTATTTCTAGCAAAACTTACCATTTTGGGCCCTGTTCTGCCAGTTGTCCATCCACCGGGCAAAAAAGCACAATGTGTATATAAAATAACTAATACACTTTTTATTTCCAGCAAAACTTACCATTTTGGGTCCTGTTCTGCCAGTTGTCCGTCCACCAGGCAAACAAATAATTTCCATTTGTAAGTAAGTTCCTGTAAAAAGCATATTGTGTATATAAAAAAACAAATTCACTTTTTATTTACAGCAAAACTTACCATTTTGGGCCCTGTTCTGCCAGTTGTCCGTCCACCGAGCAAACAAATTATTTCCATTTGGAGGTAAGTTCCTGTAAAAAAAAGAAAATGTATTAATGAAACTAAATTATCTATTATGTTTTCGGCTAATTACTTCCAATTTGCCACCAGCCAATACTTACGAATTTGCCGCAAAATAATCAAATTTCATTAACTTATATGTATATAGGTCTGTCTGCGTACACATATCTTGCATCATTTTTCACAATATTGTCTGCGTACTCCAAATCTCTTGCAGCGAGAGAGCCAAAAAGAGAATTTTTTGACAGTTGGCAGTTAGAGAACTTGCAAAATGTTGCTGGAGAAATTTCTGCTTGCAAGATTTTGCAACTAGTTTGAACAGCTGTTTTTATTTATTTTTTTAATGAAATAATTTTTGTAAAAAAAAAAAAAATGGAAATTTAACAATGGCAGAGGTAAGTAGTTAGAATTGTGTTGATTTTTAATTTTTATAATAAATAATAATAAACAAAACATTTAATTTCATGCTAGAATCATCCAAGTATACAGTGCGACTCTGATGTTAGTGAATTGGATACTGTCTGCGTACTTTTTGACATATTTTCAGCCGACAGAGTAAAATTGGTCTTACTCTCCCAAAAAAAATTATTGAGTATTAGCTACTGGAAAAGTACCCAGATAGACCTTATATTGTTTTAATTATTGTACTTTTTATTTATTTTTTTAATAAAGTTTAAAATTTTTCACCAATATTATAGTTTATTTTGTGTGTGTCGTCCATGATTTAGTAGCTGTCATTAGTTTTTTATGTATTTGTTGAGGTAAGAATTGTATATATATTTGCTTGTTTTTTCACATTATTTTTGAGGATGCCACTTTTTATTTTCTTTCTCATATTTAGGGGTTAATCGCATATGATAAGTTACTTTTTAAACGTCAGTGTTGAGGAGTCTGGTTATGTCTGTGCTCTAACAGACAAACTGAACGCGTTCACAACACAATGTCCGAGTTAACAAGAATATTTAAAATACAAAATGAAACAACAATTACCGATGAAATATATAAAGCGATAAAAGAATTAAATAACACCACAGGACAAAAACCAGTTGACAATTTGTTTAACAAAATTAATTATAATAAAAAGGACATATATGTGAGAAACTAAAAAGTGCATCAGAAAAAACTCTCGAAAGGCTGAACCAAGGTACAAAGCACAGAACAATTTCACCAAATGAACAAATATTAGTTAAATTCAAAGAAGTAAGAAGAAAGAAAGACGCCAGATATATTACATACATTGTAAAGGAAGACCGAGAAGACACTGTCTTAGCTACAAGGGGAAAGATTGTACATGAGGACAACATTAAAAATTACACTATAAATCATGATGATCATGTACCAGACACAGAAATTAAAATTCTAAATGAACAAATATATGTTATAACCAGAACCGATGGCGGTCTCATTTCATCTCTATATCACGTAACCAAAATAGCAAATATATTATCACCATACAAGCAAATTCTTACAGAAGATTACAAGCCCACCCTCAAGAAATGATTTGGATAAGGAAGATTGCAATATTGACAAACCAACAAAACGAACATAAACGCCACACAAGATCCTTAAACTTCTTAGGGTCAGCACTAAAATTTATTACTGGAAACCCAGACCATGAAGATTTCATTAAAATGGAGACAGCAATAAATGTTTTAATAAACAACAACGAAAAACAACGCCTAATTAATTTAAAGCACGAGAATGGAGTTATAATAAGGAAACACGGTAGATAATCACTTCATCATAGAGCAAGTGCATAACCAACTTCTACTGCTTTTTAGAACAATAAACGCTTGAAAGGATAATGAATATTTAACCGAATCCAGAAAATGCACAATAATACAAGAATCAATGACGAACTTCTAGATATAGACGAAGGATTCATATTATTTGACAAAAATCATACGGTTAACAATATTACCACTAATGGTATAACCATGGCGCAATAATACCAGGTGAATGCATTACCCTTTACGTGTATTTTGTTTTTTTAAAAACTAATTCGAGCTGTCAAAAACGTCTGGCAATATGTGTGTATGTATTCCAATATATTTTTAGTGGCTTTCTTATTTTTCACAAATACATACACAGATAACTAGACGTTTTTGACAGCTCGAATTAGTTTTTACAAAAACAAAATACAGGCAAAAGCTAAAACATATGATGAGCACATGATCGGATGCAGTCACCTGTTTATAACTTTATTTTATTGGGTATAACTTTATTCACATACACAGACCAAGTCACAATAGATAATAAAACCTACAGAAGTATTCATTACAGAATAATCGAAGCAATGAACACAAAGAATGACGAAAATTTTGAGATAGAAAAAATTCTAAATTCAAACAAATACAACGCTTTTAACAACAAAGATTCTTTAAAGAAACTGATAATACCATACAACAACATCCCAACAACTAAGAAAACCTTAAATCCTAGATTAAGAATAAAATTCAAATAAATAAATTCATTTAGCCAAAAATTAAAATAAGATAAGCATAAAACCGAGGTCAAATGCCTTCATATGATAACGACTCTTAGGAAAAGTAATTAAATTGTTATTTGTAAGAAAAACAACTGCTAGCTTAAGTACAATAATTGTAAACAAGATAAGGAAAAACACAAACATGTTGTTTTTTTGATAATTAAGGAAAATCTAGTATTTAAGCAAATGAAATAGTTAAAAATAAGT
Source organism: Cistogaster globosa (assembly GCA_937654795.1). NCBI lineage: Eukaryota > Metazoa > Arthropoda > Insecta > Diptera > Tachinidae > Cistogaster > Cistogaster globosa. Next base: position 50,282,179 of record OW569404.1, on the reverse strand, counting down.
AACATAGAAGTCGCATTGTTTCTAATTCAAACATTAAATTGAGAAATTATTATTAATAAAACGCATCGCGTCAAATAAAATATATTTCTTTAATTTCCTTAAAAGTGGAAAATCTAATTGTCGCGGATTGCGTAGAATGTCTTATGATTAGTCTCTGCGCAGTGGTAGTAATATATTATTACTGATGCCATTAAGTAAAGTAATTTGTATTTGAAAATTTGAAAAGGCATTTGATTTTATCTGGTATGATGGTTTATTTTTCTTTTTTTTTCTATTTATTTTTTTGTATTTATTTATAAAAAAATAGTCAAAAGCGTTTTAAATAATTCATTATATGTCGTATCTGTCGATAGTAATTATCCTAGTGAAAAGAAAATACCAGCAGGTTTACCACAAAGGTCCGTTATTTCTCCCACTTATATACTACGGATATAAATATTTGTAGTAATCAAAAAGTAGCTCTTTATACTGACGACAGTGCTTTTATATGTTGCTGCAAGGTATCAAACGCAAGAGTCAAGAGAATGTAAAAATCTCTAAACTCAAGCCAAAAATACTTCAAAAAATGGAAAATTAAAGTTGACGATAACAAAACCCAGGCATATCATATCATATTTCCATCAAGGCTCAACCTAAAAAACAAAATGTTTATCCGACCGATCTTGACTTATGGTTGCCAAGTCTGGTATGGCGAAACTGCTAATTCCTCATACAAAGAACTCATCCAGAATAAAAACTTAAAAATTATACACAACCTTTAAGTTACATTTCCCACTGACTTACTAAATTTAAATTTTGAACATAAAATAATGAGTCCATTTGTAAGGGACTTGACGCTGTCATTTAATAAAAAATGCAGATCGTCTAATTTTGAAACTATAAGAAATATACTAAGCAATCACTATTAAGGTATTTTGGAAATAAACAATCTAAGCTGGTGATTGGTTAAACAAATTTAATTATAATTTTTATGTTTATAAAAGGTTTTTTGAAATAAACTATTCCTTAATACTGTCTTTTTAAAAATTTCTTATATTTTATTAAGCAGTTTGTAATTGCTTTAATAGTTTTAAGTAAACTCTCATACAATTGTACCTCATATATTAATTAAAAAATACACATAACGACAAATTTTTTATATTATTAGTATTATTATTTTTAAATTTTTGTTATATGTTTACAATTTATTTCTTGTAATTAAATATTTTTTTACTACAAATAATTAAGAAAACAAAACATTTATTATATTACTAATACATGTTTTAATTGCATTTTTTAATTGCAAATTGTATCACTTTTTTATTTATTTACTTAATTTTTCACTTAGGGTTTTTATTATATATTTGGTTAAATACATTATTTAAAGAAAGTAACCTTTCTTAATAATTCAAAACAGTTTATTACAAAGTTTTTCGCGCAAACTAAATGTGGAATGAGAACTTAATTGAGTTTTTCACATGACAGTATTATTTTTATATTTAGTATTTATTTTTAGTTATCATAATCACTTGCATTATTTTTTTTTTTTTTTTTTTTTTTGAAAGATATCTAAAGGCCATAAAAACTCAAAAATTTTATTACATAAACCATTGAGTAACTATTTTTATTTTTTATTTCATTTTTCTATATAAGGGTTGCCATCGGAAACCATTTATATGTATTTAAAAGATTTAATGTAAAATAAAAATAAAAGTTGTAAAAAATTTTTACAAATACTAAACGTGCACTTACAAATACTTTATGGCCTTTTTGCCTTATTGATTTAATGGAATTCTCATTTAATTAATTTGGCAATTACTACAAACACCAAAAGCAACATTCAAAGAAGTCGTGGAAAAAGCAACAACTTTAGAGGCGACAAAAACTATTAACAAGATAGTTGGTAATAACTCATCGGGTTCAACAAGTGATATACATCAAACTCAACACCAACACACACAAAATCAGAAAATCAGAAATCGCAATCGTAACAGCTCTAGAAATCGAGCGGCTCTAGAATCGAACTCTGATATAATATGAGAGAAAACGCCGGCTGAGCATATCTCCATCGTAATCTTAATATCGTACAAGGGGAACACGTAGTTCTCTTAACTTATAAAAATTCATAAACCACTGATAGCCGCGAAGAAAACACCTGCTTGCAACTAGTTGAAAATATTTCTATATATACAATAACTAATTATTTTTTTTTACCAAATGGTTTTATTTGCAATTGAACTCTTGAGGCAGATATTTGTACTAACTTGTGCATCAGATTTGTAATGGCGGCATTTTGTTTACAAATATATAGTGTTTTTTTTTTTTTTTTTTTTTTTTTTTTTTTGATATTTGACAGTTAATTTCATAACAACGCTCCCAAGACAACTCTTATAAGATTGCAATAACATTATTTTAAGTCTACACGTAACAAAATTCTCTCAGCAATGGAATTTGACGTTCTCATCTCAGATGTTGTCTCCAATGTAGACTCCAAGTTAGATGTGGCCGTAAAAAAAATTTGCTAAAAGAATACACAACAAACAAGAACAATACAAAATGCAAATCATGCGGTAAAACAGGACATGTCAATCACGTGTGTATACAGAGCAAACTGAAACAAAACAAACCGAAAAAATTAACATCAACACGTCAAATTCGATTGAAACTTACATAACCCCCCGTCTAGATTAAAAATAAATTTTTTAGCAATAAGGCAATAACGTCGGCAGAGTATTGTGTCAAAATTGCTTATTGCTTTGGGTATGGGAACACGTATTTATGTTAACTCATAATTTCAAAATAATCAAGTGCAAAGGTTGTAAGCAAAGAGCATCATTGTAAAGAAAACAAATTTTCTTAGAATTCTTATCACTATATTACTATTATTTTAAAAACTTTCTCTATATTCTAATCCTTGTTTTACGATAGATAATCTTAAAACACAACAAATTTGGTATAATTAATCACTCAATTTTATGTTCGCGCTTTTACTTGTAAATCAAAACACTAATGACAACTGAATTTGACGTTTCATGTTCGCAATAATTGTCAACGAAAATTGGCTGACAATTATCGCCACATATATTGTTATCAATAAATATGTACAAAAAGTGATGTCTACATTAGAGATAACATAATTTTGACTTTTGCTGCAATATATCTTAACATATTTATTGCTAACCTAGACGGGGGGTAAGAGAAGAACTTTATTATGATGTAAATAAGATAATTGACATCCACAATAAAAACGTGATTTAATCCCCAGATGTGCAAAATTTTTTTTAATAAAATGAGTATGGAAAGCAAAACACAAACATTCAAAGTGGATTTAGGTGCTGGTTATACCCTACTACCTGAAACAGATGTAAAAAGATAAAACGTTAAAGCTACAATTAACAAAACTGTTATTGCTTTTCGAGCACACAACGGTGATGTTTTTGTACTTTTGGGTGTTGTTTATGTCAACGTAAAATATAAAAATCAAGCCTCGAAAGAAGACATGTACATCGTTTCATCAAAACATACAGCCTTATTGGGTCGTGTGTGGATTCGGCACCTGAAAATCAACCTTACAGACATTGACTAATGCGAATGTATTGCAGAAGATTATAATTATAATATTAATTCTGACACAAATTGAACAACAATTTCCGGAAATTTTTCAGGAAAAGGTGGGTTGCATTCCTGATTTGATTTGTACGCTAAAAGTACATAAAGGAGCTAAACCTGTATTCTTGAAAGAAAGGCAAGTACCTTTTGCGTTACGAGAAAAAGTAGAGCGTGCGCTAACAGCTTAGAAAGGGTCGGCATTATAACCAAAGTTAACTCCAGAAATGAAGGTTCCCAATTTGTTGTGATTCCAAAACCCGATGATAATGTGCGGCTATGCTTCGACTATAAAGTCGGTTAGAGGCAGCTCACTGTTCAATAAAAATAATGGATGAAATTATCAACAGTCTAAAACATTTAATATTCTTTTGTAAGTTAGACTTGTTCAAAGCATATTTCAATGTGTCGGTAGACGAAGAGAGCAAACAAATCCAAACCATTTCAACACAGAGGCACTTATAAGGTGAATCGTTTATCATTTGGTATAAAAACCGCTCCAAGTGAGTTTAATCGCATTTTGGAACAAATCCTACAAGGTTTAGAAGGTATAATTTCGTATTTTGAGGACATTATAATCTGTTGAATAATATTTGTTCAAACTTTTTAAACAATCGTCCCAATGTGACATTGGTATGCAAATGTCATATGAATGTATGTATATATTTATGCACATGTAAAATTTAATTCTACTTCTATTCCGTTTTACTTATGTTTCTTTTTTAAATAAATTTTGTTCTTTACTGATCACCAAACGGTTTGCTTGTTTTTTTTTTTTTTTTTTTTTTTTTGATACAATTCAACAGGTTATGGGCCCAGACAATTTCTGTTAAAATAAAAATTTTTGTGGATATATTTAGTTTTATTCGTAGGAATAATGGACGCTGAATATGCAAAAATTGAAAAACTGGAAAGAGCGGATCAATGGAACATGTGGCGGTTTCAAATTAGAGTAATATTGAATGCCAGTGATTTGCTGCATTACATCACTGATGATGCATTTGGTCCAGCTGATGGTGCTGTGGGCGGTGCAGTTGAAGCGGTAGCAGCAGGTGGTACTGTGACTGACGGCGCAAATGTGGTTGGTGGTGGTGGAGTGCAAGGTGGTAATGTTCCTGAACAAAAAGCAGTCAAAGATTGGTTGAGACGTGACGGTAAGACTCAAAAAATAATTGTTATGACGCTAGGGCAACAACCATTAATGCATATAATGAATTGCAAAACTGCAAGAGAAATGTGGTGTAAACTGGAAAGCATATACGAATTTAAATCTACAGCAAATGTGCACAGATTGCAACAAAAATTTTATAGTTTTCAAAAGGACCCTCAAGATGACATCGCTATGCATACACCAAATTGGAAACGTTGGTGTCACAATTAAAAGATGTTGGTGAAAACATTTCTTCAACTACGGTGATAACAAAAATTTTGATGACACTTCCGTCAAATTTTGCTCATTTCTGCAGTGCATGGGAGTCTACAACGCCTGATCAGCAAACAATTGAAAATTTGACAGCTAGACTTATAATGGAAGAAGCAAGATTAAATTCGCCTAGTGGAAGTTTTAATACTGGCGAAGCTTTCGTAGCGAAACAGAAAACAAGGAATGCTAATAAAACTAATAAAAAACCAGGAAGGTGTTTCATATGTAAAAAGCTTGGCCACTGGAAACGCGATTGTTATTTAAATAAAGCAAACAAGTACAAAGAAGATGACATAAAAGGATGTGCGTTTGTATGTGAAAAAGAGGCAGCAGACAGTATTGATATAGAGAATGAGTGGTTTGTTGATTCAGGAGCAAGTGATCATATGTCAAATAAAAAAGAATGGTTTGTGAAATACACTGAATTTGCAAATCCAATGGAAATTTGACTCGGAGATGGTAACAGTATTAAAGCATATGGCAGCGGTGCTATTAACATTGTTTCATATAGCAATAACAGGTGGAGTGAGAATCACTTAGCTAATGTACTTTATGTGCCCGATATTCGTTTTAATTTGTTTTCCACAACGAGTGCTTTAGAAAAAGGTTTAAAAATGTAATCTGATTATCAAAGTTGTGAATTTTTGAAAAATAATACAACTGTTATAGTGGGAGTTCGCGCACAAAAATTATTTAAATTATTAATAAAAGTAAATTTACCATCAAAGCCATCTAATAATTTTTCTTACGTTACAGAGTCGAAGCAACTGTCTTTAACTCAGTGGCATTGCAAATTGGCACATCAGAATATTGCACATTGCAGACGTTTTTAAAAAAAAAGCAACATTCCATTTAAGGACGAAAAATAAATTTTTTGTGATGCTTGCGTTTATGGAAAGCAATGTCGTTCATCGTTTCCAAGTAGAGAAAATAAAGCCACAAAAGTAGCCGAACTTGTTCATATTGATTTGTGCGGTCCCATGGAAAAGAAACCAATTGGTGGCGCAAATTATTTTCTTTTGTTAAAAGATGATTTTTCTCATCATAGGAAGGTTTTCTTTCTAAAAGAAAAAAGTGAAGTATGTGGCTTTCTTGAAAAATATCTTTACGATGTCAAAACTGAAACTGGAAATTATAAATAAAAATGTTGAGCTATTACTTCGCAAAAATAGTGTGTTGCATCAGAAAACAGTTCCCGGAGCAAAATGGATCAGTAGAAAGGGAGAATCGTACTGTTGTGGAAGCAGCAAGAACAGCGATGTATGCAAAAAATTTAGATAAAAAGTTTTGGGCGGAAGCAGTAAACTCGGTTGTATATGTACTTAATCGAAGTGGAACGAGTACACAAAAAGACAAAACACCTTTTGAGCTGTGGTTTGATAAAAGTGCCAGTGCTGAAAGTTTTCAAGAATTTGGTTGTGATGTGTTCGTACATGTACCAAAGCAAAATCGATTGAAATGGGATAAAAAAATCACAGAAAGGAATTTTTGTGGGTTATGCGGAATATTCTACTGGGTTGCGGGTATATATACCGGTCAAAAATAAAGTCCAAATTGCTAGAAATGTAAAATTTCCAAAAACCGACTACTGCAAAGCACACAATGAAGTTTCTGGTAGTATATGCGTCCCCTTAAATGAAGATACTCTTTCCACTAAAACAAATTGTGATGTTTTAATCCCACTTAATAGTCCATCATATAATAGCAACAACAACAACAATCTTTTTTCTGAAACACACGCAAATAGATCAGCTGATTATACAGTGCAAGTAACTAGAAACACATCAAACAGTCAAAATATTGTAAATAAAGATTTGGCTAATAGTTTCGATGATGAAATTCTTGAAGAAGCTGGTGGTTCTGGAGAAGAAGAGTTTGTTACACAAAGAAGTTTTATAAGTAATCGTTTACGTAGCAAAGTTAGAAAACAGAGCGAAAGAGCAATAGAAGAAGGTCATGCTTTTGTAGCAAATTGTCCATCAAATTATAATGAAGCAAAATAATCTAACAAGTGGAACAAGGCTATGGACGAAGAAATTAATTCACTAAAAGAAAACAAAACATGGATATTAGTTGATTTACCACAAGGGTCTAAAGTTGTGAGCACAAAGTGGGTATATACCATAAAAGGACCTACAGAAAATGAAGTTGAGCGTTATAAGACAAGATTGGTTGCTCGTGGATTTAATCAAGAATATGGTATTGATTACTTTGAAACATTTAGCCCAGTAGCCAAATTTACATCTATAGGACTGATTTTGAGTATTGCAGCATCTGAAAATTTAAAATTAAAACAATTTGATATAAAAACAGCGTTTTTAAATGGGTATATAAATGAAGATATTTATATCAAGCAACCTGAAGGGTATTCTGATAAGACGGGCAGAGTATGTAAATTATAAAAAAAGCTTATATGGTTTGAAACAAGCCTCAAGGTGCTGGAACCAAACATTTTCAAAACTTTTAAAACAATTTAATCTTCAAGAAAGCAAAGCTGATCATTGTGTTTTTATTAATAACGACACCAGTAAGCGAATGATGATTGCAATTTATATTGATGACGGGTTAATTGCAGCAAAGAATGAGGAAGATATTGAAGAGTGTTTATCATTTCTGAAGCAAAATTTAAATGTTGTAACGTACACGTCCTATTATTTAGCTGATTGTTTCAGTTGGAAGGTTGTGTTAAGTATAAATTTAAACAGCTATAATTATTCTACTGACGGATGGTGCTCTAAAAAACAAATGAGAATAAATGGGAGCCATTGATAACCACTAGCGGTCAGTCGGGTGGGTGAGTTCTTGTTCTCATAGTTTCCCTTGCCAATAGACTGTCGAAGTTACATAAATATTGTTCTAGACTCCCGAAGTCAATAAGAAGAAAAAAGGACCGGAGATTGACCTGTATAAAATAAGCTGTTATATAAACCCTGTTTAGATCAACCCAAAAAAAACTGAAAGAAAATAAATTCAACCCTTAAAACTTTTAAAAGCCTATCCTAGGTGGAATTGGATAGTTATGCACCTCTATACCCTCCCTACCATTGATTCTAGTGGTGCGAAATTGAGTTACTAAAATCCCACAAAGCAACTTATTACCTTTCTTTTACACTACACTACGTAAGAAAACGAAAGAAAAGATTTCTTTTTCCATTTTAATAAAATTCATTATTTATTTCGTAAATTTTAAAATATTCATGGTATGTTTGTTTGTTTTTTTTTTTTAAAGATATAATATCAAAGATTAAAAGTTTCTAATACTTATTCATAACGAAAAATATTTAAGGATGATAAAAAAAATAGAAAAATGATAGGTATGAAACTAAATATATGCATTTATAACAATGCCATTTTAATTACATTCCAAAAATATTAAAATTATGTGACAGAATAGCCAAATATATTAGTAAAATTATTTACAATGGTATTGGTGATTCCATTCCTGATCTATGTTTAACTAAATGCATGGAATAAGTCAATAAAGTGGGGAGTTTGTTAACATATAAAATTTCTAAATCAACATGTTAATAACAGTGATAATCCATGTAAATGTTGACAAATAATAGATGTTAACTTTTTTGCAATATACAAACTAATAATGTAAAATTCACTTACCAAAATACGATAAATGTAAACGTCAGCTTTTTGATGAGGCCTCGCCAAATGCTGGTTTCTTTTATGGGTTAATGGTGAAAGTTGTCTGCTGTAGTGTGTTGAAAGAAATTTTATATTGACCTTTCCATGCTAAACAATATACATGTAAGCTGTATTTAATACGTTAAATAAAATATGAATAAGGTTAAATCTCTTATAGCTTATGCCGAAAAGTATGTGAGGATAAATGTGCAATGTAGATTTGCTTAGGCTATTAACTATTACCAAGCCTTTAAAATAAAAATTGTTCGTTTTAAGTTTGTTGTTTTTTTTTCTGTCACATTGCATAATTATCATACATAACTTATTAATATTTATATATATATATATATATATATATATATATATATATATATATATATATATATATATATATATATATATATATATATTTAAATAGTGATGTGTTTAATTACAATATGTTTAACTACGTTTAGGTATTTTAAATTTAAGATTATTAATTTAGTTTTATAGTTGTATACTTATTTCTTTTCTAGCCTTATGTTTTGTTTTCATGATGGTCTAGTTGTAGGAGTAATTAAGTAAATGAAATGCTCGGTTTTTAAATAATTAAAGATGATGTTCTTGCTAGTTGGCTTTTATGGCTATCTTGTACATGAGTATTGTCATAAAATGTTAGTGGGAAAAAGGTTGATCCTAGATTACTTTTCTTGTTTTTTTTTTCTTTTTAAATATTTTATTGCTGGGTAGAACTTGGTTATTTCTTCCTTTCTGCCGCTGATTGTACTCAACCCTTAATGTTTGGAAGAATGGGTGACTTATAAGTTTCTTTACTCATAAGTCACCTTGAAATTGTGACCAAGGGATGTTTCTGGTGAAATAATTCTAGTACTTTCTGACCTCTCTATTCTAGTATAACTGTCCTCTTTCTTCTAGCGCAACTAATGGAAAATCAATAAACCAAGGGTTGATTTGGCGTTGCAAATTCCAGAAAAAAATTGGAAGACAGGATTATCATAGCCTTCTGAATTTTAATAATTCATGAAAAAATTGTTTAATATAAACATGTCTTAAACGGAGTTTAATGAAATGAACTTGAGTCACTTATCAAAAAGAACTTTTCTGGGCTCATCCAGTAATTACGAAACCTCGGTTAGCATACTACAACGTGGTTTTAAGCTCATGCAAACAGTCGGGTTGCCTACAAGCTTAAGTGCTTATAATGATTAAAAAGAACTGCCGACAACAATGGTTTATATATTAAGCAAGGGTTGTCATTAATGTTAACTGTCTAACATAAGTTAAGATATTTGAAATTTTATATACAATAAAAATATGGCATATAAAAACGAGATTTAAAGGGATTAAGGGTTTTAGCTATAAAAAAATTAAAGCAAATATCAAAACTCTTTCTAGAGTTTTTTTTTTTCTTTTTTTTTATAATAAATATTTATATATAAATATAAATATTTAATAAATATTTAATTACTATTTAAATCACAGGAGGTAATAAACTAACGTGAAATATTTAATTATCGCTCTTGTTGACCGTGAAAGAATGAATTATTAATTTATTACAGGAAATTTAACCAAACATATATTTCCAGTGTGTAACATAAAACCAAAACATTTCTGCCGTGTTACCATTCAACTTGGTAATATAACAGTTTCACGCGTGCTTAGTTCGAGCATAACCCATCGTTCTATCCTCCGTAAGTGGTATAAATGAAACTGCTCTATTTTAAACCATGGCAAATTTAAATAAACAGGTCAAACAATGTAAAGGGGATATTCCCGTGGCATAGGTTAAGGCATAAAAAAATAATAATATTCGCTTACGAACAATGGGCAAACTTTATTATAGTAGGCTGTTAAAAAAACTGTAATAGTAATAGATTAAAAAAAAAAAAACAATGACATAATTATAAATACATATTAATAAAATAAAATGTATAATAAGAGTTATTTCTATAAAAGAACAAAAAAAAAAATATATATATAATACAACAGATTACATTACAAACCGCATAATACTGGTCATTTTGACAACAGTGTAATGAGGACGCATATTTAGGGACGAATATCCTTTGCGTGATATGTACCTAATGTTTTTCCTTGTTCATCCTCTAAGACATAATAATTATTTCCCAATTTTTCCTTTCTTTTACATTTTAGAAATGAAGGAGCCAGTTTTGCACAAAATTTTTTTTCAAGATTAGATTGTGTGAAATTCCTTCGGTAAACGTACTGTCCAATTTCGTAGGATATGGGTCTAGTCCTCAAATTATATTGGTGCTTATTCTTCTCATAGGAACTACTGATATGTTTTTGCAGATTTCTGTGTATTAGTTGCAGTTGATCATCTCGATGTAATTTTAATACCGGTTCATTTAATAAATTTAGGGTTTTAAGCAAGGTATAAGAGCTGCCATGCGTTATCATTTCCTGACCGAAAATCGCGTGATAAGGAGAAATCTGAATACTTTGATGAATAGAATTTCTTAAAGCACAGCTAATAAAACTTAGGTTTTCGTCCCAATGAGTTTGATCTTTTTTCAAATATGACCGAATACCAGATATGATAGATCTATTAACTCTTTCTGATGCATTAGATTGTGGCGAATATATGGCGGTATATATATGTTGAATACCCATTTTGGTGAGAAATGCAATGAGGTCATGCGACTTGAACTGCGAGCCATTATCGCTTACTAAACTTTCTGGGACACCATAGACATGAAATATTTGTTCTAAAAGATATTTTTGTATACCAGAAGAAGAAAACTTTTTAAGGGGACACAACCAATGAAACTTGGTTAGGTGATCTAGGACTATCAATAAGCCAATATTGCCTTGTTTACTTCTAGGATAGGGACCTAGAATGTCGACATATAAACGTTAAAAAGGTCTAGACGTTACAACTTGAGCACCCATGTTAGGTTTTAAGACTACATTTGGAGCTTTGCATTCTTTGCAAGTTTCACATGATCCTACATATGCTCTCACATCACGAACAATACCTGGCCAATAGAACTTACGGCGAATCAATTCTAGAGTTTTTGCCATTCCCCCGTGCGCTGCTATGGGAGAGTCATGAAATCTAGATATTACACTTTTTCTTAAATTCTGTGGTATCCACAGTTTCCAGCAGTCATTTTCCTGTTCGGCTTCTCCCGTATAGTGGGTCGTACGAATATAAACATAATTATCAAAGGCTTTTACATCTGGATATTGGGATGGATTTTCACTAATTTTTCTTTTCAACGCACGATAGTCATCATCATTAAAATGAGGCGAATACAAATCAATTTCGGGGTCAGTTATCTCGATACTTGAAATTTCTTCGAACGGGATTCGGGACAAAGCATCTGGTACTACGTGATTTTTCCCTTTTCGGTGGCTTATGGAGAGCTTGTAACTTTGAAGCTTCCATACCCATCTTGCGAGCCTTCCTGTCACATCCTGCTGTTTCATGAGCCAAACCAAAGAAGAATGGTCTGTTATTACTTCAAATTCTTGAAGTTCTAGATAGCATCTAAACTTTTTTATGGCTTCTAGCGCTGCCAAACATTCGCGGTCGATGACACTGTAATTGCGCTGAGCCGAATTTAGTTTTTTCGACATAAAAGCAATGGGCTTTTCATTGCCATCCTCATCGAACTGCACCAGCACAGCACCGATGCCAAAGTCGCTGGCGTCGCATTGTAAATAGAATTTTTTTGAAAAGTCAGGATTTGAAAGAACAGGAGTAGATGTAAGTAAGTTTTTAATTAGCTCAAATGATTTCTGAGCTTCTTGGGTCCAGCAAAATTTTCGCTTAGTTGATAATAATTCCGAAATAGGAAAGACAACAGATGAAAAATTTAAAACAAATCTACGGTACCATCCTGCTAACCAAAGAAAACCTCTAACCTGTTTTACGTTCCTAGGGATGGGCCAATTTCTAATGGATTCAACTTTTTCGGGATCAGTTTTTATTCCTCCATTTCCAATTATATAGCCGAGGAAATTTACTTCCGTAACACAAAATTTGGACTTGGAAACATTTAGGGTAAGATTAGCGTTTTTAAATTGTTCGGCTATTCTGACGAGTACTGTTAAATGAGAACTAAAATCAATACAATAATAATAATACACAATAATTAAATCGTCCAAGTATCCAAATACAGAATGGCGAAGGTCTGGAGGTATAAGGTTATCCATTAACCGGCACATTGTGGAAGGAGCATTACAAAGCCCAAAGGGCATTACCACAAATTGGTATAACGGTCTTCCTGGGACTGTAAAGGCAGTTAGGGCTTTTAATTCGTCGGATAACCCGATTTGCCAGTAGGCGTCTTTTAAGTCTAGCTTAGATATAATGTTAGCTTTAGGTAACCTTGAGAATATACCTTCAATATTAGGTAACGGGTATGCATCTTTCTTCGTGACCTCGTTCAATTTGCGTGCATCTAGACATAGCCTAATTTTGTTGGGTTTTAAGACGAGTCTCATAGGAGAGCTCCAAGAAGATGATGAGGTCTCTATAACTCCTAAATTTAGCATACGGTCTATTTCCTGAAACATTAATTTTTCTACAGCCGGTGAAACAGGGTAAAATCTCTGCTTTACGGGCTTGGCATTACCAATATCGATGCTGTGCTCAATAAAGCTTGTACGGCCTAGTCCGTGCTTCTCAAAATTTGGAAAAAGCGCAACTATAGTCGCCAGCTGCTGTTTTGTGCTATTTGTCAATGGATACTCCTTATTCCTATCTGAATCAATCTGAACTCCGGACAAAATTGGGTTACTCGTCGATAATCTAGGCACGGTTTTTGGTGGGAATTCCCCTTCGGAAGAACAAATTACATCCTCGAAAATTTCTGGGGCTAAATTAAAGGCTTTCCAAAAATCGAGGCCTAAGATGAGTCTTTGAGTTATAGATGGCACGATTAAGATTTTTATTTTTTTCACCATATCCTTAAAGGTAACTTCTACATTCAAGAATCCGAGGACATTTTGTTTTTTTTCCATCAGCAGTTTTTACAAAATTTTTCATGGGGAAAAATTCCTGAAATGATCGAAAATTTCGCTTTGCCAAATCAGAGCCAATGCAGGAAACATTCGCGCCTGTGTCCAAGAGACCAAATTCTATGAAAGATAAAAACTTTACAGGAGCATAATAACGTTTGTCGACTGGATTATTTACAATGGAGGATATTATGTATTTAGAATATATTTTTCTACATCTAAAATAAGTACGCAATCTTTTGGTGGAGCGTTTTTGTTTACGTTTGGAACAATAATCTATGGCATTCGTGGCAAAAATTAATTTACGTTTTTCTAAATAATTTTGTAATCTCACGTGGTACGGTACTATTGGATGATATATTTTCTCCTTGGTTACTTCATTGCTACTTTCATACTCGAAATTTTCACGTTTTAAAATGTTAGTTGTTGTTTTAAGGCTTAAAAAAGTATTACCAGAGTTTACTTCAGAATTTTTTAGGGGTAGTGCCTGGTATTGTTCATGCCTGCTAAGTTTTTTGAATTTTCTAGTTTTCGGTTAGTACATTTACTACACTGGGGCTTATAAGTATTTTTCATACCGCACCCATAGCAAAAAATATTCCGCGACTGTAAACAATCTTCCCAGTGATGACCAGGTTGATCACAATTCCAACATTTAAGAATATGTGGTGAGGGTTGGATTGCGTCCACAGAAAGTGCATGTTCATCCTGCGTTTCAGGAACACTAAGTTCTTGAGTGCAATCTACTTCTGTCACCTGACGTCGGGCTCCGAAATTCAGAGGATATCGTAGAGTCAAATTTTTCCGAAAAGCATCAGAGTCCATTAGATGTTCTCGCATCTGAACTAATTTTCTAAGGTGAGCGATAGAGTATACAGGAACGTAAAGCAACTCATGCCTGATTTCTGGTCGAAGATTTCTAGTTAATATTTCTACCAATTCTGACTCTGGTATAGGTGTCGAAACTTTATCCAACATGACACAAACCGATTCATAAAAAGATTCAAAAGTTTCGTTCGGCTTCATTCTTCGATTCCTTATTTCCTCATGTATATCAAAACTGGATTTAAAGTCCTTATATTGATATTTTAAGGCTTCACAAAATTGTCTCCATTCTATAACTTCCACCTGTTTGTGGTAGCGCCAGTACCAATCTCGTGCTCTACCAGATAACAGTATATGAAGATTCTTGCTTATAAGTGAAAAATCATTGTTAAAGTTTTCACGAGCCAAACAGCTTACTCGGTATAAAAATTCATCAACACTAATACCATTACTGGAACCATCAAATTTAATGTTCCAGTTTTGAATAATTGAGGTGATTTTATCAGCTCGTATGGCACAATTTTCATCGAAAGATGAATTGTTGTACATGGGCCGACTATTGTGACGTACTTGAGAAAAACTTGGAGCGCTTTGAGAATAATCTTGAGGTCTGGACGGTAGTGGTTGTGAGATTCGATTACCTGGGATAGTTTGAGGTACTTGAACTAAATTAAGATTCTGCAACAGATGCGTAACCGTACTCTTAATTATACCATTCAACTGAGACGCCTCAACAAAACGAGAAGAATTATCTGAATTACTTCTACTATTACTATTACTATTATACTCAGGTGAATTTTGCCGACTAGAATTTTTTTGTTTTCTTTTGAAACTGGGCGAACTTTCCAGCAGTGGATTTGCATTCAAAGGTTGTACACTGACATTTAGCGAGGGAGTTTGCGACTCGGTGAACAACGCTTTAACATTGCTACGGGTGTTGTATTGCTTTGCTATGGCTCCTCGTGGTTTACCACGTTGACTTATATTCTTAGGGTTTTCTCCTATTGGTAAAGGATTGGATATTTGGATTGTTTTAAGTTCGGATAAAGAAAAAGTCCTTTTACAAGAGGGGCATTCAGTGGAATTAGCCAAATAATTCTCAAGGCAATGACGATGATAGGCGTGATTACATTCTGAAATAATTAGACAAACTTGTCCTACAGACATTTTATTATTGCAAATGGCACAAGACTGATCCTCATTTCTTGCATTAATGGCAGCAGCCGGAGCTTGGTGAGGAGGAGATCTCTCCATTTTGATACAAGAAAGATATATCCAATTAAAATCGAAAACTATCACCAAAATTACAAAATTTTTGAACAAGAATCAAAATAATGTGTCTAGCACCTTACTGCTAATTCTTAACTGTACCTAAGCAAACTAGCTAACCAAAAAAACTGAAAATAATGTTTGAATTTTAATCATACACACGGGAAATAGTAAAAAAAAATATATGTATATATATATATATATACATATATATATATATATATATATATATATATATATATATATATATATATATATATATATATATATATATATATATATATATATATTGATTAATGGCTTAATCAACAACAGCGGATCACTTTTATAATTAAGGGCAACAAAAAAAAAACGTCATAAAGAAAACAAAAGTTGAGAAATTGTAATTGCTGATTAATTTACTATTTAAAATCAAACTTCTTCAACATACAATTATAGATACTTATGTAATAAAATAGGCTAAAAATTCGAGTTACGCCAAACAAAATTGTTTTTAGAAATTAATCTGTTTATTATTAGCCATTTATATTCAAGCAAAAAAATTATATATAATAAAATATATATATGAATAACCAAAACTTATGCAAAGTGTGCGTAATAGATAATGAAAGAAATAAAAAAAGAGCTATATAATTTAACAATTATATATACATATATAGTTTTCTTACTTGTTGTAGTGTAAATCGAAAGGGCAATGAAAATAAAGTTAAAAAAAAGGATTGAAGGAAAACAAATCTGATTTATGGAGTTCAACAAAATATGTTATCACCATTCTTCTAACAAACAAACCGATAGGCATATTTTAAACTTTAATCAACTGATTTTAACGGACAATAAATCGCTCATTTACACAATTATATTGTAAATCCAGGGAAAAACCAAGACATCGATAACTAAGTTATGTTAAAAAAATAATTTTAACAATTTTTAAAACTGCTACAAATAATATTCAGTTTATATATAATATACATTTTAATTCAAAAGGATTGCTAGTATGTTATTGGTCGATTTACCCGAATCGAGAAATCTCAGATAATCGATATCCGAATAATGCTAACAATTATTTAAAAGAAGATTTCCATAACATATAAACGAAATAAATCTGTAAGTTAATGAAATTAAAAAAAAAAACAAGTTGAAAGATTTGGTGTAGAGCAAAGAAAATTCAATATAATATATTTTCAGTATATAATACCAAACTTCCAGGCCCCACGTTGGGCGCCAATTTATGTAACGTACACGTCCTATTATTTAGCTGATTGTTTCAGTTGGAAGGTTGTGTTAAGTATAAATTTAAACAGCTATAATTATTCTACTGACGGATGGTGCTCTAAAAAACAAATGAGAATAAATGGGAGCCATTGATAACCACTAGCGGTCAGTCGGGTGGGTGAGTTCTTGTTCTCATAGTTTCCCTTGCCAATAGACTGTCGAAGTTACATAAATATTGTTCTAGACTCCCGAAGTCAATAAGAAGAAAAAAAGGACCGGAGATTGACCTGTATAAAATAAGCTGTTATATAAACCCTGTTTAGATCAACCCAAAAAAAACTGAAAGAAAATAAATTCAACCCTTAAAACTTTTAAAAGCCTATCCTAGGTGGAATTGGATAGTTACGCACCTCTATACCCTCCCTACCATTGATTTTAGTGGTGCGAAATTGAGTTACTAAAATCCCACAAAGCAACTTATTACCTTTCTTTTACACTACACTACGTAAGAAAACTTTTAAAGATTTCTTTTTCCATTTTAATAAAATTCATTATTTATTTCGTAAATTTTAAAATATTCATGGTATGTTTGTTTGTTTTTTTTTTTTTCAAAGATATAATATCAAAGATTAAAAGTTTCTAATACTTATTCATAACGAAAAATATTTAAGGATGATAAAAAAAATAGAAAAATGATAGGTATGAAACTAAATATATGCATTTATAACAATGCCATTTTAATTACATTCTAAAAATATTAAAATTATGTGACAGAATAGCCAAATATATTAGTAAAATTATTTACAATGGTATTGGTGATTCCATTCCTGATCTATGTTTAACTAAATGCATGGAATAAGTCAATAAAGTGGGGAGTTTGTTAACATATAAAATTTCTAAATCAACATGTTAATAACATTGATAATCCATGTAAATGTTGACAAATAATAGATGTTAACTTTTTTGCAATATACAAACTAATAATGTAAAATTCACTTACCAAAATACGATAAATGTAAACGTCAGCTTTTTGATGAGGCCTCGCCAAATGCTGGTTTCTTTTATGGGTTAATGGTGTAAGTTGTCTGCTGTAGTGTGTTGAAAGAAATTTTATATTGACCTTTCCATGCTAAACAATATACATGTAAGCTGTATTTAATACGTTAAATAAAATATGAATAAGGTTAAATCTCTTATAGCTTATGCCGAAAAGTATGTGAGGATAAATGTGCAATGTAGATTTGCTTAGGCTATTAACTATTACCAAGCCTTTAAAATAAAAATTGTTCGTTTTAAGTTTGTTGTTTTTTTTTTCTGTCACATTGCATAATTATCATACATAACTTATTAATATTTATATATATATATATATATATTTTTAAATAGTGATGTGTTTAATTACAATATGTTTAACTACGTTTAACTACGTTTAGGTATTTTAAATTTAAGATTATTAATTTAGTTTTATAGTTGTATACTTATTTCTTTTCTAGCCTTATGTTTTGTTTTCATGATGGTCTAGTTGTAGGAGTAATTAAGTAAATGAAATGCTCGGTTTTTAGATAATTAAAGATGATGTTTTTGCTAGTTGGCTTTTATGGCTATCTTGTACATGAGTATTGTCATAAAATGTTAGTGGGAAAAAGGTTGCTCCTAGATTACTTTTCTTGTTTTTTTTTTTTTCTTTTTAAATATTTTATTGCTGGGTAGAACTTGGTTATTTCTTCCTTTCTGCCGCTGATTGTACTCAACCCTTAATGTTTGGAAGAATGGGTGACTTATAAGTTTCTTAACTGATAAGTCACCTTGAAATTGTGACCAAGGGATGTTTCTGGTGAAATAATTCTAGTACTTTCTGACCTCTCTATTCTAGTATAACTGTCCTCTTTCTTCTAGCGCAACTAATGGAAAATCAATAAACCAAGGGTTGATTTGGCGTTGCAAATTCCAGAAAAAAATTGGAAGACAGGATTATCATAGCCTTCTGAATTTTAATATTTCATGAAAAAATTGTTTAATATAAACATGTCTTAAACGGAGTTTAATGAAATGAACTTGAGTCACTTATCAAAAAGAACTTTTCTGGGCTCATCCAGTAATTACGAAACCTCGGTTAGCATACTACAACGTGGTTTTAAGCTCATGCAAACAGTCGGGTTGCCTACAAGCTTAAGTGCTTATAATGATTAAAAAGAACTGCCGACAACAATGGTTTATATATTAAGCAAGGGTTGTCATTAATGTTAACTGTCTAACATAAGTTAAGATATTTGAAATCTTATATACAATAAAAATATGGCATATAAAAATGAGATTTAAAGGGATTAAGGGGTTTAGCTATAAAAAAATTAAAGCAAATATCAAAACTCTTTCTAGTTTTTTTTTTCTTTTTTTTTTATAATAAATATTTATATATAAATATAAATATTTAATAAATATTTAATTACTATTTAAATCACAGGAGGTAATAAACTAACGTGAAATATTTAATTATCGCTCTTGTTGACCGTGAAAGAATGAATTATTAATTTATTACAGGAAATTTAACCAAACATATATTTCCAGTGTGTAACATAAAACCAAAACATTTCTGCCGTGTTACCATTCAACTTGGTAATATAACAGTTTCACGCGTGCTTAGTTCGAGCATAACCCATCGTTCTATCCTCCGTAAGTGGTATAAATGAAACTGCTCTATTTTAAACCATGGCAAATTTAAATAAACAGGTCAAACAATGTAAAGAGGATATTCCCGTGGCATAGGTTAAGGCATAAAAATATAATAATATTCGCTTACGAACAATGGGCAAACTTTTACTATTTTGTCAAACTTTGAGAATAAATGGGGCTTTATTATAGTAGGCTGTTAAAAAAACTGTAATAGTAATAGATTAAAAAAAAAAAAAACAATGACATAATTATAAATACATATTAATAAAATAAAATGTATAATAAGAGTTATTTCTATAAAAGAACAAAAAAAAAAAATATAATACAACAGATTACATTACAATGTAAAAGTTTTTGATGCGAAACATTTTTTGGGTTTAGAAATACGACGATTGGATGATGGTAGTATTCATGTGAATCAACGGAGTTATGTTGAAAAATTGCTCATGACTTTTGATATGGCTGAATCTAATCCTGTGAGCACACCATGCGAAACTGCAGTAAATAATATGATTGCAAATCAAAGTGCACAAGTTAAAAATTACCCTTACAGACAAGCAGTTGGTAGTTTAATGTATTTGATGCTGGCAACACGACCAGATATAAGTTTTGCAATCAGTTATGTTAGTAGGTTCTTGGAAAAACCTTTAACTGTTCACGTCAATACTGCGAAGAGAATTTGCAAATATTTACAAGGCACCAAAGGGTATGGTTTGATTTTTTCAGCTAATAATGAGCCTATTTTAAATTGTTTTAGTGATGCTGATTACGCTGGAGATATAGACACTAGGAGATCGACAAGCGGTTTTATAATAATGAAGGGGGCACGTGTATTTCATGGTCATCTCAAAGGCAGAAAAGTGTTGCGTTGTCTACAACCGAGGCAGAGCTAATTTGGATTCAGCAACTTGTATTCGAATTGATACCAAAATATATTAAGATATATTTAAACATTGATAATCAAAGTGCTATTTGATTAATAAAAAACCCAGAATTCCACAAACGAAGTAAGCACATTCACGTCAAGTACCAATTCATTAGAGAAAAATACAAAGAAAAATTGTTTAAAATAAACTACGAATCTACGAATCAGCAAATCGCTGATATCTTTACCAAGCCGCTGGCAAAAGAAAAATTTGTATTTTTTAGAAATCTAACGAATATTGTTAATTATGAGTAAAATTTTGAATTAAATTTTTTGATAAAATTAAAGTTTAGAAACTAAAAAAAAAAAAAATAAATTATGAAATAATTCAATATTAAGATTATGATTTGCAAAAGGATTAAATTTGAAATTAAATGTTATGAAAGTTTAACAAAAGTGGGAGTGTTGAAAAATATTTGTTCAAACTTTTTAAACAATCGTCCCACTGTGACATTGGTATGCAAATGTCATATGAATGTATGCCGTTTTACTTATGTTTTTTTTTTTTTTGTTTAAATAAATTTTGTTCTTTACTGATCACCAAACGGTTTGCTTGTTTTTTTTATACAATTCAACATAATCCACGGAGAAACACTGAAGCAGTACGAAGATATACTTATCAAATACTTGAAAAAGCTCACTAAATTTCAATTACACATCAACAAAAAGAGGTGTAAATATTTTATAAACCAAATAAAATATCTTGGATATGTGGTTATTAACAAAAAAATTTCAAAATGCCTGGATAAGAAACACGCAATTATAGACCTGCCAAAACCAAAAAACGTAGATGATACAAGAAGATTTCTTGGAATAATTACATACTATTCTAAATTCATACAACATGTTTCAACAATTAACTTTCTGTTGCGCCAGCTCCTACAAAAGGGAAAACAATTTATATGGGCAGCCAAGTGTGAAGAAGCATTCAAAAGATTAAAACAAGAAATAATTACTGACCGAGTAATAGTGCCCTATAATGAAAAATTGCCTGTATTCTTAGCTTGAACGCTAACCCAACCGACATAGTGTCAGTTTTGTCTGATGAAGTAAATGGAGAAGAACGCCCGGTGGCATTTATTTCGCGATCGTTGACGAAAGCGGAACAAAATTATAGTCAACTAGACAAAGAAGCTTTAGCAATAATTTTTGCGGTTAATAAATTTTACATACATAAATCCACGTGGCAGGGAATTTACTTAATTAACCGATAACCGAAAAAAATAAACTAAAAGTAGGTACACATCAGTGGGAGGAGCCAATTGATTACGCCGGGCCGTTCAAAAATCATCATTTCCTAGTGCTCGTGGATGCAAAATCAAAATGGCCTGAAATTCGTATTAGTATAGATGCTCCAACTTCTGAAAAAACAATTACATTGTTACAGAATATTTTTACTACGAATGGCCTACCTCAAAGTTTCGTTTTTAAACATTATTGCGCTGATAATGGTATTGTACAAAACTTTTAGCCCCAGGGCATCCAGCAACAAATGGTTTAGCAGAAAACTACATTCACTCTAAAATCAAAATTGAAGGCTATGAAAGACGATAAATCACCCCTAAACATCAAAGTTCAGGAAATCCTTTTTCTATATAGGGCAACCCCATTAGCAGATAGGAATAGTCCATTAAAACTCCATTTTTCTCGTGAGTTAAGGATTGGTTCTCCAAATTAGCGTGAGAGATAGACTGCAGCTGCGATGATACGATCAGAATAAACCAACATGGAGATTTGGAAATGTAAAGGCAAAGTTTGGTCATCTTCTTTATTAAATAAAACTCGACAATAGGTACGAGCTGAAACGTCACATAAACCAGTAATTCAAATCAGACGTAGCCAAGCCGGAAAAGTCTGTAACTTTTGTCGTTCCACCAGTTAAGGAAAAACCTAAAATGGAAGAAGTACAAATCGAACGTAAATTTGCCATCCCAATCAACGCACTAAGTCCGGAAACGTATGTACAACCTCAGCTTTAGAGAACATCTGATTACATAAGAAGATTTAACCGAATCAGGGGAACTCCGGCCCATTTTGAAGACCATGTGCGATATTAAGCGTGAGAGATGGGACAACTCTTTCTTAAATCATTTCATCATTTGACATTCCTTTTTTCTACCTCTTTTTAACTAACCGCGTATTAAAACCGCCTTTTTCTGTAAATGTTAAACTACATCAATAAATGTATATAATTAGTAATAACCTTATTATAATTAATAAAGTGAATTTGTAATTGAAACCGAGAGTGTTTTTCTTTTGTCAGACGTTTTTGACAGCTCAATAAGATTTTACAAAACAAAATACACGTAAAAGCTAACACATATGGTTACCGCATGATCTGATGCAGTCAGCTGTTCAATACGCCTTGCCCTTACCTATTGTCAGAAATCATGACCCAATGTTCGACATTAATACCAACATCTCGAGAACTTTTCGTCACTTGCGTTGCAATGTAAACTTCTTTAAAAATGTATGTAAGACAAAAGGGAGGCGAAAAGTGAAATTATTCCATATTAGGCGGCAGCAAAATTGGACGAATTACATTCCGACAATTTTGAAATCATCAATACGAATGTCTCTGTCAATCAGTACTCTGCTGGCTTTGATTTTTATCATCCAAAGTTTAATTACATTTCGAAGTTTTATACAAATAAAAACTTTTTATCTACATAAGCAGAGTTTTTGGCTTTTGATAAGGCGGTGGATTTTTTAATTATCTATTATTTTTCTAGGGTTGCAGTCTCAACAATTTCCAAATCAGACATTCAGGCTTTACAGAACGTTAACGCTAACAACTATATAGTGTGCGGAATAAATAAAATATTTGAACTGGCTGATATTTTTGAATTTGAATTTTACTACATACTTGGCATGTTTTTGTTGATAGAGCTGCCAAAGAGGTTTATATAAGCGGTGATCACGTGAACATCTAAAAGATATTCCATAATGCTATTTGGTGGATTAAGACCTTACTTGCTGAAGACTCGCCATCATTTTGTAGAATTTCTCCTCACCTTGGGGACCGTAAATCAATTCATAATCGGTACACACTACATTTTTAGAATTGGTATTGGTCAATCGGACGTTAGTTACGATTTTCACATGTAATTTTTAACTGTAGGTACATCAGCCAGCAAAGATGAACAACTTGACTGATTTCTTATTAATAGAGGCAATGGATACTGCAATTTTTCCGGCAAAATTTATTGATACAATACACTATTTGATCAACTTATTAATTATTTAAAAATTTAAAAAAAATTAACATTTTTTCGTTTGTTTTAATTTTTTTATTGGCGCATCAAGAAAATGTAAACAAATTTTGACGTTGGTTCTGAAAAATTTGTAAAACGAATTCAATCATTTTTACCAAGGCGAATCGATTACCAGGTGGTAGCGTAGGCGAATTCAGTATTTTTTGCTGGCGTACACCACTGTCAAACTCCATATATAAAGAATTTGCTTATATTTGTTATATATGGAGTTTGACAGTCGTGTATATCAGCAAAAAATACTGAATTCGCCTACGCTGCCACCTGGTAATTTATTCGCCTTGATTTTTACATAGTACATATTCAATTTGCCTTACTGACGACGATATTTTTTATTAAGAAGTTCATGAAGGCTCACGTGCGTGGAACAAAACTTAATAATATTATTAAATGCAAGGAATATTTAACCAGGTAGCAGCGCTACGGCAGATGATATTATTTGCTTGAATTACCTTTTGCCTTTGATTTCAATTTATTAATTTCAAAATAATTTGTTTTGTGTACGAATGGGAAAAAAATTATTTAAGTTTTATATTTCAGTGCTATGCGAAGTTTGATTTAATGGTTTAAATATTGAATAAGTGATATAAATCAAATATTGTAAATTACTTGTGTTACCTTAGTGTTAAATTCCCATAAAATTCTTAATTTATTTAAGAGCTTAGAGTTTTAGTGGGCACTACAGTATGCAAAATTAATTGCCGAAGTTTTCTTGAGAAAATAAGAACAACTGCTTTGAAAGTCAAAATTATTTCTGATTTTATTTAAATTTTGTATTAGCTTATATACTATTTTAATTTTTTATGTTTTCTTACTCTATTTTTATTTATTCTAGGTTATTCTTTTTTCTTCTCTGTGTTAGTTAATTGGCCAACTTAAAATTATTTGTTTACAAAATTGCTTATACTCTACTTATTACATAGTTCAATGTCATATATTAATTCTACCATGCGTTCTAGTGACTCATATCAATTGAAATCAGTCACTTGAAATGCAAGTCGTACTTTTCTTATTCATATTTGTTTTGTTTACTTTTATATTTTTGTTTTCATGTGTGTATGCATGTTTATACTACATGCACTACACCCCGACCGTTTAAAAGAAAAAAAATATATAAAAAAATATTAAAAAAAAAAAATATATATTATATATATATATATATATATATATATATATATATATATATATATATATATATATATATATATATATATATATATTATATATACATAAATAAATAAATATATATATATATATATATATATATATATATATATATATACATATAACAAGTTACAAATTACTTAAATTAATAATATTTAAAATATTTTTAATCTATTTTTATGTATTGTTATTGGTTTGTTATCTTTTAAAATAGTGGCATTTACATTTTCTGTGTTTATTACTTTAAAAGGACCAATGTATTCGTTTTCACTTTTCTTTGCGTTTTCCTTTCTTAAAAATACTCTATCTCCTATTTTTAAAAGGGAATAAGTGTTATAAAGCAAATATAAATAAACTTCTGCAATGAAATCTAAAAATAATATGTATACAATAATACGTTGATGTCTTGCGTTATCGTTACCTGTTTCAATTTTCTCTCTGTTTTAATTTTCATGAATTTGACAGTAAAAATTGATTTTACACAAAAAACTGCCTGATGTTGTTGTATTGTTGTATTTGTTGTCGTCGCCACAGTTAACTAACAGCCATACGTAAATTAGCGTAAGACGCAAGCTATTTGTCAATAATTCTTATTTACATACAAAATGTATAAAGCAAATAATAATTGTGCGGCGTCAACGCTGAGCAATTGGAAAACCCGATTTTGACAACAAGTAAGGTAGTGCAGTTGCCTGCACCTATGGTTTTTACATATTTTTTCTTATTTGTTTACTTAAAAATTGCTATTGGAATTGTAAAACAGAAATGACATTTTAGCTTTTTTCGGCTCTATCTATTGTTTTTATCACTGTTTTGCATCTCAATTTACAGGGTCTTATGAAACCCTGTTAGCAGCAGAACGTTGCGCTTTTATTGAGGTATGCGTTAAATTGCGTTGCGCCTTACGCGCTAATGTAGGTTTGTAAGTAACCAGCTAACTCACCTGTGACGATTAAAAAAGTGTGTTATCATATTTTCTACCAGCTTAGTTAAGGAACACTACAACCTCAAGGTTGTTAAAACAAAGATACAAACATAATTTAAGCAAAAGCAAGATCAAGCATGTTAAACTAAAACAAAGATACAAACATAATTTAAGCTAAAGCAAGATCAAGCATGTTAAACTAAAACAAAGATACAAAACATACTTTAAGACACAAACATTAGCTGTAATAAAACAAAGATTATTTGTAATAAAACAAAACCAAGGTTATTTGTAATAACATGCTAAATTGTAATCGAAATAAAGATACAAACACTTTAGGACAAAGACATTCTTTTCAGCGAAATATCAAATGTAAACATATTCTAGAGATAAGAAAATATCAAACACATTTTTAGTAAACACAATTTACAAACAAACAACCCAAGAAAAGGGTATGTTAATAAAAATAAGATAAAGAATGTACATTTTCATAACTAACCCTAGTTTAAGCAAACAGGTACTAAAACTCAACATTATATAAAAAGATTATTTTTAGACATGAGGGCAGTCTAAATTAGCACGAGTCTGAATCGAACATCAGTATTAAACATAAGTGTAGTTTAGATTCATTTTTTAAAGGTATAAATAAAGAAAGCGCATAGCCGCTTAATAAATCAATTTTTTTTAAAATCTAAAAAGAGAAATCTTTAACTGGCGATCCTGCCAGGAGGATAATATATTTTTAACCTTTTAACGAGCGGACCAAAGCATCCTTGTCGCAGCAAGGAAGAATCCTTCATAAGAAAAGGATCATTAAAAGAAAAAATATATATATATATATAAAACTTTTCCACATAAGTAAAATTATTGCACATAGTGAAGAAAAAGTGTGGTGAAGAAATTTATGAAAAGAATTAAAAAATTTAACATCTTTGACGAACAAAGAAATCTAGTTACTGAGGAAGAAATGACACAAGCCGACCTAAGTACAATGATCCAACAAATTGCTAGTTTGCAGATCATGCTACAAAATATTCAGGAAGAGAATAGAACGCTGAAAGAAAGACTCGATCAAATACCAATCAACCCAGGCATAGCACCACCAGCAACGGCTAGATTACAACCAGTGAACGTCTCATACACCACACGCGAGGAAATTAATCTGGATGTATTCAAAGCATTGCCAGTATTCGACGGCAATATCGCAAGATACCGAATTTGGAGGGAAGACGTATCGAGGCTTATGGAAGGTATCAGAATTCATTAAAACTCAAATAGATACGTGGAAGCCTTGTCAATAATAAATACGAAGATACAAGGCGCAGCCCCAAACGTATTAACAAATCACAACACAATATTCAATTTGGATGCTACACGAAACAGACTAGATTATACTTATGCCGATCAGAGACCATTATATGTACTTCAGGATGAAATAAAGAAATTAACACAAGGTAGACGCAACTTATCAGAATTTCATGATGAAATTAATAAAGCTCCCACCTTAATCACTTCCAAAATTGCCATATCCGGTCATTCACAAGAGGTAATAGATGTAATGACAAATGAAGCCACTCAAGAAGCTGTACGAGTCTTCAAAGACGGAATTAGTAACTCGTAAATACGTTCCACACTATATGCAAATCCAATAAAGGATTTGGAACATGCTTTTGCGGTAGCACGCACCATAGAACACGATGACGAGCATCGAAAATTACATTTTCATACTCCAG
Organism: Cistogaster globosa; assembly: GCA_937654795.1. NCBI lineage: Eukaryota > Metazoa > Arthropoda > Insecta > Diptera > Tachinidae > Cistogaster > Cistogaster globosa. The sequence goes on along the minus strand of OW569404.1, from coordinate 50,254,551 downwards.
CAATGAACAGAGGAATTATGTACAGCCAATACAAAGACCCAATAACAACCATCATCATCATCACAGACGTCCATCGTATATCCATCAACAAAGAGAAGTGCCTACCCAACATCAGTATCAACCACGTCCAGAACCAATGGACACATCATCAGGTAACACCAATCAACATCGCAGAACGAATTTTCATAATCAACAACATTATCCTTGGAAGAGACACCGAGAACCCAGCACACAATTTCACCAATCTAAATTTCTGAGAAGCAATAACCTTGCAGCGGAAGATGATAACCAAAGTATTATTGTAGAAACAGGTACCATAAATAAAATAGTTTCTAAGTCTTTAAACTAAAAAATGGGTTGCCCTTTATTACAATGAATGATGGAGAAAAAAATTTTGAAGTGTTAATAGATACAGGCGCAACCCACAATTATATAAAAAAATCTTTAAAGTTTAACCGTTCAGAAAAAATTAAGCCTTTACAAATTATAAGTATGCATGGTAAATCAATAGTCAATACTAAACAAACTATTAAATTTATGGGAAAAGACATAGATTTCTTCGAAATAGATTCGATAGATAATTTTGACTTAATATTAGGATGGGACGGAATAAGAAATCTAGGCGCAATAATAAACAGTAACGAAATAAGATTCGAAAGAAAGGATAATGCATACATAAATTTCACCATAGGAAGTGAAGAATATAGAAAAGAGATTGAAGAATTAATGATAGGTAATGATAAAATAGGTCCCCTACCTTTTACTACAACTATTGAGGCAAGCATTAAAACAACTACAGATGACCCAATTTGGATAAAACAGTACCCGGGCAATATGAATGACGTAGAATTCGTTAATAAAGAAAAAAAAAATTACTAGCAGATGGTATTATTCAAAAAAGCTTTAGTCCTTATAATTCACCTATGTTAACAGTTTACAAAAAAGGAACTGATGAGAATGATAAACCGAAACGTAGGATGGTGATAGACTTCAGAAAACTAAACGAACATACAGTTACTGACAGATATATAATTCCAGATATAAATATAACTTTACAGAATCTAGGAAAAGCTAGATACTTTACCACACTCGACTTAGAATCAGGATTCCATCAAATTAGGATAACGGAAAAGGATAGAGAGAAGACTGCTTTCTGTGTAAATGGCGGAAAATATGAGTTTTTACGTATGCCTTTCGGCTTAAAGAACGCTCCTTCCATTTTTCAAAGATGTGTGGATGATATTTTACGAGAATTTATAGGAAAATTTGCTTACGTATACATAGACGACGTAATTATATATTCTTCCTCGCCAGAGGAACACATACAACATATCCATACTATTTTTAATGCCCTAAATAATGCGAACTTAAAAGTGTCCAATGAGAAATCAAAATTCTTCATGGAAGAAGTAGAATATCTCGGACATATTGTAAAATATAATAAAATAACCACTGACCCGGAAAAAATAAAGGCAATAGAAAATTTTCCAATACCGAAAACATTAAAAGACCTCAGAGGTTTTTTGGGACTTACTGGTTACTATAGGAGGTTTGTAAAAGATTATGCTCAAATTTCAAAACCCTTAATTTTGCACCTAAAAGGAGAATATGCTCACATTGGTAAAAATAAAAGTAAAAATACAGAGGTTAAACTGGAACAATCAGCCATAGAAGCTGTAAACAAATTAAAAAATAGTCTAACAGAGCAAGTGGAATTATACAAACTCAACTTTAATAAACCATTTGAACTTACAACAGATGCTTCCAACATAGCTATTGGAGCTGTTCTAAGTCAAAATAGGAACCCAATTTATTTTTTATCTCGTACACTCAGCACCACCGAACAAAATTATAGTACTAACGAAAAAGAATTACTGGCTATAATTTGGGCATTAAAGAAATTACGTAACTACATATACGGCATAGCTGACTTGACCATCAGTCATTGACATACGCAATCTTAGACAAAAATCCTAACCCCAAGCTAAAACGATGGAAAGCCATCATCAAGGACTATGGTGCTAAATTAACCTATAAACCTGGTACACAAAATGTTGTGGCGGACGCATTATCACGACAAGCTATAAATACATCATCAGTAGGCACGGTTCATTCAAGTGATAGCTCAAGTGAACAAATAATAAAAACTGTATCACAACCATTTAATGCGTATGGAATACAAATTGAACTCATACCAAATGAAGTATCTGATGAAATACATACACAAATAATATTTCAGAGTAAATTACGTCATATTATCAGATTTACTAACGAGAAAAATTTAATTACCGAACTAAAAAAGTGCATTTAACCCCAAAAAATCACCGCCATATATGCTACAGCTGAAGATTTATTTAAATACGGTAAAATCATAAAGAATACATACAGTATCACCAAATTCGTACACACCAATTAGATTAAGAGATATAACGAAAAGAGAGGAACAAATTCGATTAGTACAAGAAACACACGAGAGAGCACATAGAGGCTATAAAAATAATATACACGAACTATTAGAACAATATTACTGGCCGGACATGAGAAAACACTGTAAGGCATTTAATGAGAAATGCACTGCATGTTTGTATGGTAAATACGAACGCAACCCAACAAAAGAACCATTACAACACTCGGATATTCCCGAACATCCAGGGGAATACATACATATAGACATTTATTTCAAAGAGCATAAACAGTATCTTGTAAGTATAGATAAATTCTCTAAATACATAGTTATCAGAGACATCGACTCAAAGGCTGATGTGGACAGAAAACTAGAAGAAATTCTCATTAATAATTTTCCGAACTGCAAACGATTAATGACAGATAATGAAAAATGTTTGAATACGATCATGGTGAACCAAATGTGTATAAAACATAACAGTAAAAAGATACAAACCCCAGTACACAGGTCTAAAGCAAACGGACAAGTCAAACGAGCACACAATTCAATATCGGAACTATCCCGAATTTTTAAGATACATAAAGAAACATCAGCAACGGAGGAGTTATTCCTAGCGGTAAAAGAAATAAACAACTCTACACATTCAGTTACAGGATATAAACCCAAAGATATTCATTTTAATTTAATAAAATTCTCTAAGGAGGATATACAAAATAAATTAAGAAATGCTTCTCAGAAGACACTACAAAGGTTAAATCAAGGATCAAAGCATAGGACATTTCAACAAGGAGATCAAGTGTTGGTAGCTAGAACTAACATCAGAAGCAAGAGCGATAGCAGATACAAAAAACACATAGTTCAGGAAGATCGTGAGGACACTATCTTAACTCAACGAGGGCAGATCACACATAAAAATAATATAAAAAATTATGTACTTACAAAAAATGAGGATAACATTCCTAACATCACTAATCATGGTCATCACAACCGCAACAATAATTTAAGCAGACGTTAAACTACAAAATCTAACAGGAAAAAAATACGTATTGACAAGAGGTGACGACGCATTTTTATTCGACAATTATTCTTATTTATTTTATGTAAGCAACTTAACAAAAATATTCTCGCCGTACAGGCAAGTGCTTAGTGGTAATTACAAGCCTAATGTAGAAGAACAAATTTGGATTGAAAAAATTGAAATTCTGATGTTATAAAAATAGAGAAAGCCATCAACACACTAATTGAAAATAATACAAAACAAAAATTAATAAACTCTAGATTCGAAAAAATTCTTAATACAATCAATCGGAAAAATATAAAAAACCATATAATCTTAGAACAAGCGCATGACCAACTTTTATTAATAACACGATCTATTAATGCAGCAAAAAACAATGAATTCTTATCGGAAGCTTTGGACATGGAGGATTTGAGGGAAGTGATTACGCTTGAATTAACAAGAACCCCAATAATTAACATAATGGAATACGCAGCCATATACATCGCTAGAATATGAACTCATAATCACCATATACAAATACATGGTACTAACTAACCAGTGTGACTATTTTAAGGTAACTCCAATTAGTTTTAGACACGGAAAAATTGTTACTGACCAGCAAATAGCAAGATGCGGGAAAGACTATGTTAGGATCACAAAGTGTAAAAATAATTTGGGAAAATATATTTTCAAACGAAACAATAACACGGACGACAACTTTATCATACCATTACTAGAAAATCAGAGCGCTAAATGTTCAATTATTCAAGAGTACAATCAACCGCTATTACAAATTGACGAAGGATTTATATTATTAGACAGAACTCAGACTGTAAATAACCATACGACAACAGAAATAACATTAGTAGAATTCACGGACGAAGTACATATAGATAACATAACTTATAAAAACATACATGCCGGATTGCTAGAAGCAATACACACTAAACATAGTGAAAGTTTTGAGATAATGAAAATTTTATATACAGACACAGAATATGCATTTAATAACTTAGACTCATTAAAGAAATTTTATATACCTGTAGAAAATCACCCCTTTAGGTCATTTATTTACTTAATAATAATTACAACTGGAATTATTAGTTGTCTATACACAGCTATAAAAATATCCAAATTTTGTATAATATACAGACAACGCAAAGCAGACGAAAATTTTAAAGTTCTTTATAGAAATGAGCTAGTAAAGCTACAGGCTAATACAGTTTAAATCGGGACGATTTAATTTAGGAAGGGGAGAGTTAAGGAACACTACAACCTCAAGGTTGTTAAAACAAAGATACAAACATAATTTAAGCTAAAGCAAGATCAAGCATGTTAAACTAAAACAAAGATACAAACATAATTTAAGCTAAAGCAAGATCAAGCATGTTAAACTAAAACAAAGATACAAAACATACTTTAAGACACAAACATTAGCTGTAATAAAACAAAGATTATTTGTAATAAAACAAAACCAAGGTTATTTGTAATAACATGCTAAATTGTAATCGAAATAAAGATACAAACACTTTAGGACAAAGACATTCATTTCAGGGAAATATCAAATGTAAACATATTCTAGAGATAAGGAAATATCAAACACATTTTTAGTAAACACAATTTACAAACAAACAACCCAAGAAAAGGGTATGTTAATAAAAATAAGATAAAGAATGTACATTTTCATAACTAACCCTAGTTTAAGCAAACAGGTACTAAAACTCAACATTATATAAAAAGATTATTTTTAGACATGAGGGCAGTCTAAATTTAACACGAGTCTGAATCGAACATCAGTATTAAACATAAGTGTAGTAAAGATTCATTTTTTAAAGGAATAAATAAAGAAAGCGCATAGCCGCTTAATAAATTAATTTTTTTAAAAATCTAAAAAGAAAAATCTTTAACTGCTTTCGTTTAAGCGAATTTAAAAATATTTAAAGACATTCAAAGCAATGTGTTAGAAGAAACCGCTACACTACCTATTGCAAACATATGTTTTCATAGAAAAAATAAAAATAAGTTCTGCTAGCAATAATAAACTTTTAAATAAAAAAATATAAAACAGATCTGCCAGCAATTGCTTAAATACTTTTGTTTTAATAATATGGTGGATTTTTTAGTTGATAATATTAATACCATGAAGCGTATAACAAAATATTACAATCATTTGCGTAAATTGTTGTCCTGGAATGATATTTCAGCAATGGAAATTGCCGCCCGGACTTTGGTGAAGTTTGCCAATTTGTCAGGATACAAAGGTGCGAAATCATTCGAATTCGATATAAAAAGAGCTTTCGAGTAGCTCAGTGGTGACAGACATAAGGTATTTGTTACACGTGTTTTTATCAACAATTATCAACATTTTTAATCATATTTTTAATGCTATTTTTGTTCCTAAGTCGGCTATTTGTAAGTCACCTGTAAAGCTTTACGTGCTGCCCTAATAGTAACATCGCAACATGAAGATACCAAACAATCTAGTGAGCCACAATAGTATAAAATATCCTGTTCTAAAGCTATAAAAAGTTTTAATGAAAATCCCATTTTGCTACAAAAAGAACCCAAATGCATGACCAGTGATGACCATATCCATGGCAGCATCAACTATTTCGTTGCTCCAATGCCAATTATTACCAGATTTTCTGCTCTGTAAACTGGGTAATGGATCAAGTGTTTTAAGTGTTTCAGGTAGAAGCGGCAGCGCTCATTAATTAACCACAATTGTGCGCAGACTAAAAGCCCCTTTTGTTAAGAAACTTTGTTTTACACGTTTAGCCGAACAAGGAGGACAGCATACAGTATCTAATCACAAATTTAAAAGGGTATATTTTTTAAAATCTCTAGTATAAATAAGCGAAATACGATTTTATTTTCAATATTTTAGAATCATCCTATACTAGGGAAGTTTTTATAGAACATAACACGACAATTTGCGAAAATATTATAGAACATAGAATACGTCCAGCAGATTTTTTTAGAGTTTTTATCCACCTATCCATTTATCAATGGAATCTTCTATGAATTTGTCGCAAGATGTATTAACGACTATTTTGACTTTGCGACTGATTTGTCTTTGTAGACCGTTGAAAGCTTTTTTAAACTCTTATATAAAAATTTCTAAAAACTTTAGAAATCAAAACAAGCAAATAAAACAAAAATTTGATGTAATCCAAGAAAGTGTTTTAGAATTTCGAAAATCTCACAATTTTAGTTCGAGTGTGAAGATAAGTGAAAATTTAGAAAACAAACAAAAAAAGTAATTTAAAATATTTATAAAAAAATAAATCAATAACCAAAATTCTAACTAAAACTGCTGCTGATGTTACGAAAAACTCATGAATGATGTTAAGAAATTATCATAAAAAACCAAGAAAAAAAAGAGTAAAACAAACATAAAAATATTAAACTTTATTTTACTACTAAAACGTTTTTAAATGAATTATTTTCAATTATTTACATCAAAACAACATAAAAAATAATATTGTTATAGTTTTTTATTTGACATTTTAATTAATTATATTTTATTTATCAAGCACAAGGTCCTTATCTTATATTTTTTCAATATCTCGTTACTCCTTTGTGTATCATCATCAGGAAAAACAAATATTTATTTGAACATAAAATAAAACAACAACAAAAGGGTAATAAAATTTTTTTCTAACTAACATAAAACAATAAATTATTTTGTCATATAAAAATTTTTTTTAAAACAAATATAAAGTACAAAATTATTTCTTATTTATCAAGTGTCTATAAATCTGAGCTGTGTCTGCCATAAAATTAATTCTCTGTACTATTAGTGTATTAATTATTTGTAACATTTCTAACATATTACGCCGCTTATAGTTTTTTTCTGTATTTATTACTGAAACATTTTCAAAATTAGGATAGTGATTTAGTCTAACAAAATCAGATGACAATGCAGTTTTTTGTGAATGAATATCTATATATCTTTGATCAGATTTATGACCAGCAATTCTAGTTTTTAGTCTATTTTTCGTCGTTCCTATGTATACTTTATTACAAATCTCGTTATCATTTCCGTTACAAGGCATTTTATAGACTAAATTTGATAATTCTAGATTCGGTATTTTATCTTAAGTTTTACTAAACAGTATTTTTAATGTATAGTGTGTTTTGAATGCCATTCTATAATTATTGCAATAAAAAATTTTTAATTTCTCTAACCGTTCTGATATTTCAGGTACCTTAATCAAAAACTTATAAGTCTTTGGTTCAATCATATTTCCTGTATTTAAAGACACATAGTTTTGCACGTGAGAATTTTATTTATTTATTTTATTTGATATGAAATTGCATCATCTATATTTTTATACATAAAAAGGTTAAATATTATAACAAAGTTTTCATTTTTTTTTTGCTGATCTCGAAAAATTCCGGTAAAAACGATCCAATTTGAGATGCAATAAATTTTTTATAAACTAAGCAAATGAAATAAAATGTTCTGTACTTATGTAGTTGGTCAACTTAAATCAAACGGCAAACAATCTGCAACATTACAGTGCAGTCACACTGTCAAGCTTTTTTTTCAATTCTCTTTCAAGAAATATACACATACTGCTTGACAAAATTCACAAAAATTGAAAGCTGTGACGTAGGGTGCACGCAATTTCAAAGTAAGTTTTTCAGCAAAATGTCATTTATATAAAGGAATATTTATATTCCGCAGGACTTCATGACTTCAGTATAGTTCTATAAACCGCAAAACGTCGGTGTATTTGTTTATTTTGTTTACAAACATATTTTCTTTGTTGGAAAGACACTTTTATTATTTATATTTTTAATTTTAAAGAAACAAAACAACACTGGCAGCAGAACATTTTTAAATAAGAATGCAAATGTGGAGGAAACAAACTTCTATCAGCTGTTTTTTTACTGTAATTTGAAACATTCAATTGAACGGAGCAATGAAAGCAAATTCTCAGCAAAAATTTAAAGTGTGAGTGTGTTGGTAAAAAAATGAGAGACATTTTAAAATTTTAATGAAAACTTGATCGTCTGACACCCAAGATAAGGTATCCCGAAATTGGAATTTTTTTGCTTTTTAGCCCATAAAGGCCAAATATGGACTAGGGCTTATGAAATACTTTCAGCAATAATTGAGAGTATATATAGCTTATTTATAGTAGTTTTATTTTTCAACCCCAGCTTTGGGATTTTAGAAAATATAGATTAAAAGCCGAATTTCGATGTAAAATAGGTCAAGTTGAAGGACTTCTTTCTTTTACAAGACTGATCAATTTAATACGAAATTTAGTTTAAACGTACAAACATATAGTAAGTTTAAACAAAAGTTAAAAATAATTATATATTCCTTAAGAATTTTTTTTTTATTAAAAAAATTTGATTGGTGTCTGTTTTAAGGCAAAAATACACAAAAATGCAATATTTTTGGAATTTTTTAAATTGAAAATCATATAATTTTTTTATCCGGAAAAGATATAATCTTCAAAGAATATTTTAAATTATGTTCGCTAACTATGGGAAGAAAATCAAATAAATTTTCTGAAAATTGTATCCAGAGTATCGAAAAATTAAAAAATTTTATTTTAAAATGCTTATAACTCGATAATTTTGATGCATTTTGATGCCCTTTAGGACCATGCATAATTTTCCGTTGCGAGGTACCCAACTTTAAGCCCACATAGCTCCATCCCTGGAAAGTGGATGGTACCCAGATTTAAAACTTAAGCTCGAGTACTCCTATAATTTTCATCTGAATTTTGGATCAATCGTCCAATCCCTTTACAAATGGCAGAATCATTTCCAAAATATTTTGATTATGCCCAACTGTGCATCGTAATAACGAACTAAATTCGATTAATGAAGCAAGAAATTGCCAAAAAACTGCTTTATATAAATTTATTTGTTGTGTTTTGAATTTTTTATGTATTATTTAAACGTGAAAGCATCCAATTTTACCGATATAATGAACAGCTGTCAGCATAACTTATTATTGTAGATGAAAATTTTTAACACTGTTTATAGAACTCTACAATAAACGTTTAAAAACGGATTGTTCTAAATTTGAATTTTGAGAAAATTATACGAACAGATTTATGCGCTTTGCTATTTTTAAAGAAAATTCAATTTGCAAAAATTGGCATCGTGCGGAATTTAAGTTTTAAAAAATTTGTTCTGGAAATTTCTTTTGGCGCCTTCAATTATACGGCACTTCTTGATATTCGTTATAATCTTACTTGGGTAGTTTATTAAAGAAATTTTTTGCTACCATTTTCTCCTTATTGTTTTCTTAGACAATTCCGCCTTTTTTAAGTTTGGGAACTATCAAATAAATTAAATTTATGAAGGGATTTTCATGCGTGTTTATGTATGCTATAAAAAGAATTACATTTCAACGTTTTCTGTTAATATATATTCACATGTATGTATGTAAGTATTTACGTATTTACTTGCTATCCTCTGACTTCTAAATGTAGCGTTGCCTTGTCCGATTTAGATAAACAGTTCACTATTGGAGAAGAACCATAAATAATAATTAGCTATATTATTTATTTCCAATTAATAAATCCTTTTTGCTTATAGTTTCTCAATAACTGAGACATAGGAGATAAAACCATAGACAAAGAGATAAAACCAAGGAATTAATTTAAGTAAATAATTAAATAAGAGCAATAAATGCTTACCAGTTTGATGTTTTAGTTAGAGTGATTTAATTTTTAACGTTTCATTTTCATGTAATTATTTACGAACAGTTCGAAGGCAAGTTATAAAAATCGCTATAAATTTACTTAACATAACAATTCATACAATTTAAAATAATAAGAATAATTATAAAAAAACGATGTAAATATATATATGTATATACATACATAATTCGAATAAATAGCATATTCGCCGGCAAAGTAAAATAACAAATAAAACGGCTATCTATTTTTCTCTTTTCTTCACCTCTTTTTTATCTCATCTATCCCTTTTACAAAGAATGTAGTGCGGTTACGAAAATAACTAAATAGGCATTATTGCCTGAAGTGCAGCTTCTCTTTAAAATAAAAATATTCAAAGTAAATATATAAAAATTATATATAAAATATTGTTGCGAAGATGCTTTATTTAGGTCATAAAAAGAAACAAAAATAATTGTCACTAACAAAGTAATACGAAATGACCTATTGTGTATGTTTACAACGCCAGAAGTTTCCACAAAATCTTCTTTATCACAGAACAAAACAACTAACATAAAACAATAAAAATAAACGCAACACACAACTACACAAACACCTACATACCGACTAATATAAATAGACAGCATGTATAAAAAAATTCAAAATAATAATGGAAGGTTCTGGAATCAAATATCAAGCATCATGTGTCTCAAATAATAAATACGTAGTAAAGAAATATTCTACCAACAGATGGAGGAAGTTCTGGTATATTCAAGAGTCTTTACACTGCACAGTGGGGCAGAATCAAAATATTTTGGAAATAATTCAGCCATTTGAAAACGGCTAAGCCGATTGATTCAAAATTTGGCACGAGCATAGTAGAGGAGTACTTGAGCTTAAGTTTTGAAGGTGGTTATCCTCCACTTCCAGGGATGGCGCTATGTGGTCTCAAAGTTGGACACCTCGCTCCTGAAAATTTTTCTAACGCTTAAATTTCTTAAATTTTTGTCTGATTTTTAAATATTTTACATGGTCTTAAAGCTCTCGTAAATACCTACAAAACGGTGCTTTAAACTGCATGTTTGTGTTTAAAAATGATCGAGTTATAAGCATTTTAAAATTAAAATTTTTGATTTTTTCCATACCCTGGTCCAGTTTTTTCGAAATATTGGGTACAATTTGCAGCAAATTTGTTTGAGTTTTTTACCGTAGATAGCAAGCAAAATTTAAGATTTTCTGAAAAAAATTCGAAAGTAATATCTTTTCTGGCTTAAAAATTATACGATTTTCAATTTAAAAAATCCAAAATTATTGCATTTTTGTGTATTTTAGTCTAAAATGGGACACTAATCTAATTTTTTAGATAGAAAAAAATTTTCTTAAGGAATATATAAAAATTTTTTATTTTTATTAAAGCTAACTATATGTGTGTACGTTTAAACTAAATTTCGTATAAAACTGATCATTCTTGTAGAAGATGTAAGTCCTTCAACTTGACCTATTTTACATCGAAATTTTGATTTTACCCCATATTTTCTAAAATCCCAAAGCTGGGATCGAAAAAAGAAGAATACTATAAAAAAGCTATATATACTCCAAATTGTTTCAAAAAGTATTTCGTGAGCCCTAGTCCATATGTGGACTTTATGGGCAAAAAAGTAAAAAATTCCAATTTTGGGATTTTTCGTCTCAATTTTGGGAATTATGGGATTTCCTTTAGCTTAATGTTGCAGATTTTTTTAGCGTTTGATTTTAGTTAACAAACTACATATGCACAGAAAATTTTATCTGATTTGCTTAGTTAATAAAAGTTTTATAGCATATTTAATATTTTTACTTTTCTCAAATTGGACCGTTTTTACCATAATTTTTCGAAATTTTCGGAGCTCAGCAACGAATATTAAAATTCTGTTCCATTTTTTATTTTTTTATGCATGTGAATAAAGATGACGCAATTTCCTATTAAATAAAAAAAGATTCACCTCAATATCATTCTTACGTGCAAAACTATGCGTTCTTAAATATGAGTGTTTCAATATGTATCTCACTTTTATACATTTATGTTACGGAAGTAAAAATTTTCATGCCTGTGTAAAAAATTGTGTAAAAAAACAATTATACCTGAATAGAGGATAACCAAGAGGCATATCTTAAATTAATAATCATTATAAAAAACATCAGATAAAAAATAAAATTTTCTGTTCATTTTTATTTACGAAAAGTCGTTAAAAGTATTTTTTATTTCCTTAAAATTATTATTTATTTTCTATAAAATAATCTGTCATATCATTATGCATGTCTAAAAGATAAAGTAAATCCTTTGATTCTGTTTTGTTAGAAGGTGAAGAAGCCTCATAATTAATCCAACGTTTTCTCATTGATGAGAGTACAGGATCAGAAGATAACAATAGGCTATAGAAAATGTCTTCGTTTTGTGACTGCCTAGAACATTTTCGAGAACTGAATATTTGAATTAGAAAATTAGAAAAAATGCAATAATTTTGGATTTTTTAAATTGAAAATCGTATAATTTTTAAGCCAGAAAAGATATTACTTTCAAATTTTTTTCAGAAAATTTTAAATTTTGTTGGCTATCTACAGTAAAAAACTCAAACAAATTTGCTGCAAATTGTACCCAATATATCGAAAAAACTGGACCAGGGTATGGAAAAAATCAAAAATTTTAATTTTAAAATGCTTATAACTGGATCATTTTTAAACATAAACATGCAGTTTAACGCACCGTTTTGTAGGTATTTACGAGAGCTTTAAGACCATGTAAAATATTTAAAAATCAGACAAAAATTGAAGAAATGCCAAGCGTTAGAAAAATTTTTAGGAGCGAGGTGTCCAAATTTGAGACCACATAGCGCCATCCCTGGAAAGTGGAGGGTAACCACCTTCAAAACTTAAGCTCAAGTACTCCTCTACTATGCTCGTGCTAAATTTTGAATGAATCGGCCTAGCCGTTTTCAAATGGCTGAATTATTTCCAGAATATTTTGATTCTGCCCACTGTGCATTGGGTATATAAAAGCAACGGGCATGCAGGCTGATTGCATTATTAGTAAAAACGTCAACCAGTGAAGATCTTGTGGTAAAACAGATAAGACAGTGGTGAAGTTGCCATCGCGTATCTTTTTGTACTAACCGCGAATAAGTAAATAATCGTCTAATTTAAATGTAATTTAATTAAAGCAGTAAATAAATTGTGTTTATTTATTTTGCAATAAAAGAACTCAATAAAATAAACGTTTATAAATATAAATAAACAATTGGTAACAATTGGTGTCAGAAGTGGGATTGCAAATAATAAATAAATAACAATGAAATTTAACGAGCTAAAAGTAGAGCAGATAAAAATTGAGTTAAGTAAAGTGGATCTGCCGACAGCAGGCAATAAAGCAGAGTTGCAGAAGAGATTAATAGATTAATTCAAGCAGCATGGTATTAATATTGGGACATACGAATTCGGAGAAATAGAAGAAAAAGAAGTGATTGAAGTATGTACCCCAGCAACAAACAGCATGATGGACTTGAATCCAATGTTTGCAGCTATGATGAAGAAAATAGAAGAAAATAACCAGAAGCATGACAACCAAATAAAGAAAATGGAAGAAAACAACCAGAAGCTTTAAGAAGCAATACTAGAAAGCTCTGCTATAAACGAGGAACGCCTTTTAGTGGAGGTTAACGAGAAATTTCAAGAAATATCATAAGTTTTCGGGAAAAGAGTGGACAACGTAGAAATAAAAGTCAGCGACTTTCATGAAAAATTGTCCGTCCTAAAGAGAAAGATGGACGAAGAATTACATGAACTAAAAGTACAAATAGGCGAACTTCAATTTCGAGAGGGACCGGGAGAGTTATCTCTGAGCATGCTAGCAAGATAGATAAACAGAGCTTTGACGGCAGCGCACCTTTTAATGTTTATAAGCTCAAGTTTGAAACAGAGGCCAACAAGTATAGATGGGTCAATGATGAAAAAGCTAAAGAGCTTATTTTTGCCTTAAAGGGAGCAGCAGCAGAGATACTCGAAAGCTTACCAGCCGGTTGCAAAAATAATTATCAGGACATAATGGCAGCTTTACAACGCAAGTACGGAACTAAGCACAAAAGAAAACTTTACAGAATGGAGTTACGAGGTAGGGTGCAGAAAACAAACGAGACACCGCAAGACTTTGCTATGGAAATTGAACGTTTGGTACAGCTGGCTTACCCAGGTGAATATCATGCGTCCCTAGATCAGTTCAAGATTAAAGCATTTGTGAAGGGCATACGCGACTTAGATGTGAAATATGCTGTTTGTGCTATGCAAAAATCAACTTTTGCAAAAACCGTCTCATACGCGCTAGCACAGCAGACCGGAAAAGTAATCTCAAAGCCAAAGGTGTACAAGATGCGATGTCTTGAGACTGATGAATAGAAACCCGGCGACAAAAAGAGCGATATGAAGGAATTGTCAAACAAATGATAAAGGAGGAAAGGATTAAGTCTCGAGCTAAATGGTTCAACTGCGGTAAAGTCGGCCGCTTCCAGCGCAATTGCAGATCTAGAAAGAAAAGTTCAAGATCTGCTGCGCTACAGAAGGACATAAAACGGCCGAAAAAGACCAAAAGCTATGACTTGAGTATTATGCATAGAAAAGGCGGAAAACACAAAAGCGCTGATGCCCTTTCGAGGCGGTCATACAATATTGAGTGCAAGCACTGCACAAATGTCGAGAAAAAGGAGTGCATCATTGACATGCGGCGTACTCAAATTGGTTCAATTTGTGAAGAGTGGTCGAAGGCCCATAATGAGGACCCAATTTTGCCAAAAATTATATTGGCTAAGCAAAATAACAGAAGACTGAACCATAATGAAATATCGGCAGAAAGCCGCCTAGAAAGATCGTACTGGGCTGAGCGGAATAGCCTGAAAGTGGCTGCTTATACCGATCTTGGGAAAGTACAGATGGCAAGACTACAACAGACTTAATTGTCGTGCCAACTTCTAAATGAAGTGAAATAATGAAGCAATTTCATAATGGTTCCAGCGGGGGTCATATGGGGATAAAAAAAACGCTGGAAAAGATAAAGCATCGATTTTACTGGATAGGCTGCCGACAATTCGTAGCGGATTGTATAGCAAATTGCGAACAGTGCATTGCGGCCAAGGGTCCTAGAAGAAAGAGTCGTGACAAGCTTCAGCAATACAAAGCAGGTGCCCCCTTTGTGTGGATAGCTATTGATATAGCAGGTCCATTACCTGTTAGTAATGCTGGAAACCGATATGTACTAGTGGTTATAGATTATTTTAGCAAATGGCTTGAAGTGTATGCCATTCCAAACCAAGAGTACAAAACAGAGGTGGACGCTCTTGTTAACAATTGGGTGTTTTGATACGGTGTTCCACCAGAACAACATTCAGACCAGGGACGAAATTTTGAATCGGCCATATTCAAAGACATGTGTGACGTATACGGTATCAAAAAGACGCGAACGACACCACTGCATCCACAGTCTGATGGCATGGTAAAAAGATTTAATCGTACCCTAGAGTAATATCTCAGAAAAGTGGTCAGTGCACACCAGAAGGATTGGGATGGGCATATACCAAAGTTCTTACTAGCTTATCGGTCAGCTGTACATGATTCAACCTTACGTAGTCCAGCAAAAATCTTGTTCGGGACAGAACTAAGACTGGCAGCAGATTTAAAATTTGGTATTAAACCGAGACCTGCAGACGAACAAAATGGAAATATCCCTCAAGCACAAGAAGACCTGTATGAGCTTCATGAGTTTGTCCGTAACCGCTTAAAAATGTCTAGCGATAAAATGAAAGCCAGATTGATCGAGCAGCAAACGCGGAGGGATTTACTGAAGGTCAAATGGTTGTACTATACAACCCACAACGCAAGAAAGGACTGTCTCCTAAACTGCAAACTCACTGGTAGGGACCATAAAAGGTGATCAAGAAATTGAATGATGTGGTTTACCGGATACAGAGATGCTATAATCCGAGGTCAAAAATGAAAGTTGTTCACATGGAACGGCTTGCAAAATATGGCTACCTTTGCCATATTTTGCAAGGCGTTGAGCCTATTCGGAACGAAATGGCTTAAGTGGGCGGCAGTGTTACGAAGATGCTTTATTTAGGTCATAAAAAGAAATAAAAATAATTGTCACCAACAAAGTAAAACGAAATGACCTATTGTGTTTGTTTACAACGCCAGAAGTTTCTACAAAAACTTCTGAATCGCAAAACAAAAACAAATAACATAAAGCAATAAAAATAAACGCAACACACAATTACACAAACACCTACATAACGAGCAATAAAAATGGATAGTATGTATAAATAAATTCAAAATAGTAATGGAAGGCTCTGGTATAAAATAACAAGCATCATGTGTCTCAAATAATAAATGTAGTAAAGAAGTATTCTACCAACAGATGGAGGAAGTTCTGGTATATTCAAGAGCCTTACATTGGGTATATAAAAGCAACGGCCATACAGGCTGATTGCATTAGTGAAAACGTCAACCAGTGAAGATCTTGTGGTAAAACAGATAAAATAGTGCTGATGTTGCCATCGCGTATTTTTTTTTTTTTTTTTTTTTTTTTTTTTTGTACTAATCGTGAATAAGTAAATAATCGTCTAATTGAAGTGTAATTTAATTAAAGTTGTAAATAAATTGTGTTTATTTATTTTGCAATAAAAGAACTCAATAAAATAAACGTTTATAAATTTAAATAAACGTAACAATAAAAATGATGCATAAAATATACAAAAATTATATAAAAATATATAAATGTTATATATAAAATATATAAAAATTCAAAGTATATTAAAATTCCGTTTGGTTGTAATTTCTTTAACACTCAACAACATTTCACTGTGCCTCTTAACAAATCACCCCAATTATTTTAGTTGTTATTTGAGGTAGACCAACTGAAACCATCTTAGAAATTCTTCCGTCCTTTGTCTCGTGAGTTTAAGAGCAGAACTTTTTGGCCTTAAAATTCCTTATTCCTGTTTCGTAGTAAGACAGCGGGTTAAAAATTTCTTTTGTTTCAATGGACATTTGTTTAAACATAATTCTCACCAAATGAAATCTGTTGTTGCTGGCGGTAGACCCATCGGATCCTTTAGAGAACTGGTATTTGGGGCTATTGCTCAAGTACTTTTTTCTTTTCTGACTTATCATCATTAATTAATTTTTGCACTAATAAAAATTCACAAGTTGTTTTCTAATTGAAAACAACGTTGCCAATGGCATACAACATATCTCTAAAGCAAATTCCTTCACAAAACTTGTACTTCCAAGGAAATATCATTCTTAAAAGATAAAAAACTTTTGTTTAAACAACATGGTCAATACATATGTAACAATTCAATCAAGTGTGGTTGCACACTTTATCCTTTACTGAACAGGAGATCAATACTTAACCTAAAAAACAAAATTTTGTTATATAAGATGTGTATCCGATCTATCTTGACTGCTAAAACTTTCACCAGCACACGGCCTGTGCAAATACATATTTAATATTTAAAAAAATCTAATAATATTAACGAATATATCTCTTTGACGATGAAGTCCTTGTCTCGATCGACGTTATATCCTTGTTCCCTAGCATACTTGTTAATTTAGCATTACATATAATCGACAAAAAAAAGGAAAATAATTTTTTCATTTATTAAAATACCCAACGTTTTAGTTTTAGGCAAGAAATCGCTGCAAGTGCATAATTTTTTATCGCTATTTATTATTATCGATTAAACTGTCAAATGCAATTTTTCTTTTATTATTTCATGCGGTTTAAAGAGCGAGCTATATATTTTACTAAAAAATCATATTTTATTCTTTTTTAACATAATCATAAGATCGAGAAGTTTCGCTTTGAGTAGCCATACATAAAAAGTCAGTATCCACATTATACTATGAAGTTTATATTTTTATAACAATAGTGAATTATATTCTTGGATTTTAACATTGAAGTATAAGGCAATAAATAATAATTGTATTTTAAAAATCCTTATACTCGTGTTTATAATCTACAATTTGGTTACAAAGAGCTTGGGCAGCTTCACCCGTTCACATTAAAAATCTTTTTATTAGTCACCCAACAGGATATTTGAAGAAACTACTACGGCTACTAACACGTAAGTCCTAAAAATATGAAATCTTCTACCTTCTTACAGGGTCAACCACCAAATTGCCAACAAGAAACTGAGTCGAATTTTACAGTGAACAATTTTCACATCTGCAAGAAATCCGCAGACAGTGTAAATTCTGATAGATGTTACAAATGCCGCATTAATTTCCATTTAGCCAACCTTGATGGAAACCAACAATCACCAACTTGGCATTGTCAAAACCGTTCGCTGCAACAACAAATAGCCATCGACTCAGCCTCCTCCATTCATAGTGCCTCCTCGCCGCTGCTCAGCGACAAGCTCTGGAGCTAAGCGTTACAGCATGAGGAAACTCAACTAGAAAAGGAATTTATAAAAAAGAAATACCAGATTCTTGAAAAATAAATGGACGATTTCAATGACACGCATTCAGCGCATAAACAACTATCTAACAGATCAGTGCACGAATGGTTAGATAAGCAAGCTACTGGTAAACAAGTTCCTAAGTCAGTTACATACAGCACAGAACCCGCAGTATCCCAACATTAATCGTCCTATTATGTATTTGAACCACACGCAGTGACAATGCAACAAATATCTAGCTCAACAGCCATACATGGGCAAAATGTAAGTAACAATTTAATTTATACAACAACAACAATAGTGCTACCTGCATGTACAACAATGTCATTTGCGCATAATATGTCTTCATTTATTATAATCCAACAACCATTTGTCAGCGCTCAACAGCTGCAAACATAAATTACAATTTAAATGACACATATGTTGATAATTACCCCAATTAAATTTGGCTATATGGATTTAACGTTTTCCATGCATCCGTCAAACTTTCGATCGGTTATCGTACCTTCTCAAAGACTTTCGCAGAAACAAATAAGTTCTCGTTAGTCAGTACCCAAAGGATCGCCCGTTTTTACCGGCATACCTGAAGCAGTCTGCGGTTTTACTTAGGCTTCAAAAGGCTCTAAAAAGCGAAGCATTACGATCCTTAAAGTATATTTTTATGCATCCATCTGGCGTATCATGTGCTTTATCAACACTGAAGCTCCTTTTCGGCCAACCAGAGAAAATACTAAACTCGTTTAAAAATAAAATAAAAACATTACCAGCTCTTAATGCAAATAAATTACAAACAATTATCTCTTTTGCTGTTGAAGTTAAAGGCTTGGAAACTACAATTAAAGCCTGCGATTTAGTAGATGAGTTGAATAATTCATCTCTATTACAGGAGTTAATAATAAAAATGCCTTCTAATTTTCAGCATAACTGGGGTGAGCACAAAATAAGACTAGCAAAACAAAACAAAAGGGTAAATCTGACAGATTTCTCAAATTGGATTTACGAAGTCGGGGTTTCAGCAGGCAGCATAAACCTAGAAACTGACAACAACATGTCAAAAGCAGCGGAGCAACATTCACGTAAAACAAAAGATGCCTATATCAACGCGCACGATGATGGAAGCAGAAGAACATGCGTAGTATGCTTTGGCAACTGCGATAGTTTTGAGAAATGTTAAAAATTCTTGACTGCAACAAAAAGCGAAAGATGGAATTTTCTGCGAAAATATAATTTATGCAAATTGTGTCTTCTACGTCATTATGGAATTTGTAATAGCAGAGTCGTTTGCAGAGAAACAGATTGTCAAATAAAACATAATACGCTGCTACATAAGCCAACAGTTATGAAAGAGAAAAAAACTTAACAAATGAAAACGAAAATAAAACCAAAACAGAAAATCTACATGCAGCGCACAAAGGGAATGAAAGCAATCAGAAGTTGTTTAAAATTATACCTATTACATTATAAGGAAATAATGATAAAATTTTAAAAACCTTCGCATTTATAGATGAAGGTTAGTCGGTAAGTTTAATAAATGAACAAATTATTAATAAATAAGATTTAACTGGTGAATTACAACCTTTATGTCTGAAATAGACGGGGAAATAGGTCATCAAGAAGAAGACTCAAAAAATATCTTAATGCAAGTTTCTTGTACAAATAAAACAAAATTAATATATCTGTCCGCACGGTTAAGCAACTATCGCTTCCAAACCAAAGCCTCAATTACAAACATTTAAGCAAAAAGTTTTTGCATCTTGAAGAGCTACCTATAACTGATTTTAAGAACGCTGTACCGGATGTGCTGCTTAGTCTAAATAACTTAGAGATATCTATTTCAACTAGCATTAAAGAGGGCTGAAATATTATTGGAAAAATATACGAAACAAAAACATGATGGCCATTACGAGACAGCTTTATTGTGGCGGTGCGACGACATTACAATGCCACCAAGCTATGAAATGCCGAAAAGGAGACTGGTTTGTCTTGAAAAATTGTTAAGAAGCAATAAAAGCTTACTTGATCATTTTGAAAAAACCATATCAGAATATTTAGAGAAAAATTACATAGCCAAAATTAACGACAATCAAATTAATAAACACAACGTGTGGTATCTGCCGATGTTTCCAGTATTTAATAAAAATAACCCAAATAAAACCCGCAGAATTACGAACAATATAACATTTAAACTTAGGCGGAAAAACTCCGACCAAGCGGGAAATTTTAAAAATACTAATGAGTGTATATGACCCTTTAGGGCTCGTAGGAAATTTTCTGCAAGAAGTTTGGCGCAGCGGTGTTGACTGGGACCAGCCTGTTTTGGAAAAATAGCAAGTAAAGTGGAAAAACTGGTTATCTTTTCTATCAAATTTAAGTGAGGTAAATTTACCTCGATGCTATTTAAAAAATTTCAAAAATTATAAGAGTCTAAAAGTACAATTGCACACATTTGTGGATGCGAGCGAAAGCGGTTATGCTGCTGTGTCTTATTTCAGAATTCGCTGTGGAGAGGAAGTTACCATTTCATTACTTGGATCCAAAACCAGAGTGGCACCACTAAAGTTTGTATCAATTCCTCGTCTAGAGCTGATGGCTGCCGTTATTGGTGCTCGACACGCTTACTATATTGCATATAATCATACCGTGAAAATTAGCCTCAAATGTTCTGGTCGGATTCGCGAACAGTTATAAGTTGAATACATACAGACCACAGGACCACAGTTCGTCGCTTTTCGTGTGAGTGATATTTTAGATAGCTCAGAGATAAACGAGTGGTTCTGGAACCAGGAAAATCAAATGTGGCTGACCAAGCAACAAAATGCGTTACTAAACCTGATTTATCCCCTACAGGGCGCTGGCTTAATGGCCCAGAATTTTTAAGACTGCCAGAGAATGAATGGCCAATCGCTGATAAAAATTTTCAGGAATCAAAGCTCGAATAAAAAGAGTGCTATTTTGCTGCAGAAAATATTGAACCACTTTTAAACATCCAAAGAATCTCTCGGTGGTGCAGAGCATTGAGATCAACAGCATTTTTCATCCGATTTTGTAATCGCCTCAGAAATAAGACCACATCTTTAAGTGAGAAAGAACTCACCCAAACTGAGTTACGTAGAGCAGAAACAACTATAATTAAAGATACTCAAAGAATATATTTCCAACATGAAATTAATTGTTTTTTACGAAGTAATAAATTAAGCAAAACAAATTTTTTGTATAAATTGTCACCCTACTTGGATGATGAGGGAGTTTTGAGAGTAGGTGGATGACTTGATAAGTCCAATGTCTCTGAGGACCTTAAGCATCCGGCTGTTTTGCCGAAACAATGCCGGCTAGCAACACTCTAAATATGGCATTACCATAACTTATATCGTCATAGTAGCCATGAAACTGCGGAACAACCGACAACGGTTTTACATTCTGAAATTGAGAACGGTTTGTAAGTCTGTCATTAAACAGTACCAGCTGTGCAAAATTAAAACTGCGTTGCCAGCTTTTCCACAAATGACAAAACTGCCACGCGCTAGACTGGGTTCATATCTTTCACTATTCACACACACAGGCCCTATGTTTGTTACTGTGAATCGGCCGTACATGTCGAAATTGTTTATTCGCTCAACACAAGCTCTTGCATTATGACAATACGCAAATTCATCGCGCGACGAGGACAACCACGGGAATTTTTTAGCGACAACGCGACCAACTTTATCGGCGTTGATAGAGGCTACGTAAGACATTGCGGGAAGTAGACAAGAGCGAACTGGTGCCAAGCTTTACAACATCCTTCACAAAATGGAACATTAACCCGCCTTCTGCGCTTCACATGGGAGGAGCATGGGAAAGATTAGCCCGATCGGTAAAGACTGTACTCTGCAATATTAAAATCCAGAGGTCGCCGAGCAATGGAATATTACAGAGCATGATGGCTGAGGTCGAAAATATTTTCAATTCTCGTCTAGCAGAAAACGAGAATGTAGAAGCTATCACACCAAATCATTTTCTACTAGGCAATTCAAGCGGTCTAAAACCTTTAGCCTCTTTCGATAACGATGTTGTTGTGCGTTCACAACAATATGCGGACTTTTTTAGGAAGAGATGGGTGACGTAGTACTTGCCTACTTTAACTTGTAGAACAAAACGGTTTGAGAAGGGCCAACCAATATCTGTTGTTAGTTTTGTGGTGGTGGTTGCCCGGAATAATCCACGAAACGTGTGGCCAAAGGAAAGGGTCATAGAAGGTAACACATCGAAGGATGGCCAAGTACGGAAGGAAAAGGTTTTGACAGTTTGTGGCATTTTAGAAAGACCAGCAGCAAAACTAGCGAATCTAGATGTAGCGAAAGAAAAGCTGAGGGAGTAAGTCATCGGCAAGCTCGCCATACTGAGGGGGAGTGTTACCGCTACCAAGAAATCGCTGCAAGTGCATAAATTTTTATCGCTATTTATTATTATCGATTAAACTGTCAAATGCGATTTTTCTTTTATTATTCCATGCGGTTTAAATAGCGAGCAATATTTTTTACTAAATAATCATATTTTATTCTTTTTTAACATAATCATCCGAATTTATAAGATCGAGAAGTTTCGCTTCGAGTTGCTATACATAAAAAGTCTGTATCCACATTATACTATGAAGTTTAAATTTTTATAACAATTGTAAATTATATTCTAGGATTTTTAACATTGAAGTATAAGGCAATAAATAATAATTGCATTTTTTAATCTACAATTTGGTTACAAAGAGCTTGGGCAGCTTCACCCGTCCACAGACATAATACATTTTTGTAAAAAAATTTCGATTTTCGATATTGCAAATATATTTAAAAAAATTAACGAACAATTAAAAGGAATGATGGGCTCTCCAGTTCACCTGTTGTTGCAGATATAGTAATAGAAGAATTACCCAGCAAAAATTTTACTTACTATGAAGCTATTTAGTAATGAGAAACCGTTGTCGCAACTGCTTATAATTTGACAGAAAGAACTAATTATTTTTGCTGTGGATGTCGATAAAGGAATCCCATACAAATTAAATAATCATCACCCAAAAAAATTAGCCATTCTTTTAGTCCTTATTACAATTCTAAAAGTAAGTTGTTAGTAAAACAAATAGTTGTATAATTAACTATACAAAAAAAATGGTTTTTTGTAATTTTATCAAATTTCTTTTACTCTTCTTGTTTTATTAAAAACGACCTTCTTCTTTGACTTCTCAAGTTCAAGTGAAGTACAGTTTTATTAGGTACTTAAAGAATATTTGTAACATATGTACATAGTTAAAGATTACATTATGATTTATACAAACAGTTTTGCATGTAAGACAAATCTACCTGCCTCTTGCATCGTAAATTTTAAGTGGCTCTTTTTACGTTATTAAACGCAGAGCAGGTGATAAATACTGGTATTAAATCAAGTGTTGGGTATTTAATTGCATGTAACTAAGTGGTAATAAATAAAAATTCAATGTAGCTTTAAATGTTATTAAGATATATTAGTTAAGATAATAAAGAAAGTATCTTTAGATACTTAACAAAATTAAGGAATTTAATTCAAACATACTCCACCCCAAGAACTAGTGTTCTTAGCTGAATAAATTAAAAAGTTGCCTACCTATGGAAGTATTTTAGTCGAGCTCAATCGGCTCCGCTATGCTTCGACTCACAGCGAATAGCGTAGGCTAAACTTTTCATCTTTATAAATACTTTTTTAGATACAATTGCTCATATGTATATTATCTGTTGGGAGTAAACAAATTTTAGTTATGGGTTGTTTCAAAACCTTTTGCTTGGTGCGAACTGTGACCACCCTAACTCGTCCATCAGTGCCTGGATGAACCTCCTCAATTCTACCTAACATCCATTGACCTGGAGAACATCTTTCGTCTTTTATAAGTACCAAATCTCCAACCTTAACATCAGCCTGCTGCTTGAGCCACTTAGGTCGAGACTGTAATCGATTTAGATACTCAGATCTCCATCTCTTCAAAAATGTTGCTTAGTTTTTTCGATTACTTTCCATCTGTTCAGATAATTTATATAACGATCAAGAAGAGATTCTACTTGTAGGCACACTGTGGGCTCCCCAGTCAAGAAGTAGGCAGGTGTGAGTGCATCAGTATCACTTGGATCAGAAGAAAGTGGGCATAGTGGGCGTGAATTTAGACATCCTTCTCTTTGACACAGCAAGGTTGATAGTTCCTTATAGTTTAAAACGCGATCTGATATTGTTCTTCTAAGATGGTATTTCGTGGAGTTTACACCAGCCTCCCATAAACCACCAAAGTGAGGAGAGGCTGGAGGTATAAAGTGCCAATTAGTTCCTGAACTGGACAAGCTGTCACGAAGCTCTGCTGGCAATGAGTTTTGACCCTCTTGGTAAAGAACTTTCAATTCTTTGGATGCACTCACAAAGTTTGTTGCGCAGTCCGGATATAAGTCTGTGCATACTCCTCTTTGAGCTATGAATCTACGAAACGCTGCCAAGAAACCGTTTGTAGTTAAATCAGAGACGGCCTCTAAGTGAATTGCCTTGGTAACCATACAAATAAAAATACGTATATAGCCCTTTGATATAACTGATGAACGTAGTTTCGAATTTTTGAGTGAGATTGGCCCAGCATAATCAACGCCACTGTGCTTAAAAGGCCTCGTGATGTTCAATCTTACAGGAGTTAATTTTCCATAACTTGTTGTGAAGCTTTTGCGGTATATCTGAAACAGCGATTACTTATGAATCTTTTAGCTAACTGATTACCTGATATAATCTAATATTTACGATAAACATAGGACATTGTTAATGTCAGGCCACCATGTAGTGTGTTTTCGTGAGCATCAATAATAATTAACTTTGAAATTGGATTGTATTTACCCATAAGTATTGCATGTTTGATGATATAAGGCAAGGACGAATTTTGCAGACGTCCACCTACTCGCAAAATACCGTCTTCATCCACAAGCGGCATAAGTTTCATGATATGTTTGTTTTTGATGTGAAGTTTCGATTTAATATTTTTCAACTCAGCTTGAAAATCAATTTCTTGAGATAATTTTATGAGCTTACAAAGTGTGTTATTTATTTGTACAGAGTTTAATGTACCATTTTCCCTAAATTCTTTTGCTCTTTTACAGTTATTATAAAATCTAAAGCATAAACTACAAATTCGAATTAGTCTAATTAGCTTTGAGTATCTAGAAAATATATCTGAATACGTAAGTTGTGTGCATAAGTTTGATATAATTTTAACCTTACGTGTTTCTAACGTCGTTTCTAGATTATAAAGATTTTTGGGCCAACATGTAAAATTTTCCTTTAAAAAGCCTGGACCATGCCACCACATTTCAAACTTTAAAAGATCTAGTGGATAAATACCTCTTGTGGCAGAATCTGCATGGTTAAGCGATGATGGAACATAACGCCATTGCGCCACATTGGTATAACGCCGTATTTCTGCCACACGGTTAGCAACATAAACATTCCAAGAAGAAGGATGTTTTCTTAACCAGCCTTCAAAGATTGAAATTCTGTCCGTTGGATTGTGACGCCATAGGATAAGTTGATAAGGGCGGTGGTTTGAGCTAACCTCAACTTGCCTAAACATTTGCTCTATGTCTGCACAGAATGCAATTTTGTGCCTTCTCTATCTAATCATAATTTGCGGCAAGTCATTTCGCAATGCGGAGCCAGAGCAAAGTGCATCATTTAAGGAAGTATAACCTTCTGTATGACTGCTGCCATCAAAAACTACTCTTAGCTTAGTAGTTGTACTACTTTCTTTCATTATGCCATGATGGGGCAAGAAATACGAATTCTTTAAAACATCTTCTGGGTAGTTACCCACTTTTGTCATATGACCGAGTGTTTGATATTCTTCCATAAACTTTTTATATCTCTCGCAAAACATCGGTTTACGGAGAAAACTTTTCTCTAAATGTAAAAATCTTTTAAATGCATTCACAATGTTATTATAGTTGTTTCCCCTTTAACAATTGATCTAAAGGGTAATTTAACCACATAACGTCCATCACTTAATCGCTCTGTCGTATCTAAAAAATATTTCTCACAAAGAGATTCCTCCTCAGTATTTTTTCTCTTTACATCAACCTCTTATTGCTCCCAAAATAACCTCAACGTTTCTTCTAAGTTGACATGGTTAAGAGTTATGTTGAAATCGTGTTAATCTTTGACGGGACCAGAAAAGACCCAACCAAAACGCGTTTCTTGAAAGAATAAGTCCAAATAGGTAAATGAGCTCCCAGGAATTACAATTGAGCTAATTATGTCTGACCCTAAAATTATATCTATCTGGTCATTGCTATAAAAAAGTGAATCTGCTAATGATATTTCCACATGCTGCGGTAGAAAATATCTGTCAGATGTTGCTCTGGGTATATAATTGGTAAGTTTAGGAAGAACTAACGCTGAACAAGAAACCACTGGTCGTTATCCAGACAGCAGAGATCAATTTTAACCCAAGAACGGCAAATATGACCTTTCGATTCACCTACACCCAAAACTGTATAATGTGAATTATTTCGTATAAGATTTAAACTCTGAACAGCGCTTTCTGTCATCAACGTGTACTGAGAGCCAGGGTCTAGTAAAGCTCGCAATGGAAATAGGCCACTGCTAGTGTTAACCAACAAACGAATTGTCGAAAGAATCTTTTTACTAAAACCATTACATTATTTGACGACACTTCAGCAGTACTTAAGTTAGCCGAGCTAGAGGATTGAGCTTTAGCGGACATATTATCAACCCTATGTAAAATCGAGAGGATGGACACTCCTTACATTTGTGACCACTGGTTAGGCAATTAAAACAAATTCCATTTTTGGACAAAAAAGTTTCCTTTGATGAAGGTGAAAAAGATAAAAATTTAAAACATTTCAAAAGATAATGCGGTTTAAAGTATAAAACCTTATACTTGAATTGAGAAAAATACTACAACAAAATAAGATGACCGCAATATATACCAAAAGAGAAAAATCTATGCACTAAGCCCTATTATAACAAACACTTTCAATGGTATAAACTTTGTATATACACCAATAAAACTTATTGATGTTCGAGAGAAAGAAAAACAAAAATATACACGATAGAGCACACAGAGGCTATAGAAACAACATACAGGAGATACTCGAAAATTACTATTGGCCAGAAATCAAACAACAATGCAAAGCATTTAACAAAAAGTGCGCATCTTGCCTATATGGTAAATATGAGAGGAATCCAACAAGAGAACCATTAGGAGATTCCGACATTCCAACAGAACTAGGCAAATACATACATATGAACATATATTTTAGCGACAACAAAACATTTCTAGTCGCCATTGATAAATTCTCAAAATATGTTACTTTAAGGGAAATTGACTTAAGAGAGCGCATGGCTGAGAAAATTGAAGAAACTCTCACAAATAAATATTCAAACTGCACAGGATTGATGACTGATAACGAAAAATGCCTAAATACACCAGCAGTAAATATGATGTGTATAAAATATGGCATAAAAAAGATAAAAACACCAGTCTACAGATCGACATCAAATGGACAAGTAGAACGCGTCCACAGTACCATTTCCGAGCTAGCAAGAATATTTAAAATACAAAACGATACAACAATAGCTGAGGAAATATATAAAACAATAAGAGAAATGAATAACACCATACACACAGTCACAGGACAAAAACCAGTTGATATTTTATTTAACAAAATAAAATACGACAAAAAAGCCATATATGAAAAACTAAAAAAGGCATCAGAAAAAACACTTGAAAGACTAAACCAAGGTACTAAACATCGAACCTTTCAACCAAATAAACAAATTCTTGTG
Source organism: Cistogaster globosa (assembly GCA_937654795.1). NCBI lineage: Eukaryota > Metazoa > Arthropoda > Insecta > Diptera > Tachinidae > Cistogaster > Cistogaster globosa. Next base: position 50,226,186 of record OW569404.1, on the reverse strand, counting down.
AAAACAAAAGTTGTGAGAAAGAAAAAAGACGCCAGATACATTAAGCACATTGTGAAGGAAGACCGTGAGGACATTGTTTTAACCACGAGGGGGGTGATCGTACACAAAAATAACATTAAGAACTACACAATCAACAAAGATGATACTCTACCTAATATTTCTGGAAACGGTTATGTCAAAAACCAAAGCAGAAGTAGAAATTAAAAACTTAAACGGACAAAAATACGTCCTAACCAGGACCCATGATGCTTTCCTATATCATGAACACACATATCTCTTCCATGTCACTAACTTAACAAAGATACTAACGTTTTACAAACAAATTATTCGAGATCAATATAACGCCAATATCCAAGAAACACTCTTAACAAAGAAAATTGAAATATTGGAAAATCAACTGAACGAGCATATAAGAAACGCAAGATCCTTAAATTTCCTAGGATCAGCTTTGAAATTTGTCACAGGAATTCCAGACCACGATGATTTTATCAATATGGAAAAAGCAATAAATACACTCATAAATAACAATGAGAAACAACGTTTGATTAACTCAAGGTTCGAAAAAATAATTGATACACTACAAGGTAACACATTGGACAACCATATTATCCTCGAACAAGTTCACGAACAGCTCCTACTATTAGTTAGAACAATTAATGCCGCAAAGAATAATGAATACTTAACCGAGTCCCTAAACTTAGACGTCATAAGAGATATAATAGAACATGAAATAATCTCAATACCAGTAATAAACATTTTGGAGTACGCAGACATTCATATATAGTAAGAACGAAGGACTTAATTATAACAATTTATAAATACCCAATTCTCAATAGATATTGTAAACTTTTTAAAATTAAGCCTATAAGTTTTAGGCAAGGAAAAATAAAAACAGATGATCAAACCGCTCAATGTGATAAAAACTATGTTAGAGTAAACCTTTGCAAGAACTATTCGGAAAAAACCATTTGTAGGACAAATAATGAAACAGACACATGTATACTTCCACTACTCAACAATAGAAATAGTAAATACGAGGTCATACAAGAATATAATAATCCGATAACGGAAATTGACGAAGGTTTCATATTATTAGATGGAACTCGTCAAATTGACAATATCAATACTACAGGAATAACTCTAGTAAAATATACTGACAAAGTTAGAATAGATAACAATACTTACAGGAATATACATGACAGACTCATAGAGGCTATCCACACAAAACATAATGAAGTTTTTTAAATCATAAACATCCTCACCTCAGATCGTAAAAACGCATTTAATAATATCGACTCATTAAAAAGATTAGTCATTCCATACAAGGAACGCCCTCTACGTTTAACTTTTTATATACTATTTTTCATAGCTATAATTTCAGGAATATTTTATATTGGGCTCAAAATATTTAAATATGTATTAATATATAAAAGAAAACATACAGAACATTACAATCAACAAGTTGAAAGAAGTATTAGAGATTGGGACGCTCTCGTTTTAACCCAGGGGAGAGTTAGCGACGCTCATGCATAAACATGTTAATAAACATATACATGTTATTTCCCTAATATTCTTTTAAGATAACAAATAAATTTCCACAGATGATAAGAGGGTAATTAGTAACTAGACATATCATAAACAACAATTTATGTTAACACACTTAAACAACCCTAACTAAACATGTAAAATAATCTAAACTATTTAACAAAGGAATAAGAGGGTCAAAACAAATATCATAAATATACAAATATTGTAAAGATCATAAAATATCATAAATATACAAATGTTGTAAAGATCATAAAATATCATAAATATACAAATATTGTAAAGATAATAAAATATCATAAATATACATATATTGTAAAGATCATAAAATATCATAAATATACAAATATTGTAAAGATCATAAAATATCATAAATATACAAATATTGTAAAGATCATAAAATATCATAAATATAGTTTTAGATCCTTTTTTGCAGACCGAATACATTACAGCGATAAGTATTATAAAAAAGATTAACGATATATTTAAACCGTAAGATACATTTTTGTGGTACATTAATTCTTCAATTTGCTTAATATTTTCGAATTGGTTAATTTTAATTCTATCAAAAGAAGTTTTTCTTCAAATACTACCCCTATTATGTCGTTATTTGGGTAGATAAATTTTTGCTTTTACAATAGTATTCTTATTTACAAAGGTTTTGTTTAACAATTTAAGTTCACAATCGCAAAAATTAACTAGATTATTTTTATTTAGTACAATGTTTCTATTGTCACAATCTTGAGTCAATCTGGTATCAAGCGCGTTTTTTACTAAAATTAGATCATCATCAATAACGTCGATGCTTGTTTGGTTATTTACCACCAATTTGCAATTTCTTTCAACAACGCAATTTTTGCTCTCTACAAGGTCGCCTGTCAATACATTTTCTTTATACGAAAAGGTCATGTTTCTAACTGTGATCACCAATTCGGGGTTTTCCTCAATTTCAAGGTACCTATCGTTCGGTAGAGGTGTTATCAGTTTCACATCTGTCAAAAAAAAAATCCTTAGGAATTTTTATTGCTATAATGAGCGAATTATCTTTATAAGTCATTACAGTAGTTTTCGCTTATAGTCCACAACTATAGTTGTACAATTTTTGTGGACTATAAGCGAATTAGGACTATAACCGAATTTCTTTTTAGGCCACTTTATGGACTATAACTGAATCCAGATATAATACACATTTTGGACTATATACAAAGTATGCAATTTCTTCAATAAAACCACTTTTTTTAACAAAATAAAAGTTTATTTAAAATATAAGCAAATATTAATTTAAATAAAATAAATAGTTTAAACAAAAACCTTTACATATTATTATTTATTGTAATTTAAGTGCTTTAAAAGCTTATTGTAAAAAAAAAAAGTTGCTAGAAATCTAAATAAAAAAGGTTGCCAGTTTGTTTAAAAAAACAGGGTGGACTATATAAAAGTTTTTTTCTATACAATATTAGCTATGCATGCAAAGAAAATTTGGCCTTTAAACGAAAATGGACTATAGGCGAAGTGGACTTAAGAACAAATAATTTGTATGAAATTCGAAAAAACCTGCAAGTGAATAGGACTGTTTTGGCTTACATCCGTTTTTGGCCTTTAAGCGGAATGGACTATAAACGAAAAGTACGTACTCCTAACTTTAGAAACTTTAATTTAAAATAATCGATGCCAAATTTTTCGATTTCTTCAGGAGTCAGTACACCTTGGTGCACTATATTGCTTCTAACTGCTGCTATATTCTCCTGAATTTGCGTTATCTTGCCTTCAAAGTTTTTTAATTTAAGCATTTGATCAGTGTAAAGAAGTTTTCTAACTATTTCGTTGTTACGTTTTCTTAATTCTGCAAAGGTACTATTTATTTTAATTCTGTCAGTTTCTATAGCCTCTCGCATAATTTCAATGGAGTCATTAACGTGTGTATTAATTATGATTTGCTTATTTATTGCGTTTATGGCATTGTGATCGTTAATTTCAACACACTTTAAATGTTCTATAATTTCTTCTGTGTCATCGTCGTCCATCAGTCCAAGCATCCATTTATAAACATTTCCCATTCCGTTAATTAATCCTCTTTTCTTTCTACTAAATTCAGAAGGTAGTAAGGTCTTTATTTTTTCCCCAATAATTCTAATTTCCTTTCTTAAAATTTCATTATTATCGATATCTATTTCCTTTATATTTTTGGCTATCTGTTTAATTAAATTTAGGTATTCAGTAGGGTGTATAATGTGTAAGACAGTGTTTGTTGCATTAGGGATTTCCACTTGCTTTACCTGTAGCATCGCGTACCCCGTATTCTTTTCAGCCTTTTCGATTCTTAGAAGCGCTTGAACCGCTGTCAGTACCATCATTGTCACGATCTTCATTGTTGTTTTTCTGGAATACATTTTATTATATTTTATTCTTGTTGAAATTTGTTTTTTCTTTTTATTTGTGTTTTATAAATTTTAGGAAATTTTCCTTCTTTAGAAATAATATGATTTAAATTCTTCTCGAAATTTTCTATTCTTTTATATTTTGGGTCAGACTTCCCAACTCTGTTGTTTCGTACATAACAATTTTCAAAATTATCTATTGAACATCTATTTGTTTTCTCATTTATTCTTTTAATTTGATCTACTTTTGATTTATGCAAGTTCTTTGCAAATTCTTTTACTTCTTCTATGGATATTAAATTGTTCAGAAAAGATATTGGGCGCCTTTTTGTACTAGAATGTATAGTATTATTATAAGCTATTATATATATATTATATATATTATATATATTATATATAGCCTCATGAATTTTGTCTTTTAGCTCGTTAGAATTATTCGGATCAGCGTTGAAAAGTCTTAAATGTTCGTTCAATGTACCATGAAGTCTCTCAACGTCTGAATTTCCTGTTTTCATATAAGTAGTTGTAAAATGTACTTTGATATTATTTTCTTGTAAAAATTGTTTAATCGCCGCAGTTTTTAGTTCATTGTCCGTAATAATCATTTCAGGCTTACCTAAATATTGAATTCTAGTTTTTATCGCTTCTACTGTTGAAACCCAAGTTCTGTTTTTTAATTCACATGCAGTTGCGTATTTAGTTAATCGGTCAAAAGATGTCAAGTACATCACGTTACGTTTAGGGAACCATATGTCTATGTGTATGATATCATTTTGTCTTTCCGGCATTTGTGTCACATTAAACGAATGTTTTATGGGTTTTCTATCAAATTTTGCCCTATTGCAAATATCGCAATTATTTATATATCGGTGAATCTGTTGCTATAATCCTGGATAGTAATAGTTTTGTTTAATTTCTGAAAATATTTTGTTTATTCCGCGGTGATTATTTTTCAAGTGTTCCCTTTCTATAATTTCTAAAAGTTTCCCTTTATCCGTGACATCCTCCAATACTATTCTCGATCTTATTATTTTCAAATTTCTATTTCGTACAAAATGCGTTCGGTAAAAATCTTCAAATCTTTTAAATAAATCATCGTCTGTGCTATATATAGCCACCAACCCTTTCTGTGGGATATTTTCCTGCATAATTTTAATCATATCACTATTATCTGCAATTTCGACTGTATGTCTGATCATCTTTCTAAAAATTATCTTCGAACTAATTCTTTCCTTATTTGATTTAGTCAACACAACTTGCAACTTAAACATGTTTAAGGGTTTTTCAGTTATTCTAATGAAATCCAAACTGTCAGTTTCCGCACTATGTACAGTTTCTACGTCATTCTCATCAAAAAGTTCATTTAAATTGACTATAAAATCATCGCTAAAATTATTCTCGTCTTCTTCTTTGCACTGTTTAATTGTAAGTCTACTCAAAGCATCAGCAATAACGTTTTCCTTTCCTTTGATATGCTCAATGTCGAAGTCAAATTCTCCTAACATAACCCTCCATCTTTGTATTTTGAGATTAGGTTCTTTGATATTGCTCAGCCAAACCAGAGGTTTGTGGTCAGTTTTAGTTGTGAATTTACGACCATACAAATAATGTTAAAAATGTTTTACGGACCATACAACTGCCAATAGTTCTTTTTCGATAGTTCCATAATTTTGTTCATGTCGATTAATTGTTCTACTCGCGTATGCCACAACTTTGCTTTCCTGCATTAAAGCTGAACCTATAGCATAGTTGCTGGCATCTATTACCAAAGTAAATTTTTTCGAAAAATTGGGACGAACTAAAATAGGATCTGTTTTCAATATCTTTTTCAATTTCTCAAAAGCTTCTATATAATATGTATCTTTTATATTAACTTTCGCATCCCTCTTTAAGTATTTGGTCAAATTGTACGCTACTTTCGAATAATCTTTTATAAATCTTCTATAAAATCCTGTAACTCCCAAAAATGTTTTAATTTTTTCTGTGTCTTCGGAAGTGCAATTTTCTTAATAGATTCGACTTTTATCGGGTTTGCTTTAATACCTTCTGCGGTTATAATGTGGCCCAAAAAATCTGTTTCCCTTTTTAAAAATGTACTTTTCAAGATTTGCAATTTTAAATTTGCTCTTTTAAGTTTCTGGAATATTTTATTAAGTGATTCTATATGTTCCTCAATGCTAGTTGAGAAGACTAAGATATCGTCAAGGTACACCACACAAATCTTACCGATGAATTCCTTAAGCACACTATTAATCATTTTTTGAAAGGTTGCAGGTGAATTCCGCAACCCAAACGGCATACGTACGAATTCACAGTGGACTGTTGTCGTTGAGAATGCAGTCTTCTGTATGTCTCTTGGGTGCATCTCAATTGGGTGGTATCCTTTAGCTAAATCCAATGTGGAGAAATATTGACATCTCCCCAATCTGTCAAACATGTCCTCAATATTAGGTATTGGGAATCGAACCTCCGTTGTTACACTGTTGAGTTTTCTATAGTCAATGACTATCCTCCATTTTTTTTCCTTTGAGTTATCCAGTTTCTTAGGTACGACCCAGATTGGACTGTTGTACGGGCTAATCGATTCTCTAATTATCCCTTGTTTTAACATTTCTTCGATCTGTCTATCCACCTCTGCTCTGTGAATTTCAGGATATCTATATAGTTTTGAATAAATTGCTGTATCTGTTGTCGTATCTATTCTATGCTTAACTTCGTGAGTAAACGACAGTGTTTCATTTTCATTATAAAACAATTTTCTATTATTCCTAATTAATTGGATTACTTTATCCCTTTCCCAATCTGTTAAATGTCGAAGATCAATCAATTCAATTATATCACGCGGTATTGCTTCGTTACCAAACATTTCAATAAAATTTTCCTTTAAGATTCGTAATAATAGCTTTCTTCTTCTTTAGACAGAAACAATGGCAAAACTGCATTTTTTGTAATAAGTTGTCTTTTATTAAAATCTATACCTGTGTTTAATCTAGTCAGAATATTATTCCCAATCAGGCCATCGCACCTATCACTAACTTTCTTTTCCAAAAACTCACACATTTCATTCTGTAAATTAAATTCCTTGATTAATGGAAAACGATATAATACCGTAAGTGTACTTTCTTTTCCCAAAGCCTGCACTCTCACATTAACATTATGCTTCCATATGGGACCACAAACATTCGGATTGATTAAGCTAAACTCAGCACCGGTATCTATTACAAAATACAATTTCCTATAGGGGTATTTATGTTTATATAGGGAAGTTGTTTAGGGCTCCTGTTGAAAAATTTACACTAGAAGAGCCCACTTCTATGGGAACCACACGTTCAGACCTGTTAGTATTTCTACTCTGTCCGGATCCGGTGCCATTCCTCATACGAAAGTTTCCTGATTCATTGTTATTGTAAAAATTTCTATGTTGATGATTGTTGTGTCCACGGAAATTTCCCGATTGATTATTGCTGTAAAGATTTCTAGATTGGTCATTGTTGTATCGATGGATATTTGCCGACCGGCCTCCAGGATAACAATAGGAAACCAAGCTTTCGAAGCCGTTAGAATGTCTACTTTGTTCGAATCGAGTGCAATTTCCTGATTGCTGACTCGTATTATAAGAAGCAAGATTGTTGTCTCTATAGTCTCTATACCGGGTGCCATTTCCTCTATATTGATTCTGGTTATCATTTCTATAGTTAGTCCTGAGTTGCGCAGTCGATTTCCGATTATCACCAGATGCGGTATAATTCTGGTATCTCGCCTCCAGAATAATTTGGTACGCTGCCTCCAGTGTTTTTGGGTCTCGCCAAAATCATTAAGTAACACGCCTTTTATTTCCAACCAAGTATTTACTGTTCCATACCTATGGAGTGCTTCTCTTGTTGAGCCGGTGCATTTGTTTTTTACATAGCCCAAGAGTGTGGTTTTGTTTTTGTCCTGAAAAAAGTCGATTGATGGCAACAGGGCTTTAACCTGTGCCAGAAAGTCTGGTAATTGACAGGGGTCGGTACCGTCGAATGATGGAATTTCCCTGATACAATTTAGATCAAGATTAAATTGGTGTACAACATTAGCTTCCATTTTTATTAAGGCATCACTTCACTCCTAAAGAACAGAACAAAAACCACCCTTAACGCCTGTCCGTCTTTTCTTTTCTGAACCTGAGCCTCGACAGTTATGTACAGATCGCAAAAAGTCAGAACTTGCAAAAACGCGCTATAATTCAAAGAACCAAGATATTGTTTTTTTTCTTTTTTTCTTTTTTTTCTGATTCTTAATTGGTTTTCTATTTATTCGTGATTTGTTTATAATTTCTGTATTTTATGTTTAATTTAGTTTTTGTTTCCTTTCTTTACTTAACTCATTATTGTCAAATAAAATAAATATAGTTAAATAAAAATATAAATATAAAAATAATATAGTTAAATAAATATTCTTACATCTACTTTAAATCCTGCTGAACTGCCCTTGTAGTTTGCTGTTGTTATTGTTGTTACTCTTGGGATGATGTTGTAAGCTTTCTTTTTCAGTTTCTGTTTAAGCTTTTTTATCTTCAAAAAACTTGTTGTTTTTTTTTCTCTTTTTTTCTCTTTCAATGGTTTTTATAAGCCCTCTTTAACCAAAAATTGAACTTCACTTCCAAATCGTTATTTAGTTTTTTTTTTATTTTATTTTCTTTATTCAACTTATATCTTTATATAATTTTTAAATGTACTTTTAAGTTCATTATTTATTAATATAAACTATTCACATAGGTCTTATGATTTTTAACGTTTTAGCTTTTAGTTTTATGTATTTATTGGTAACTATTAATATTTTTAATTCACTTTTGTTTAGTTTAGATTAGAGTGTATGATCTTAAGTGTTGTCCATTAAGTTTTCACAATTCAGTTTCGATTATCATTAGCTTAATTGTTGCTAGGTTTACTGATTTTTATATGTTTTCTTCAACAAAAAAAATATTCAACCTTTTGATTTTTATCCTCCTCGCCAGTTTTGTAGAATAACAAAAAACGTTCATCAAATTACCCAAACACATGCATACATTATGCATGCGCTTGGGCATAAACATTTGCTTCATGAATTCGGTCAGCATTCAATGTGGATGTGGATAAGACGAATCTGCTAATTAGGCAGATTCGTTCACCAACAAAACAACAAAAGTATTATTACAATGCAAATTTATTTTAGGCGCGTTTGCTCCATATGACTATATACAAATATTGTAAAGATCATAAAATATCATAAATATTGTAAGCATATGTACAAAACATGTTCTTTATATCTTTGTTCCAAAATATCCATTAAGATAAAAGAAATATTATTTGTAACAAATTAGTATTTAAAAAGATATTTTTTGGAGTTTGATTTAGCATAAGTACTGAACAGAACTCATTTTTAAGATAAATAAAAAATAAAAAAATCGCGTAGCCGACCAAAAAATTATATTTTTATTTAACTTAAAAACATAGAATTTAATTCGCGCGACACTCAATCTTTCTGTCAATAATTCTCATGTACATACAAAATGTATGAAGTAAACCATAATAGCGTGACGTAAAAGCTTAGCAAGTGGAAAATCCGATTTTGACAGTCCGTTAGGAAATGAAGTTGGCTGGTTGTTTGTTTGTTATTGTTGAAAAGTATTAACAATTTAGTTATTTTTAGTGCAATTTTTCTGTTTTCTCTCTTCTTTATTCTTATACAGCGATTTTTCTAAAATAAAATGATTTAACATTACAATACAAGACACACAGTTGACGCTCTTCTAAACATTTTAAATATTATTACTTGTAAATATTTAACAGGGTATACTGTACACAACGGTGCTAAACTAGTTATAAAACATGGTTACTTTTATTGATAAGTTTTAAATTTTGCAATATGCAACTCAGGAGGCTTGCAAAAGTGTACATAGGACCATAACTTTTACAAAACGTTGTTGTCATAAAGCTGTTAGTTTTATAATTTTCAATGAATTTGCTTTTATATAGCTTGGTGTATGAGCTTTTGTGGTAAATTTTTATTAACAATTACATAACGAATTACAAATGGCGAAGAGAAAGGAAATATCCACCGAAGTTCGAAAATAATTAATTAAGTTACTAAATGAAGGAAAATCTTTTGCAAATGTGGGGGAAATCGTAAGTTTGTCAGAGTCTACAGATTAAACTATTCTTAGGAACTACAAAAGAAATTAAAGCTATGAAAGTTTGCCGCGAACTGGACGTCCTTTAAGGCTTGATGAAAGACTACGGCGTAAAATTATTAGAGAAGTTGCAGAAAACCCGCTTTTCTTTGGGTTTTCTGCAACTTCTCTAACAATTTTACGCCGTATTCTTTCATCAAGCCCTGAAGGACGTCCAGTGTAGAATTGAAAGATGACAAAAAAAAAATATTATGATGTTGACGTCCATGCTGATGCAACACGTCGCTACTTAAAAAAAATTGGACTTCAGTCGTGTATAGCCAGGAAAAAGCCGTATGTTAGTCCCATAAATAAAAAAAACCGGTTTGAGTATGCTGTTAAAAGGGAAAAGGTTATTTTTACAGATGAATGTAAGTTTAACCCATTTTAGAAATGACGGACGAGCACGAGTTTGGAGAAAGAAGGGAACTGCCTTGGAACAGGAAAATATATGCAGTACCGTAAAACATGGTGGTGGTTCGGTAATGGTGTGGGGTTGCATGAGTTATGATGGAGTCGGAAAATTAATATTTATTTATGGTATTAGGGACAGTCTTTGCTATATAGACATTCTGAAAAACGATTTTTTACCGAGTGTCGAAAAACTAAATCTTAAAGATAAGTATTTTTAGGCACGATAACGACCCGAAGCATAGCTCACGACTTGTCAAAGAATGACTGCTTTACAACGTAAAATCAAAACTTCCTCATCCTCCACAATCCCCAGACCTAAGTGTCGTCGAACATTTATGAGCCCATTTGAAGCAGAAACTGAGGAAAAGAAGGACAGCATCGTCCATTTGCCAGTTGAAAATGATTCTTAAGGAAGAATGGGAAAATATTTCTGCAGATATAACAAAAAGTTTGGTTTCTTCAATGCCTAAGCCTCTAAGAAGTTTTCGAGTCAAAAGGAGAACATACAAGCCATTAAATTCATATTTTTAATTACCCAAAGTGCTTAACAAAGCGTCGTATGTAAACTTTTGGTGTTATATGAAAGACTGAATTTTATTATATTATTCATTTTATAATATTAAATTACATGAATTGTTATTTTTTTAATTTTCTGTAAATATTGTTGATTTTATGAAATAAAAAAGTTTAAAAATTTTGTTGTATTTCCCTTAAAAATTTTAATTTATTAAAAATATTAAATCGTGTGTAGAGTTTTGCAACTAAGTGTACATATACATTTGAACGCATCAAAAAACATGGCATGTTCTATACAAAACCCCAATCAAGAGAATTACATACATAAGTATGTACCAAATAGTTAAATACAATTACATTTGAATAAAGACTTACTTTTTATATATGTAACTACATTTTAAATTTTGTTTGTATGCTCATTTATAAAAGACCTGATAAGTTTCAAAATAGGTGCCCAATTCACGATCGCGTACTCGATCGCATCGTTGTTCATAAAGAATTTTTAATTCATTTATGTTTAAAAACTTTAAACGAGTCAGACATAACTTATAACATTGCTAAATAATATACATATGGTTAATTTGTTCACAAAATGCTGTTTATTAGGTTAATTGTGGCATGAGAAATATAAAATACATATGTATACCTATTCGTGTGTATGTATAGCTCCTATCGCTGCATTTAAATGTATTAAAATTTTAAATTATTTATTACAGTCATATGTTGGCATATGTTTAAAAAAATCGCTTACACTAACATAAAAAACACATTATTTGCAAGAATTATAACGTTGACCTGAAAATATTAGTATAGTTTAATATTTTAGATTCAAAAAAAGGTATATAGTACAATGTAAACACAATTTTCCGTTTATAAACTAAATTAATTATTTCTTATAAGAAAATAATGTGCTATAGGATTTATTGTAAGGAAGTTATTATTGAACAGTTACTAAGTAATGCATTGAGTGGCGAATAAAGCTACAAAGTAATGCATTCCAGAGGTTCTTCTCATTGAAGTTGTGAGTAAAAAATTTGCTGGTTACTAGATAATGCTCTAGAACAATTACGACAAAAAACCTAAAATGATTTACAAATATGTAGATGACTAATTCTGCATAACAAAAACAAACGATGTAAATGAGACTCTTGATGCCTTAAATAGTTTTCACAGAGGATTTTGTTGCGGTTTAAAAAGATTTGTAGCTCAATATAAATTAAACAAACATTAAAGTAAAGTAGAGAAGGAGAAGATAATCCAAATAGGATAGAATATAGAGTAAATGCAAGATGTTCAAATGAAAAGGAGTTTTTTTATTTTTAAAAATCGAATGTTCTAGAAGAAATTAATTTAAGAAAGTTAGGCTAAAGACCACAAAGAAAAGCAAGATGGCGAGTTTAAGCAATGCAGAAAGAATATTCTCGAAAAGAGAAATAAAATATGGACGAGGCGGGAATTGATTAGGAAATAAATGGAACGATTTGCAAAAGTTGGAAAAGGCTGTAACAAAATGAGAAAGCTAAGAAGTTTTATTAGTTCAGAAGTGTCTTGTTATTCAAAGTGTAAAGTGTAAAGAAAAAAACCGCAGTGACTTTGTACGAATATTTTTTTTTTTTTTTTGTATAATAAAGAGAAGTAGCACTTCAGGCAATAATGCCTATTTATTTATTTTCGTAACCGTGCTACATTCTTTAGGAAAGGGATAGATGAGAGATAAGACAGGTGGTGAAAAGAGAAAGATATATATAGCCATTTTATTAGTTATTTTACTTCGCCGGCGAATATGCTATTAAGAAGTACCGACGAAGGAGGCTGCATGTTTAATGTTAATTCTGAATATGTATTTATTATATATTTATTTATTATTTATTTTTTGGTTGCCGCAGGGGTTGAACCCTGGTCAACCAGGTTTGTAGCCAACGTGTTTACCACTTCGACTACAGCAGCCTCAATTGTGAAAACAAACTTAAAATCAAGCAGGATTTCTAAACAGGTGAAGGATAACTAGATAAATTTTTTTAAAAGGTAAATAAAGTAACTTAATATTTAAAAAGTTATCCTGAAAAAAATAATATTTGAAGATAAGTTGAGTAGAAATCAAAATTTATTAAAATTTTCAGCTGGCTACAAAATCCGTGTAGGGTAGTATGTGTTATGTACTGGAGTAAGAGAAATAGAAAGAAGTTTCATCAGGACATAGAGGACATCATACAACTTACATACCCATAGATAGCCAGGTAACAATTTTTGTTTAAATTATCTAAAAAAAGACTTCAAAGCAGCATAAGGAAAGAAAGTTGATTAAGCCACATTTTAAATTAAAGTCAATTTTATAAAAAAAAATAGTTTTCAAGAAAAAAATAAAAAGTTAACCTAACACTGTAAAGCCTGTTAAGTTTTATTCGAGAATTAAGTTGATTATTAATTTATTTATTTATGTATTTGTATGTTTGTTTTTATTAAATTTTATTTTTTTTATATTTGTATATAAATTTTAATTTGTTATTCGCGGGTTAATTTATAAAAAAGTAACGCCTAAAGGCAGACTAGAATAGTTATAGTTTTGTTTCTTTCGTTTTATTTTATTTGATTTATGATTCTATTTCCCCATAGAGGGCAGTACCTTATTTCAGATAAATTTTTGTTTTGTTAAAGGAAATAAGAATATAACAAAAAGCCCAGCAAACAATATTAGTTCAATTAGAGAGAATAATTAGTATTTGTAATAAATCGGTATTTTTATTTTCACTAGATTCAGGGAGATCCTTTAGGTTAGGTTTTAAGTGATAGGCACTTAATTATTGAACTAATAGGGTAGGCGGCAAAATAGAAGATATACTTACGTATATATTTTTTTAATATTGTACATTAATGATTGATAAAAAAAAAACAAAAGTTTATTAGAATAAAGTTACTAAATCAATTTTTTTTTATTGTTTAAAATTCATAATTTTTTATATAAATTTTTTTGTTATAGATGTGATATGTTCAGGATTTAATTTCAATTTTGCTTTGTTTCGTATAAAAAGATTAAATTTTAATTTGTATAATTTTAAGGATATTTATTTAATAACATTATGATTTATAACGTTTGAAAAGAAAAAATTTAAAAATGATGTGTTGGCTGTTATTTAACAAGATGGAGAAGGGAGTTGGATGGTATAAGGGGTCACAAAGTTGACGTATAAGGTTTTTCTTTTGCGACACGTTTGGGAGAGCAAAACAGGTTTACATCAGCCTGAGAAGAAAAGGACGTGTTTCGTTTCTATGGTATGCGTTTGTTTTCGTTTTTGTTTTATATTTAGTTTTTTTTATGGACAGCGTACCCAGTGGGAGGGTTGGAACCTGCTGAGAGGTGTTCGCCGGAGAAATAAGAGTTGAATGAGCTGGCTGGAAAACTCACTGGTCTCTACGGCTGTTACATAAATAACGCTCAAAGGAAATAGACCAATAGAAGTTTTTAATATAGCCCAACGAAGGACTCGCTAGATCAGTGTTGAAAACATAAATATTATTCGTAACCCTTAAATGAATTTGAGCCGTTTTAAGGAAGTACCGTACGTATTGATGGTTTGAACGCTTGATAAGCGAGGTCTTCGGGCAGTTCTATGGGAAGAGAGTGCAATATAATTAATAATAATAATTTTATTTTAATTGTCTAATTGTATTGCGTCACTTACCTTGTTAAATTTTCGTTCATTTTGTTTAGTTTTGTTAAGATCATGAAAATTAATGGCAGCATCGGTAGCCGCCTGTGAAGAAATTTTGCTTCGAACACACAGGGACTGTAGTACCGAGGGTCATTAGGGAAATTCTCATAACTCATGATTTAGTTAATTGTCACGAACTTTGACCGTATGAGGAGGACCCGTACAGTTTTTCTATTTAGAGATTGATTTCATGTCACATAACAATCACTCCCAGTTATGATGACCATTCCTCAAAACGCTTTATTACCTTCATGCCAAAACCGCGAAGATAGAGTATTGAAACTAAAAGAGTTTTATAGAAAATTAGTTTAATTAATAAATATTATAAATATTTTTATTATTTCTATTATTAGTATTATCATCATTATTTCTATTATCATAATTATTTTTATCATTATTATTATTATTATTATTTATTATTATTATTATTATTATTATTTATTTATTATTATTATTATTTTTATTATTTATTACTTTTGTTAATATTATTTGTATTTAATTAGAATAATTTTTAATCCATTTATTTTTTTTTTTTATTGTTGCTCGTATTGCCTGATTTTTGCTTAGTTTTTTTTCGTAAAATCTTTGAGATTTCTGCTAGTATTTCTTAAGTTTTTTGTTTTCTTTTGGATTCCTGATTTTAGCCCAGAGAAAAGGATATTAAAACTTTTGTGTGTATGATATGTCAAGTAACCCACCTAATAGAGATTCCAGAAAAAGAAATAGCGCAGTTCAATTTGATTTAAACAGATCAACGCCTTTTTCTTTTGGAAAATCCTATAAATCCAATACGCCTAATAGAAAACCTAGTTTAGTAAGAAACTTAGAGATGGAAGAGGCTTCAGGATTTTCTAATGCGCAGTTTATAGACAAGTCACACACGATCAACACAAATACAGCTCCTAACAGCAATGTTTCACAAGAAGAACTAAACCCTCGCAGTTTAGAGCGAGCCAGAGAAATGGAAAAAGCTCAGCAATTGGAAAGAGCCCAACAGGCTGCTCAATTCCAAGAAATGAGAAGACAGATGGCAGAGTTAACATTATCTGTAGGAAAATTAAGTCTGGTAATGCAACACACGCAATTAGAACATAAAAAACTACGGGATGAAGTTATACCAAACCTGGTTAAAAGTAGCGCTAATCACTCTATAAGCACTTGTCCTAGGAGTTCAGCCAACTCTTCGAGAGCGTCGATAGAAAACGTTGAAGGTGCAAACCCAACCAAAAGCTATCATAAGATGAGGATCGACAAATGGGGTCTTGAGTTCGATGGTAACATAAAAAAACTAGCTGTGGAAGACTTTGTATTTCGCGTAGAGCGACTCCAGCGACAGTATGGTGTTTCGTGGGACGAGGTGTAAGATAATTTTCATTTCTTCGTCAGAGGCGTGGCGGAAAAGTGGTATTGGTTTTTTATACAGACAAACTATGTCACAGAGTGATCCACATTAAAAGACGCTTTATTAAAACAATACCAATTCACTAGGTCCAGTTTCGAGCTCATGAGTGACATGGTTAAGAGAAGGCAACAACCCGGCGAAGGTTTTGATGCTTTCTTCTTTGCCATGACACAAATGAGATCTAGATTAAACATAGCCGTCTCTGAAAAAGAAATAATTAAAATGATTAATAAGAATTTGAGAGATGATATAAGAAATAAAGTTTACCCAATTGCTGTTGATACGATAGAAGAATTATGCCAGGGGTGTGTAGAGGCAGAAAAGGTATTTAATCGTAAAGTCTCATTAAATTTGCAACCAACTGTCCCTGTGAACCGCTACACCAGGCAAGTAAATGAAATATTTGAGAAGCCAGTTGATGGTTTACCTGAATCTGCCGAACAGCTCGAAGAAATAAGAACTCAAATTTCAAATTTTAAAAACACCAGAAATCCACTCGTCTGCTGGAATTGCCATCAAAACGGCCATATGTTTATGGACTGCCCTTCAACGGAGAGATCGTTGTTTTGTTATAGGTGTGGCAAGCCAGATGTTAAGGCTCCAACTTTAGCGATTGCAAGGCTAAAAATTTTCACAGGAGCGAGCTAGTGAAGGGAAGCTATTTGTCCAAAGAAACTGCAATGACAGCCCGGCTTTAGAAGCAAAACAAAATATACATTTTATAGAAAGAGAACTTAATTATCAAAATGTTAGGAATAAACTTTTTAATGAAGCTGTAAGCATAAAAAAATCTGTTTCAAACCGAATACTAAAATTAAGAAAGGAATTTGCGGAGAAAAAAAAATGAGAAGATTGTTTTTAGAAACTGTTCAATGTCTAGATAAAAAAAGGCGACCCTCGTGCTTTTGCACAAATAACCATTGAAAATATTAGCATAAAAGTTTTGTTAGACACAGGCGCATCAATAAGTCTGCTAGGTAAAGGATGTAGAGAGTTATTAGAAAAATTAGAACTTGAGTTTAAACCAGTATATTCTATAGTATCGACTGCTGCAGGAAAAGAACGCAGATTGCTAGGCAAATTGAATATAAAAATTTCTTTTAAAGATAAAGCTCAGAATATTCTATTTTACTTGTGTCCGGAACAGGAAGCTTACCTCGGAGTAGACTTTTGGAAAGCGTTTGAATTAGCTCCTGAAGTATTTAAGGCAGAAGAAATAAACGTAAAAAAACTACGAGAAGATTTTCAAGTAGAAGATCATAAATCTAAGCCTAAAATACTAACTAAGGAACAACAAGATAGTTTAGAAAAGGTTATAGAGTTGTTTCCGGCATTCAAAAGGAAGGTTTAGATTGCACTTCTCTTGAAAAGCATTTAATTAAGCTAGTAGAAGGTTCGGTTCCCTTTAAGGAACGTCAATACTCCTTATCACCCGCTATGCAAGAAATCGTTTATAAAGAAATTGATACAATGCTTGCCTTAAAAGTAATTGAAGAAAGTGAAAGCCCCTGGTCCAATAGGACAACAGTAGTTAGAAAGCCAGGTAAAAATAAATTCTACTTTGATGCAAGAAAGCTTAACAAAATAACTGTTAAAGATGCTTATCCACTACAAAATATAGAGGGGATTTTAAGTAGAATTGATGAAACATTTTTATAAGTAGCATCGATTTAAAATTTGCTTTCTGGCAAATAGAGCTAGAAGAAGAGTGTAAGCCGTACACAGGTTTTACTGTGACAGGCCGACCACTCTACCATTTTCGAGTCATGCCATTCGGCCCAACAACCTTGCAGACTGATGGATAAAGTTATACCGCAGAGGCTTAAGGAAATGTATTTATATATTTAGATGATCTCTTAATTATCTCTAACAACTTCGAAAAACATTTAAAAATATTGAAAGAAGTAGCGTTGTGTTTAAGGCATGCTAATTTGACAATAGTCCTTAAAAAGTCAAAATTTTGTTTCGAAGAATTAAGATACCTTGGTTTCATCATTGGCGGAGGAAGTCTGAAGACAGACCCAGAAAAAGTTCGAGCTATCGGGGAAATAAGAATACCGAAATCGCGTCATGAAGTACATAGCAGGATGGTGTCGGCGATTCATTAAAGATTTTGCGTCCATAACTGCCGCTTTAGGCTTTAGAAACCGAAAGAGTTTGCGATGACTCCAGAAGCGATTGAAGCCTTTGAAAACCTAAAAAAAGCCTTAACCTCAGCTCCAGTGCTTAGAAATCTAGATTTTTCTAAAAGATTTTTGATACAGTCCGATGCTAGCGATTATGGAATTGGTGCAGTCCTGTATCAGCATAACGATTAGAACGAAGAACATCCAAAAGCTTTTTACAGTCAAAAGCTAAACGTCTGTCAAAAAAATTATAGTGTCACTGAAAAAAAAAGCACAGAAAAGGGTCAAAAAACATTGTAGCTAACATGCTCTCAAGAATGCCAGAAGATGAAGCAAACATAGACGAGTTAGTATTAGATGATTTGTTTGATTCCGAAACTGTCGAATTTCAGAACAACGAGTATCTAGACTTGATAAAACATATAAAGGATAATTATGAAAGTTTGCCAGATTTAAAGGTCAAAGATGGACTTGTGTTCAAAAGAGTTAATTTTGACAGAGGTGATGAATCTAAAAGTCAATGGAAAATGTGGATTCCGCCGAATATAACCCAGCCCATTATAGAGAAAGTACACACCAGTAAAACAGCAGCTCACGGTGGTGTAACAGAAACATTAGAACGGTTGCGATGGTTCTTTTATTGGCCGAGAATGTGTACGCAGGTAAAATATTTTATTAAAAATTGCCAAATATGCAAAGAAATAAAACCGTCTAACCAAAATCTTAGACCAGAGATAAGTAATCAGGTTATTACTGATCGTCCCTTTCAAAAACTGTATCTGGATTTCTTGGGTAAATATCCGAGATCAAAGAGCGGTAATTGTTACGTCTTCATCGTTCTTGATCATTTTAGCAAATACACTTTTATTAAGGCAATGAGAGAAGCTACTGCCCAGGATGTGGTAAACTTTTTAGTGCAAGAAGTATTTCATAAATTTGGTGTTCCTGAAATCTTCCATACGGACAACGGAGCTCAATTTGTATCTTAAAGTTTTCAAAATTTAATAAGTTAGTATAAAATACTCCAGTTTACCAGCCTAGTAGCAATGCTTCTGAAAGAGTAAACCAAAGTTTTTTATCAGCCATCAGAGCTTACTTAAATGAAGACCACAGAGATTGGGATTTCTACCTCTCAGAGATTGATTGCTTCACGCCTTTTTACGCATTATTCGGGTACCATATGTTTTCGTACACCAGTGGTGCAGATTATAAATAGGCCCGAAAACTACACTCTATAACAGACCACCGAATAATCACTAAACAGGACGATAAAATGAAAATGATAAGAGATCAAATAAAAGACAATTTGAATAAAGCCTATGAGAAAAGCGCCAGAATATACAACAACAGAGCTAGAGTAGTTAAATTTATTCCGGAAGACAGGAAGTCTACAGGAGAAATATTTCAAAGTAATTTTAAAAAAAATCTGAATGCCAAATTCTGCAAAAAGTTTCTCAGATGTAGAGTGGTTTGACCTGTCGGTAACAACAGTTTAATAGTAGTGTCAGTAACAACAGTTTAATAGTAGTAGTTTAATATTTCTAAATTATTATATTATTAGTTTTTCTTTCTTTTATTTAGACACAATGCGCGCTTACGTATTTCACTTATCTGTTTCTACTTTTTTTGTTTTAATTTGTTTTGTTTTTGTTAGCTGTAGCTATGTTTAGTTTACATATTACGCCATATACAGTTGTCAATACGTTATTGTTAGTGTATTAGTAGTAAACTTAATGTATACTGGCAACTCCAAAACCAGGGTTGTATTTTTCATTCATGATCGTAGATATGATCGAGTGGGAACTGTTTATTTTAAATAATTATATTTATAAATGAAAACGAGCAATCGTGCTGAAATGATGATCGCCTGGTAGATAAAAATCTGAAAGTAAACAAACATTAACGTTAAGTAGAGAAGGAGAAGATTAACCAAATAGGATAGAATATAGAGTAAATGCAAGATGTTCAAATGCAAAGGAGTTAGTTTTTTTTTATTTTTAAAAATCGAATGTTCTAGAAGAAATTAATTTAAGAAAGTTAGGCTAAAGACCACAAAGAAAAGCAAGATGGCGGGTTTAAGCAATGCAGAAAGAATATTGTTGAAAAAATGATCGCGAGAAAAAAATATGGACGAGGCGGGAATGGATAAGGAAAAAAAGTGTAACGATTTGGAAAAGTTGGAAAAGGCTGTAGCAAAATGAGAAAGCTAAGAAGTTTTATTAGTTCAGAAGTGTCTTGTCTTTCAAAGTGTAAAGGAAAAACACCGCAGTGACTTTGTACGAATATTTTATATCACAATTGTGAAAACAAACTTAAATCAAGCAGGATTTTTAAACAGGTAAAGGATAACTAAGATAAATTTTTTTAATAAGTAAATAAAGTAACTTAATATTTAAATAGTTATCCTAGCAAAAATATCTGGCAGGAAGTGATTAACTTTGGAGTGACAAAAAAAATTTGGAAATTATATAATTAACCCAAAAAAACCTAAGATTATTGTGAAGATAAGTGGAGTAGAAATTAAAATTTATTAAAATTTTCAGCTGGCTACAAAATCCGTTTAGGGTAGTAAGTGTTATGTCCTGGAGTAAGAGGAATAGTCAGAAGTTTCATCAGGACATAGAGGACATCATACAACCTACATACCCATAGATAGCCAGGTACAATTTTTGTTTAAATTATCTAAAAAAAGACACTTCAAAGCAGCATAACAAAGAAGGTTATTTAAGGCACATTTTAAATTAAAGTCTATTATATCAAACTAAAATATAAAGTACAAAAACTTAAAAAAAATTAGTTTTCAAGAAAAAAAGAAAAGTTAACCTAACATTTTAAAGCCTGTTAAGTTTTATTCGAGTATTAAGTTAATTATTAATTAATTATTTATATATTTGTATGTTTGTTTTTATTAATTTTTTTTTTTATTTTTAAATTTTTTATATTTTTATACAAATTTTAATTTGTTATTCGCGGGTTAATGTATAAAAAGAAACTCCTAAAAGCAGACTATAGTAGTTATAGTTTTGTTTCTATCGTTTTTTTTTTTTTATTTAATTTATGCTTATATTTCCCCATAGAAGGCAGTACCTTTTTTCAGATAAATTTTTGTTTTGTTAAAGGAAATAAAAATATAACAAAAAGCACAGCAAACAATATTAGTTCAATTAGAGAGAATAATTAGTATTTGTAATAAATCTGTATTTTTATTTTCACTAGCCTCAGGGAGATCCTTTAGGTTAGGTTTTAAGTGATAGGCACCTGAAATAAATTCTTGAACTAATAGGGTGGGCGGCAAAATAGAAGATATACTTACGTATATATTTTTTTAATATTGTACATTAATGATTGATAAAACAACAAAAGTTTATTAGAATAAAGTTGTTATTTAATTTTTTTGTATTGTTTAAAATTCATATTTTTTAAATAAATTTTGTTGTTATTGATGTCATACGTTTAGGATTTAATTTAATTTTTCTTTGTTTCGTATAAAAAGATTAAATTTTAATTTGTATAATTTTAAGGATATTTATTTAATAAAATTATGATTTATGACGTTTGAAAAGAAAAAATTTTAAAATGATGTGTTGGCTGTAATTTAACTAGGTAATGGCATGAAGGTGAGTTAAAGCTGGAGAAGGGAGTTGGATGATATAAGGGGTCACAAAGCTGACGTATAAGGATTTTTTTGTGACACGGTTGGGAGGGCAAAACAGGGTTACATCAGCCTGAGAAGAAAAGGAGGTGTTTTGTTTCTGTGTTATGCGTTTGTTTTCGTTTTTTTTTATATTTAGTTTTTTTATGGACAGCGTACCCAGTAGGAGGGTTGGAACCTGCTGAGAGGTGCTCGCCGGAGAAATAAGGGTTGAATGAGCTAACTGGAAAACTCACTGGTCCCTACGGCTGTTACAATTTATCGTAAGAAGGTTATAACTAATGCATTGAGTGGCGAATATAGCTACAAAGTAATGTATGCAGAAGTTCTTCTCATTGAAGTTGTGAGTAAAAAATTTGGTGGGTGCTAGATAATGCGCTAGAACGATTACAAAAAAACCTAAAGTGATTTACAAATATGTAGATGACTTATTCTGCATAATAAAAACCAACGATGTAAATGAAAGTCTTGAAGACTCAAATAGTTTTTACAAAGAAATAAAATTTACGATGGAATTAAACAAGGCAAATTGAATACTAGGTAATCGCATCAGGACAAAAACAAAAAACGCGTGTATTTTGTTTGTGTAAATTTACGTGTACGTGTCAGTAAACAGTGACGAATAATATTAAAAAAAAACATTTTTTCGTTGGTGTCTTTCGGCATATCAAACAAAGTTCCACTCCCGCATTCGTACTTTTTTTCATAACGCACAAATATTTCTTTTTAAAAAATCAAATATTTTTTATAAATGAATATTTTTTAAACAAAAGCAAACAATTTTTAAAAATGATTCTCAAAGAAATATTTTCTTTCTTAATAAATGTTGTTTTTTGTTTATCTTAAATTTTAACTGCACTACTTGGGCACACATACTCTTTCACTTTTTACACAACGGTTTTTTCACACATTCACTATTTTATGAAAAAATTTATCTTCATTCGATCACCTGGGCTATCAATTTTACCTTGTATTCAATTTGCCTTAAAAAATATATTATAAAATCACTTTACTTCAAGTAAAGCTGTCAATCTCCTATAGTAGGAGTATATGCCTACTAAAGTTTTTTTGTTTTTATTTTATTAAAATATATCTGTACATGCGCGCGCAGTTTTCCGTATCTCTCTTATAATTCATTCTTCTGTCCTCCGGAGTATTATTAATATGTAATATTCTTATTATGTATCTCTTCTTGTAGTTATTTTCTTGATATAATATTTTTGCATTTTCTATATTAGGAGAATGGTTACTAATTGCATATTGGGCTACTAACGCGGTTCTTTGCTAAGGTATTCCCTTCCTAGTTTTATAATCTGACTTGTGTGCAGTCATTCTCGTCCTTAACTTCGACTTTGTCGTTCCTATATAAATTTTATTACAATCAATCTATCCTTCTCCGTAAGTTGGTATTTTTTATATTACGTTAGATTTGTCCAGTTTATGGGTTTGGGTTTTAGTATTTGAAAACAACATGAAGTCAGTTTTTAGTGCAATATTGACGTTTTGTTTGCTGTAAATATCTAAACGAATAATTTTCTTATATGGAAATTGAAAGTTTTTTAAATAAAACTACTATTTATTACTAAAAAAACCTGGGACATGCATCTTGTTTTAATACTTGTGTTTTATTAGGGTCATTCTTTCCCTTTTTTTATGTGCATTGCCATCAGAAAGGAGAAACTGTTTTTTTTAAAGCTTTTCTTATTTTCTTAACGTTTTCTTTGTAGTATTTTGCGTCACTTATTTGAAATACTCTTTTCGCGAAATTTCGTGCTGTGTTAATTTTCACGTGTTTTAGGTTATTCGAGTAAAAATTAATAATACGTCCTAAGGCAATAGATTTTTTATAGTAATCTGTTAATATTGTATTTAACTGTCTTATTATCAATAAATCTAAACATAATTTTTAATAATTTTTCGTCTTTCTCTAATTCCAAGGCAAATTGAATATTAGGTAAAATTGATAGCCCAGGTGATCGAATTCGCTTCACAAACTTTTTAGAACTAAAGTCAAAATTTGTTAAAATTTGTTGACGCGCCATTAAAAAAACGAAAAAATGTTGAAAAATTTTAAAGTGGAACAAATATTTTTAAATAATAAAAGTGAAAAGAGTGTATGTGCCCAAGAAGAGCAGTTAAAATGTAAAATAAATCAAACAAAAAACAACATTTATTAAAAAAGAAAATGTTTCTTTGAGAATTATTTTTAAAATTGTTTGTTTTTCTTTAACAAACATTCATTTATAAAAAATATTTGAATTTTTAATAAGTACGAGTGCGGGAGTGGAACGGAAAAATGTTTTTTATATTCTTCGTCACTGTTTACTGATACGTACACGTAAATTTACACAAACAAAATACACGCGTTTTTTGTTTTTGTCCTGATGCGATTACCTATTATTCAATTTGCCTTGAGATTTTCTAACACAAATAAATTAGAAATATAAAAAATAGTTTGTTTTTTTTGTAAAATATAAAAATTTTGTTTTTTTTTCTTTTGTGTTTTTAAGTTTGTTTGTTGGTTATATATTTTTAGTTCCTGAAGAAGAACACCGAAATATTGAATAATATAAATATAATTTATTAAAACAAAAAAGAGTTTTATTTTATTTAACACTAAGTTTACGGGACCCGTCAATTTGACGGATTTCAAACTTTGGAATCAAACACGCAAAAAACCATAGCATTAATTTTAACAATTTTGCATCGTAAATTAATAATTTCATCAAAAGAATTTATACATACATTTATTATGTTCCTAAGCTTCCGAAATTTTGAAATTTTTATGTAGTATACCTATCTGTACGAAACCCGTCAAATTGACGTGTTAGCTGGTTTCATAAACAATCCTTATATATTTGCTTCGTTCGTAAAATCATTCTTCGAATAATATCTTCAAATATCGTATTTAGCATTCAATGAAATCGCTTATACCTATCGCCGAAAAAAACCTTTAAAACAAGAGACGATCTTCAGTACGGTTGCTGCATTTTAGTTATTTTAGACAGCCTATATCAGCCAAAAATCATATTGCAGAGAGTCTCCGCTTATTGTAAGTATTTACAATAGGGTAATTGAGTTTGGGTACAGTATTTTTTACTTTCACCGATCACCCTTTTCTAGCAAACATGAGCAGAAATACGAGATATAATAAGAAATTGTCCAAAATTACCAACATCAATGAGGATTATTCTGAGGTGTCCTTCGAAGAAGATCAATATGAATTAGACGAAAGTGATGATTACAGTGAATATTCTGAATCCACTGAAACTGGAGAAATAGAAAGATCTTCGGATAGTGAAGAGGAAAACTTCAATTTGCGTCGTAACAAGAAAAGGGTGCGGATTATTTCTAGCTCTGACACCGAGGATGAGAGAACGAGTATCCAAGTACATCCCGAGATGTAATAACAGAAATTGAAATTGCCGGTGACGGACAGACCGGACCAGATGGCACGCAAATATAATGTAAAAGCAGGGTGTTTTCAATGGCCTCGTCAAGTTTTTTATAATATTTTTGATTTAGCAGCGATAAACGCGTGGATATTGTACAAAGAGTGTTTCGGATCGAAAATATCCAGAAAGGAGTTTATATTTTCTTTAGACGATTAATTAGCTGGAGAAAACAAGGAGAACATTCGTCACAGTTCAGACGTTTCAGATCAGTCACCTTCAACATCAGGAGTGCGAAAAAGTTGCCAAGTGGGATATTGTAATAAAAATCGAAGCAGTAATTGCTGCATGTATTGGAAAAAGATCGTATGTGAAAAATGCACAAAAGAAATTCAATGCGTATGTAAAAGATGTCCTCGATAAATATAATTATATACCGGTTATATTATTGCTATAATTTTCATAATAACTTCAATAAAAGATGTTGAATTATAATATTTTATTTTTATGAGAAGCTTTATATTGTTAAACTTAGATTAAATTTGAATAAATTGATTTTTTTAAAGTAAATACGTATTTTCATCCACCCGTCAATTTGACTGATGCTCGTAGAGATAGGTATATAAGAAACGCCCGTAAACCTAGTGTTAAATAAATTTACTGACCTAGAGCCCAAAAAAAAAAGAATTAAATATAAAAATTTGCATATTTTAAAGGTCAAATAAAACATAAAATTAAACAAAAAACTTAAATAAATGGGAAATTAGGGTAATTTATTTAAGGTATAGTAAATAGTTTTGTTTCTAATTTAATGTGAAAATAACAAAATATTCATTTAAGAAGAACAGAAAAACATATGAAAACATAAATTTAAAAATAATAAGAATAAGTTCGTCCTTCTCGTTTAAAAATTTAAAGTGGTTTCTAAACATTTTATATTGCCAGAAATGTTATAATTATAACGGTCACAGTTTTAAAAGTTTTTAATATATGTTTCAGCAATTATTAACGCAGCTATTGTTCCATTATTCAATCTGAAAATGTGGTTAATCTTTACAAGTTACATTTAGCTATAAATTTTCTCTACACCAAGGCTTGTCCGCAGCATTATTTATATTAAAAACTGATTTTTAGCGCTCGTGGATTGAAAGTGCATGCTCTCGTCATTCAGAAAAACTATTTAAAGAAGGATTTTTTTTAATAAACCGGCTTAACCCTTTTCTTTGAAAGATTGAACTTTGATAGAATTAAATTTGCTATTTTTATAATTTTATAAATACCGCTATTAAAGGCAAATTTAAGTTGTTTTTTATTTATTTTAAAACTTCAACATAAAACAACTGACACCTTTTTCTTAATACATATGTTTATTTCTACCTTAGTATAGAAAGGGCCTAACTAATTTTTGCCTTTCTTTAAAAAAACTTTTTAAATCAAAACAAACGATTGAAATAAAAATTTGGTTTAAACCAAAAAAGTGACGCTATCGTTATCCTCTAAACAAATAAGTTTAAAAACTTAAATTTTTAAATAGAAAACATTCAACAAAACAATATAAATCTTTTATCTCAACGTCATACAAAAACGACAAAAAAAAGCTTTACTTGTGTGTCTTAGAAAAATAAAAAAAGAGTTTGTCATATACAAAAAATGGGTTTTTATTGAAAATTAAGGAAAATGAAATACTAGCATGTAAAAAAGTCGTTAATTGAATAATAAAAATTGTATTGAATAGTAAAAAAACAGATACAATTTATAATTTAAAATTAGCCAAATTTTATGTATTATTTTCAGCCATTCTAGATCTCCAACACCAACTCAAGACAATTACCAATGATGCATGGCCACAATCTGTATTAAAATATAATCAGACATAAAATTTAATCAATCCACTTCCAGTTTTCAGTAAATAGTACAAAAAATAGAAGCGCTTTGAAAACTGGAAGAGTTCGGTTGAATTTATATTTTGAACTACTATTAAACTATTTTAATAAGACTTTTTCAGTCACTTTTCATTTGTTTTTTGTTATAACCGCTTTAAGCACTTAATTAACACACGCACTTTCTAAAGAATGGAAACTTTATACATTGGCAAAATCACTCTTAACTTGCATATGTTTGCTAAGACAAAATCCTATCAAACATATAAATCCAATCATCTAAATTAAATTAGATTTTGTACATTGAAAAAGAACATATGTAGTTTCTCTAACATACAAAACCTTCCGGTAAACATTTCCTTACTTAATAAAATATTCATATATAAACTTACTTGGGCGGATTTTTCGGCAACTGGTGTAGCTTCTCCCCTTGGGAACAACCCATTATACAGCGGCGACTCCTTAAAAAATCAAATAATATTATAAACTAATTTAAGTCAAAAACAACTTTGTTTGACTTACATCTTTTCCTGTTAGATTTCTATTATTTTGTTGTGGTTGTTGATTTTCAACCCTTTTTTTACACAATCACAATTCTATTTTAGTGATTATATTAAAGGCGAATTGATAGATCGCATTGATTCTATTTTAATTTTTGTCACTTAATTTAGCGCAAAAATAATTATTATTTTATATCTGCACCAAATTTTCTATATAAACTTTTGTACCCATGTTTGTAATTAAATAAAATGTCAAACTTCAGCTATAACCAGAAAGAGTAATATAAAATTCGCAAGTACCATTACTATCCCTCTGTTACTATAGCTAAAATCTGGCCACAATGAATTTTTCGTGTATTGTCTGGTTAGTTAAGGGCGGTTTAAATGCTCAGAATATCACAGATAACTAACCAGATCCGAAACGAAAAATTTAGTGTGGCCAGATTCCAGCTTTCGTTAGGGAAGGATAGTAACAGTTCTTGCTTATTTGATATTACTACCTCTTTCTGATTATAGCTGGAATTTGACATTTTATTTATTTACAAAAATTTTCAAGATTCTGTGGTCAAGATATTGTGAGTTTTTCTAAAGTGTTATTATTTATCAATAATTAAAGTGATTAAATCATTTTAATGTGCTAATAAATCTAAAATTAAAGTTATTAATTTTATTTGAAGATTTTTTTGTGTGTGTGTTTTTTTTTTTTTTTTGTCTCAAAATCATAAAAAATAGGGGTTGAAAAACCACAACAACAAAGCAAAAAATTCAACAAAAGATGTAAGTTGAACAAAGTTGTTTTTAATGTAAATTAGATTTTAATGAAATTATCTGGTTTCTTTCCGGAGTCGCCGCTGCATAATGGGTTGTGCCGAAGGAGAGAAGCTGCACCAGTTCCCGAAAAATCCGGCCAAGTAAGTTTGTATATAAGTTTCATTAGTGACATGCTTGCGGCAGGTTTTGTACATTAGAGGAACTGTGTTCCTTTTCAATGTACAAAATCTTTAATTTAGTTTGATTCCTAGATAATTGGAATTGTATGTTTGATGAGATTTTATCTTAGCAAACATATACATATGACAGTGTTTCTCCCAATCAGAAAAATTTAAAGGAATTTAGAATAAAAAAGTGCGTGTGTTAATAAGAGTTTTAAACAGATAAGAAAACAAGTGTAAAATGATTAAAAAAAGATTCAATAAAATAGTGAAAGTATAAATTTAATTGAAAAAAACAGAAAGAATATTAATTGTTGTACAAGAATATGAAAGCTCCAATATAATTCAACAAGCAGAATTAGTGCAGCAAATTTAGTAGTCTAAAAGAAAATAAGATCCAGTCTTCAAATATTTTTTGTTTTTAATTACTGAAAACTGGAAGTAGATCGATGAAATTATGTTTATTAAAATAAAGGTATATTAAAATTTTCTTTTTTATATTTTAACACAGATTGTAGCGATGCATTGCTAATTGCCCTGAGATGGAAATCAATAATTGCTGAAATTATTTTAAAACTGCTGAAATAAAACAAATATATCAATAAAACATTATTGATGACACTTTCATCCAAAGCTTCTTCAGCTTGAGAAATATCTATACCTTCAGGTGCTACATTTGGCAAATCAATAGGCGCTGAATCTTCGCCATTGGCTGCAGCATCTTTTTGATCAATGGCCTCTCGAAAATTATTCCGTTTCATATTTTTGTCTGTGGCGAATTTTTCTTTGTTTTCAACATAAGGAAAGAGGTCTTCCTTCCACCTTAATATTGTCAGTCTCACCGGTTCCATAGAAATATACATTATATTTTTTCTTGTACTTTGTAATTTTAGTTGGCCATGCTGGATAGCCTATTACTTTGGCAAAAACCAAATCCTAAAATACAATAAATTTGGCATAAACACGTTTAATGGCCAATTATTTTACTTACCAATAAAACCACGCAAACTGTTTTGATTTTTGTTTGCGGATTCTCCAATGGAATTGTAGTACAACCTGAAATTATAAGGGAAAACATTATTTTTATAGTTGTTCTTATACACTGTAATATTATAAAAACATTTTATAATTTTTTTATAAATTTCTTTCACTGATGTTTATATATTTTTTAATTTTTCTTAAAAAACTAAATTTTTATCCCAATTTTGATATACATTTTTTGGTTGATTAAATAAAAACATATGTTTGCAATAGGTATGTGTAGCGATTTCTTCCAACTCATTGCTTTCAGCGTTTTTGAATATATTTTTATTCACTTAAACGAAAGCTGGAAGAAAATATGATAACACACTTTTTTAAACGTCACTAGTGAGTTATCTGGTTATTTATCTGTGCAGAATATTACCAGTGGGATCGTCTAAACCAAATATGTAATGAATCTGCACAAATTGAGAGAATATACGGATGAAAATATGACAGTCGTATGGCTCTCTATGTTTTCTGAAAATTTTTTAAAAGACAATTACGAATCATTAGATCAGGGATGCATTTTTCTGCAAACCTCCCAAAAACCTGTGTATATCAATTGTGTAAACGCGAAAAAAACTGTCGTAAGATTTTTACTCTCATTTTTTAAAATACGGATGGATTTTCATATTATTTTCTCTTGGATTTTACGAACGTAAAGTCGTACCGTCTAAACCGCCCTTTAAGGGCGGTTTACATGATCACAGGAGTCTTAGGACTTGTCAAATTTTTGTACAGAATATTACCAGTGGTATAGTCTAAACCAAATATGTAATGAATCTGTACAAATTGAGAGCAATTACGAATGTAAATTTGACAGTCGTATGTTTTTTGAAAATTTTTAACAGACAATTACGAATCATTAGATCAGAGGTGCATTCTTCTGCAAACCGCCCAAAAATCTATGCATACCAATTGTATAAACGCAAAAAAATATGTCGTAATATTTTTAACTCTCAATTTTAAAATACGGAGGGTATTTCATATTATTTTCTCTTGAATTTTACGTACGTAAAGTCGTATCGTCTAAACCGACCTTTATCTGTGGACGTCGCGCTGCCACCTTATAATTGACATGTCATACTAAAATGAGTAAAATGAAATCAACCGCCACACGATCCATATGTTTTCTGCGTCTTGTTGTGCAGAGAAATGAGTGTGCGAAACTTATGCATACACAATGGTCTACTAAACTATTGCAATAATTTTATACAAAAACAGCGTTGCCGTTGTAAGGCTTTTCGTATTAAATTTAAATGATTTTTTTGTTGTTAATTAAATCTAAGTTTTTACTTGTTTTTATGCAAACTTGGTTAGAGATGTTCAAAATACAACTTATGAAAAGTTTCGTAATTAAATCTGTTCCAAAATTCAGGCAAAATATTTATTATATTTTTTATTGTAAAAAAGTCACTGGTAACGCTTTTTGCTACAGACATCACACGTATACAAATGTTAACATCAATTTTTTCATTTTCCCTTTAAGAATGTTATATAAACTTTGTTCTACGTCATATGATGGATCAAATGATGGTCACTGTTCTTGTAGGGAAGTGCTCCCAGCAAGAAATGAGTGTGGGAAACTCATTCATACACAATTATCTACTATTGCAATTGCAATAATTTTATACTGAAACAGCGTTGCCGTTGTACAGCTTTTCGTATTAAATTTAAATGAATTTTTTGTTTGTTAATTAAATCTAAGTTTTTGCTCAAAATTGATTAGCAAAGTTCAAAATATAGCTTATAAAAAGTTTTGTAATTAAATATGTTTCAAAAATCAAGCAAAATTTTCATTAAATTTCTTGTAAAAAAAGTCACTGGTAACGCTGTTTGCTACAGACATCACACGTTTACAAATATTTACAACAAGTTTTTCATTTTCACTTTAAGCATGTGATAGAAACTTTGTTCTAAGCAGTGATGGATATTTCCATCATCAGTGATTGTCATTTGATGGATAAAATGATGGTCACTGTTCTTGTAGGGAAATGATGGTAACTGTTTTTGGTCGAGGAGAAGATAACAAACTTTTTGAAAAATTTTTTTTGTCTTGGCAAACTTTTTTCAGAGTTGCATGGAAAGTACTTTTTCCTATGCGTGTGAACATGATGTTGTTTTTTTGTAGGTGTATTAGTGCCACGTGCTTTCATGTTATACATAAAAAAATGTAAACAAACTAAGACAAAAAAATTGAATTTTTCAACTCGATCGCAATTCGTTAATTTATTATTAATTTTAATACAAAAAAATAAAATTAAAAGCCTACAGATCATAGAATCAAATTTTGCAACTGCTACTTTTGATAATTAAGAAATAAAGTGGTGCACGTCCAGCTATTTAGAGTAGTTTTTCATTCATAACTCGAAAACTATTCCGCGTGCACATATACTGCTATATACGATCGAAAGAGGATAAAAGTACGAATCGATCGTGGTATAGTTTGTTTTCTGAAAAACTGTACGAAAAACGTTATTAAGCGGCAAACTTTATAAATTTGAGAAAATGCTGAACTTAATAAGTTTAGTTTTTTGCTTATATCTCGGAAACTATTCCGCGTGCACATATACTGCTATATACGATCGAAAGAGGATAAAAATACGAATCGATCGTGGTATAGTTTGTTTTCTGAAAGACTGTACGAAAAAATTATTAAGCGGCAAACTTTTTAAAATTAAAAATATCGCTGAAATTGATAATTTTAGTTTTTTGCTTATAGCTCGGAAACTATTCCGCGTACACATATACTGCTATATAAGATCGCAAGAGGATAAAAATACGAATCGATCGTGGTATGGTTTGTTTTCTGAGAGCCTGTACGAAAAAAGTTATTAAGCGGCAAACTTTTCAAATTTGAGAAAAATCGCTGAAATTAGTTTATTTTTCTATATACTTTAGAACAAATTTTTCATACAAAATTCATTTTAAAATAAACTTGAAATCAACATTAATTTGTATGCATACGGAAGTATATATTAAGATTCTGATAGTAAAATTTAAAATCAAAATTAATTTTTAAGGCAGTATATGTTTAGTTTTTGATAGTAAGTAACAAAATAAAATCGATATCCCCTCAATTTAACATATGTACATATATAATAATACACTGCAATCATACAGCCTTCAATGAATTTATTTGCTTCCGTCGTAAGCTCTGGGCCATCTGCACCGTAGAAAATTGGCACCATGTGTGATACATTTTTCAAAAGTTCCGTAAAAGACGTCATATTTTTGGTTGAAATTTCTTCACTTATTCTGTCTATAGTTTGTATTTCTCTCAGCGATGGTGAGCGCCTCTTCATAGTTTCGTGTGCCGATGCTACCAATGTATCAAATTCTCCAATTAATGTGCTGTCTAACCTTTCTGTCCTCTTTTAATTGTCGAATGTTTCTTTGTATTGTGCTAGCTCGCTAAATTTTTTAGATGTCGTCTCCGTTGTATAGCCTCTGCTCCCTGCCTTTTTTGCATTTATCATGATGCTCCGAGTTTTGGATATCAGGTCACGAGCCGTTTCTTTCTCCTCTATACGAGTATCCTTATTATTAATCTCCTCTGCCTGCTCGTCAGTAACCGTAGAAATGCCGTCTGTGTGTCCTATTGTTATACAAGGAACTCTGGAATCCTCTTCTGTCAATTCTTCCCTTATTGATGGAGTGGGTGACCTAGTCTTGTGTATAATGTCGAGTTAACGCTTTGCATTTCCTAAGGCTGTTTGTAATCTTTGTACGGTGTCGTCTATTTGCTGTTGTTGTTTCAGTTGTTTCTTAAATTCATTCTCACTTAACCCCTTTTGTCCCAATTTTTCAACCAAGGATGAGTTTTCTTCTACTGCCTGCTCTAATAAACTGTCCGTATAATTAATCTGTTCCCGTAATTTGCGGCTCTGTTTTTCTAAAAGTCCCTTTGTGACCTCCAATTCTTCTATTCTTTTACAAAAATCTGCCGACTGGTTCTTATTAAGGTCTCCTATCAATTGTAGCACATAACCAACTTCCTCTAATTTTGTTAGTTTCTGGTGCCTTATATTGTCCCTATGTCTTTCTGTAAATTCCTTTCCTTATTTCAAACTATTTAATTTTGTCCATGCGAGAACTTGGAGACTGTCAACCGAATAGTTGTACTTATTGATCTTAGATAGTAATTCGTCCGTCCTTGATTTTGGGTTGTCCATTTACAAGTCTAAAAATTTTAAAGGCATACTTACCAGCACCAAAAACATTTCCGCTATTGCCTTCAAAAGCAAAAAAAATTTTTTTTTTTTAATGACGCACAATGTACTGATCGCGACGTTTACTACATACAAAACTTAAATTTGCCTTGCTTAATATGGCTTAGGCCTGCGGCAGTTACTTTTCAATTCCACCACTTTGTATTTTGGCAAAGATTCCAAAGGCGCACTGGCATACAGATGCTTAATGACCCCTAGGAATTCACCTCTATACTTAGTGGTTTCTTTAAATTTTTCTTTGCAACCGACTTTACCGATTTTGTTCACAAGCAAGACAAATCGAATCAAAACTTCTCCCAATGTGGCCAAAGTAATTAGCAGTTTACTAATAATTCCACCAATTCACACTTCTTTGAAGACAAAAAAGGCGTACTGGTTTACAGATGCTTAATGACCCCTAATGCTTCACTTCCGTGTTTATTTGGTTTCCTAACTTTCGTTGCTATGAAATTATTGCCACATTCGCAAAGGATTCAAAATCAATCAAAATTGTATAACCAAATTTTATTCCTGGAGGGTCCCTTGGGAATCGCAGGATATTTATTCTTTTATTACCGGCTGCGCCAAAACAACTCCAAGTTTTGTAAACAAGAAAAACACTTTGATTTCTTTATTTTATAATTTTATTTATTTATATAGCCTGCAGGGTCCCGTAGGAATTTCAGGCTATTATTTATATTAATTTTATTTATTTATAACCTGCAGGGTCCCGTAGGAATTTCAGGTTATAAGTGTTTGTTCTTACTTCTAGTTTCCAACTCGCTCTTTTAATAATCATTCATCACTATTTATACTAAATTCTTAACGCTAAAAATGCTGATTACACAGAAACAGCATTCCTTAAAAATAAATAATTTAAATAATTAAATTCCTAACTTGCTAAAGAGTCATATTTCAATAGTACATTAATTTTAAATTAACTTATAAACAAAGTTTAACTAAATAAAGTGCTGACTGCCAAAAAGATTTATATTACATTAGTACACATTTATTAATTTTGATTAACTTATAACTAGAGTTTAAAAATACGAGGGTGCCTCTCAACAATATTATTAAAGATATATTAAACCATATTAAAACAACAATTAAAATATGTTTGAATTATTTGAAAATCAAATTCAATTTTAAGAATATAATAACTAAAAAATTTGTGTAATTGTTACAAAAAAGAATTTATTTGTAGGGTATGGTGAAATATTTTGTTTCAATTCCATTCATCCTATTTGCTTGGTCTGGCAGCACAACTTAGGTTTTCTTTGCGGACGAA
The DNA here is from genome assembly GCA_937654795.1 of Cistogaster globosa. Taxonomy (NCBI): domain Eukaryota; kingdom Metazoa; phylum Arthropoda; class Insecta; order Diptera; family Tachinidae; genus Cistogaster; species Cistogaster globosa. The sequence goes on along the minus strand of OW569404.1, from coordinate 50,191,030 downwards.
TAACGGTATTGGTTTAAGGTAAAAAAAAAAATAAAAAAATGGGAGAAAATAAAAACTGCCGCTTAATCATTGTTGCCCTTCCAGCTACATAAAAAATGTGTAATTTGTTTAATATCTAATCCGTGTGAAGTATCCCTTTGTACTTCTAAATTAGTTTTAATCTCAATTGTGCGATAATAAAAACCTAGTTTCTAAAAAGTGTTAAACTAGTTGATTAATTCACTTTAGAATTTTCGGATACAAAAATGGGTTTTTAAAAATTTCACCTCAAGTAGTTAGCAAATGTTTCTAGACTATAAAATCAGTTAAAACCTATATTATTAAAAATAGTTCTAACTATATTTTATTTTTTTAATTTTTCTGCTTTTTATTAATCACAAAAGTTAAAATCGTTTATTGAAATTTCCTAAAACTCAAAATTAATAGAAATTATAGAGGATATAAATAATATAATATAAATATACAAACTACAACAAAATTAATAATAATAATATATATATATATATATATATATATATATATATATATATATATATACATATATTATTATTAATTTTGTAGTTGCCGTTTTAATATATATATAAAAGATCACATTTAACTTTTTTCAGATGGGTAATTAATGAGCCGGTCAGTTGTAATTTAAAATTTTTCATTGGCAACACTATACTAAATGGATTTATTTTTGTAAACAAGGGTGGTTTTACAATACAGAAAGGAAAGCGTGAGGTAAGTATGAAGATAAAATATTTTTGTTTTTTTATTGAATTATCTTAAATATTTATTTTATTTCTTTGCAGGTTATTTTGCGGGATTTTTCATTATTACATTCGGACTGATGGTCTCACAGAAGACAAGCTTCACTTTGCGCAAGGCAATGAACCAATCAATACTCTGGCTGAGGCTTTAGAGCCATAACCGCCAAAAGGGCTGTAGCGACATGATGGACTATTTTAGTTTTATTAGTAAAATTTATTATTCATGATCATCTGCATCATCTCACAAAATACCAGGGTTGTAGAATTTACCGTTACGATTTTACAGCAAAAACAATAAAGACTTAAGTACAACTCACTTTTTGTTTACAAATTTTGTTACCACGACTGTCGCTTGCGTCATTATTCGTTTTTAAAAATTTATATTTTATTAATACCAAAATAGAAAAATATTACATTTTATATCATTGCTTCTTTTAAATGGAGTTATGGGAACAAACGGTTAGTGTTTTATTTAAAAAAATAATAATAATTTTCTGGTAATGAAAATTTTACTTCAGAGTTTGACCAAAACTGGTCTTGTTCCGTATAGTGACACTGATTCTTCTGAACAAAAGCATTGTTTACAAACACGTTCCAGTTCGGAATTTTCAGAGACATTAACAATAGAAGAGGAGACGTGTGTGGGTAAACGGGGCTACAAAAAGCAAAGAAAAATACCAAAGAGACTACAAAATAAGAAACAGCGTGATACCAGTGTTCAACCGAATCCATGTGCAAATAAAAAGTGTGGAAATTTTTTGTAATAAAAAGTTTAGCCAGTCAGATCGTTTAGCAATAAATGAGCATTATTGGGGTATTGGCAACAAAATAAAACAAAGAGAATGGCTGATTTCATGTATTAAGCGTATGTCTATCAAAAGACGAAGATGTGATAATAAGAATAGGAAATTTACGTATAATTATGTTATTAATTATAATGGTAATAATATTAAAGTGTGCCAACAGTTTTTATTAAAAACCCTTCACATATCATAAAAGATGCTAAGTCAGAAGTAATGAAAGTGGTTTAAACACTTTTCGTGAAAACAAAAAAAGTTCTACTCCTCATAATAAGTCAGACGAGTCGAAAATTTCACTTTTAAAATCATTTATTGCACAATTGCCAGCTGTTCCCTCGCATTATTGTCGCAATAAAAGTAATAAGTTATATATTCCTCAAAAATTTCGAAATATAAAAAATTTACACCATTGCTATACTGAACATTTGAAATATAATAATCAGGATTCATCAGTATTATCCTTAAGAGTTTTTCGAAATATTTTCAATAAGCAATTTCATATTGGTTTTCACATGCCTAAAAAAGACAAATGCGTCATTTGTGAAAAGCATAAAAATCTTGACAGCGAATCACAACTTTTTTTAGCACAAACAAAAGAATACCAAAATCATGTAAAAGACAAAGAGAAATGTAAAGAAATATTTTTAGAGGATCAAAAACAAAGTAAACCCAATTCGTCAATATTATGTGCTAGCTTTGACCTCCAAAAAGTTTTAAATACGCCCCATGGGAAGAGCGTAACATTGTATTATTCCCGAAAGTATGCATACTACAATGAAAGCGTATACGAAAATGGCACCCGGAATGGTTATTGCTTTTTGTGGGGAGAAACGGACGGAAAAAGAGGTTGTGATGAAATTTGCACTGTGGTTTTTGAGTATTTCAAACTTGTGGACGAAAGAGGAACACACTCTTTAATAAGTCTATACTGTGACAGTTGTGCTGGTCAAAATCGCAACAAAGCAATGCTGGCTACACTAGTGTATTTTCTTACAATTTCAAATTTTATAAGCGATATCAAAATAACGTATCTTTTGCCTGGACATACTATGATGCCTGTGGACTCTGTACACAGCAATTATTGAGTCATTTACTCGCGACAAAACTATTTGGGCTCCTAGTGAATGGTATACTATGATTTCAAATGCAAGGTCCAATCCTGAAAATTACAAATGCATTTTAATAAACAACTCAGATTTTAAAGATTGGAAAAAATTTTCCCAAGCAATGTTTCCCACTTCAATAAAATTTAATTTTACAACATTACGTTCTGCCTCTTTTAATAAAAATAGTTCTAAAATGAAACTTAAGTATGGATATTGCGATGACTCCAAAATTAAAGAATATGATATCAACTCTATTGCTCGATCAAGACATAACGCTGCTTTGATAGAAAATGGACCCATCCGTTTATATGACAACTTTTTAAAAATTTCTTCAAAAAAATTCAAGGATTTAAAAACACTTTGTGATAAAAACAAAATTCCTGCAAAATTTCATAACGAATTTTTAAATTTGAAATACGGTGCAACTATTAAAGATTCGCTATCTGAAACTGATCAAGAAGACATATAATACTTACTTAAAAGTTATTTCTTTTAAAACTTTTTTACCTACATACTTTTATTTGGAATCCTGAAGTAATTTTCTATTTATTAATTTTGAAAACAAAAACCATACAATTTTTATATTTAATAAAAAGCAATGGATTTAAGGTTTGTTTAACATTATGTTTAATTTTATATACAAAAATAATTTGAAAAAAATAAAAATATTAGTACTAAAAGCAGTGTTTTAATAAAATCATAAGGACTTAACCGCCTTAACATTGGTAAAGACCTATTCAGCGTGACAGTAAAAAAAACTTTAGCGCCATAAATAGCCGTTATCTTAGAGATATAAAAAAACAATCAAATGCTATATATTGCTTAGACGTAGCAATGTTTACAAACCAAATTTCACAGTAATTCTTAAACATGGTCCAAAGATATTTAAAAAAATGCTTCTCCTGTAAATTTTAGTTTTTGGTGTTTGAGTCTTTTTGGCGGTTAGGGCTCGATATATATATATATATATATATATATATATATATATATATATATATATATATATATATATATATAACTTAACTAATTTCAGCGATTTTTCTCAAATTTGAAAAGTTTGCCGCTTAATAACTTTTTTCGTACAGTCTCTCAGAAAACAAACTATACCACGATCGATTCGTATTTTTATCCTCTTTCGATCGTATGTAGCAGTATATGTGCACGCGGAATAGTTTCCGAGTTATAAGCAAAAAACTAAAATTATCAATTTCAGCGATTTTTTTAATTTTAAAAAGTTTGCCGTGTTATAACTTTTTTCGTGCAGTCTTTCAGAAAACAAACTATACCACGATCGATTTGTATTTTTAACCTCTTTCGATCATATATAGCAGTATATATGCACGCAGAATAGTTTCCGAGATATAAGCAAAAAACTAAAATTGTTAACTTCAGCGATTTTTTTAATTTTAAAAAGTTTGCCGTTTAATAACTTTTTTCGTACAGTCTCTCAGAAAACAAGCTATACCACGATCGATTCGTATTTTTATCCTCTTTCGATCGTATATAGCGTATATGTTCACGCGGAATAGTTTCCGAGTTATAAGCAAAAAACTAAAATTATCAATTTCAGCGATTTTTTTAATTTTAAAAAGTTTGCCGCTTAATAATTTTCTCGTACAGTCTTTCAGAAAACAAACTATACCACAATCGATTCGTATTTTGAACCTCTTTCGATCGTATATAGCAGTGTATGTGCACGCGGAATAGTTTCCGAGATAAAAGCAAAAAACTAAAATTATCAATTTCAGCGGTTTTCTCAAATTTATAAAGTTTGCCGCTTAATAACTTTTTTCGTACAGTCTCTCAGAAAACAAACTATACCACGATCGATTCGTATTTTTATCCTCTTTCGATCGTATATAGCAGTATATGTGCACGCGGAATAGTTTCCGAGTTATAAGGAAAAAACTAAAATTATCAATTTCAGCGATTTTTTTAATTTTAAAAAATTTGCCGTTTAATAACTTTTTTCGTACAGTCTTTCAGAAAACAAACTATACCACGATCGATTTGTATTTTTATTCTCTTTCGATCGTTTATAGCAGTATATGTGCACGCAGAATAGTTTACGAGATATAAGCAAAAAACTAAACTTATTAATTTCAGCGAATTTTTTACAATTGAAAAGTTTGCCGCCTAATAACTTTTTTCGTAAAGTCTTTCAGAAAACAAGCTATACCACGCTTAATTCGTACTTTTATCCTCTTTCGATCGTATATAGCGGTATATGGGCACGCGTAATAGTTTCCGAGATATAAGCAAAAAACTAAACTTATTAATTTCAGCGGTTTTCTAAAATTTATAAAGTTTGCCGCTTAATAACTTTTTTCGTACAGATTTTTAAAAAACAAACTATACCACGACCGATTCGGACTTTTATCCTCTTTCGATCGTATATAGCAGTATATGTGCACGAGAAATAGTTTCCGCGATATAAGCAAAAAACTAAACTTATTAATTTTAGCGGTTTTCTCAAATTTATAAAGTTTGCCGCTTAATAACTTTTTTCGTACAGTGTTTCAGAAAACATACTATACCACGATCGATTCGTACTTTTATCCTCTTTCGATCGTATATAGCAGTATATGTGCACGCGGAATAGTTTCCGAGATATAAGCAAAAAACTAAACTTATTTATTTCAGCAATTATTTTAATTTTGAAAAGTTTGCCGCTTAATAACTTTTTTCGTACAGTCTTTCAGAAAACAAACTATACTACGATCGATTCGTATTTTTATCCTCTTTCGATCATTTATGCGCACGCGGAATAGTTTTCGCGATATAAGCAAAAAACTAAACTTATTAATTTCAGTGATTTTCTCAAATTTATAAAGTGTGCCGCTTAATAACTTTTTTCGTACAGTGTTTTAGAAATCATACTATACCACGATCGATTCGTAATTTTATCCTCTTTCGATCGTATATAGCAGTATATGTGTACGCTGAATAGTTTCCGAGATATAAGCAAAAAACTAAAATTATCAATTTCGCCGATTTTTTTAATTTTAAAAAGTTTGCCGTTTAATAACTTTTTTCGTACAGTCTTTCAGAAAACAAACTATACCACGATCGATTTGTATTTTGATCCTCTTTCGATCGTATATAGCGGTATATGTGCACGCGGAATAGTTTCCGAGATATAAGCAAAAAACTAAAATTATCAATTTCAGCGGTTTTATCAAATTTATAAAGTTTGCCGCTTAATAACTTTTTTCGTACAGTCTTTCAGAAAACAAACTATACCACGCTCGATTCGTATTTTGATCATCTTTCGATCGTATATAGCAGTATATGTGCACGCGGAATAGTTTCCGATTTATAAGCAAAAATCTAAAATTATCAATTTCAGCGGTTTTCTCAAATTTGAAAAGTTTGCGGCTTAATAACTTTTTTCGTACAGTCTTTCAAAAAACAAACTATACCACGATCGATTCGTATTTTTATCCTCTTTCGATCGTATTTAGCGGTATGTGTGCACGCGGAACAGTTTTCGAGATATAAGCGAGAAACTTAACTTATATTTTTGAGCGGTTGTTTTTTTACCATTTAAAAGTTTGCTGGCTTATAACTTTTTTCGTACAGTCTTGCAAGAAACGATATATACCACGATCGATTCGTTCTTTAAGCCTCTATCGATGGCGTCAGTCGCTATGATGCACGACTTTTAGTTTTGTTTTTATAAGTAAAAAACCATCACAATTAATGACTACATGTTTTGGGTGTAGCTCCTTCATTTTTAAAATGGCGAAAGTTACAACTTGAAAGTCTGATTCTGCAAGCTTAGAGCTTTTCATTTCTAATTTTTATTTTAAAATCTATTAAAAATTGACGAATTGTGACCGTTTCTAAAAGGTCTTAATTTTTGTCAAATTTTGTTTACATTTTTGTTATGTACAACAATAATACCCTTTTTTTACAACTCTGTAAAAAAATTTGAGATTAATCGAGTTAGTTGTCTTCTCTACGTCTGTTTTTGTTGGTTGTTTTTTCAGCGGGGTTTTGATACTATATTATACAACCATGCATATAAATAAATCGATTTTTCATTCTATTCATAGTTTTTTTAGTGTTATATTTTATATAGAATGGAGAATAAAAAACGTATTTGTGTTATTTAATATATTCAGGATATATTCAGTAATAAGAAAAAATAAGTAAATAATACTTAATGAGTTATTAAAATGAAATCTATAAAAAATCATTATAATATTAATCCAAATTAAGCCATGTAGCAAAATTAGAGCGAGAGGAAGCAGAGAAAATATAAATTGTGTATCCCTTTTGATAAATTCCTTACAGGCCTTTTTGGTTGCGGCAAACAATACAACCTAATTTTAATTTATTTGGTGTGCACGTCTTTTGCAATTTTAGTTCTTAGAGCCAAAAATAGTTTTCTATTAAAAATAAATAATAATTTAAGGACTTGGACGTGGTGCGAGGAAATACTCTACTATGTTTAATTCTGGTGGCCGTGCAGAATATTTTAATGTTTTGTGTGTGCCTAAATGTTCGCTTAATCCTTTAATTTAAATTGACATTAATAAAGTTGATTCAAGATGTTTTCCGTGCAACATGGAGTAGTTAATAGTGGTGGAATTAATGAAGCAGATGGATATGATTTCTCTAAAAGTGAAAATGCAGCTCGATGGAAGGGTTTGTTTACACCCTCCTTGAAAAAGGTAACTCACTCTTTTATCAAGCGTTAAGAAGGGATTTGGTTTATACGTTTTTATTTTTATAGGTTTTAGACCAAGTACATCCTCGTCTCACGGCCAAAGAAGAAGCTCTGCTATATGTAGAGACATTATGTCTACGCATTTTGGCTATACTTTGCGCAAAGCCACTGCCTCATACTGTTCAGGTAAGATTTACATTTTGGTTGTTTCCTTATAGGTTTAACCAACAAAATAAAATACTTTTATTATTTTTGATTTTTAATGCAAAGTTAACATAAAAACTTTTATTTCAACTAATATTACAATTCGAACAATAATTTTATAATTTTTACTATTTACAATAGGTATTGTAAATTTATTGAAGAATTAATAACAGGGGGTTGTTTTTGTGCAAAGTCACATTACTCCCCTTCCAATAAGGTTGTTATCTGACAAACTATGAACCTTTTTGGTATGTTCATTGTCCTACGAGATTGTGACATTTTTTAGGTATATATAAATTCTCTGTACGTTGCTGCTGTGGTGTTTTTTTAATATCTTGTTTTTTTCGGAATTTTTGAATCATATTTACTAGGCTTGGAGCCTTGTGTTTTTGTTGTATTTTCCGAAGCATGTTTCAGGTCCTTCTTGAGTAGAAAAGCAGCTCTAACTCTGTCTATACTTTAACGATTTTACCAGATATATTAATGTCAAAGTTCTTATCGTTACGATTTATGACTTCATATGGTCCATCGTATTGTGTCTTTAGTGGTCCTCGAACCGTGTCGTCTCGCAAGAAAATATGAGTACAGGTTGCTAGTTGTTTTTGTACAAAAATATTTTGTGACGAGTGATTCGACGTTGGAACTGGTTTGAGTTTGTTGGTAACGCTTCGAAGATTCTTTACAAAATCGATTTCAATATATTCTTCTGTTGGTTGCTCAAAAAATTCGCACGGTAATCTGATTGTAGATCCGTATACCATTTCAGCAGCTGACGCGTTTATATCAGGTTTAAATGTCGCTCTCAATCCTAACAATACAATTGGTAAACTGTCTGTCCAATTTGTTGTTGTATGGCATTTTATCGCATTTTTAAGGGTACGGTGCATGCGCTCCATTAAGCCATTAGCCTGTGGGTGGTACGCTGTTGCTCTGAGATGTTTGGAGCCCGTCAGTTGAGTCAATTCCTTAAATAATTTTGATTTAATTTTTGGTAGTTATCATTTGGCATACCATAATGAGATATCCATCCGTTCAGAAATGCTCGTGCTACTGTTTCTGCTGTCCACACAGGTTAAACAATAACTAAAGCCATCTGATATTGGAAGTGGTCCCACCATATCGACATTTACGTGGCTAAACCGTTGATTTGGAACACTGAATGTTTGTAAGGCACTTCCATTATGTTTATTTACATTAACTTTTTGGCATTTCAGGCAATCATCAACCATTTTACGGACATCAGTTTTTATATTCTTCCACATGAAACGTTCGGTAATCAGTCTAACTGTTGAGCGTTTTCCTGGATGAGATATGTTATGTACTGCTTTAAATATTTGCTTCCTGAATGGAGAAGTTACATAGGGACGAACTCTTTCCGTTGCAACATTACAACACAAAGGTACTTGAAAATAAGGCAGTTGTACAGATTTTAGTTGTAAAGAGAAAGTTTGTTTTACTAATTTTAGTTCATCATCGGTTTGTTGGCTCAATGCAAGTTCTTTAAAATTTACTTGGCCATCATTGAACATTGCTTCAACTCGCGATAAGTTATCGGCAGTGATGTTATCTTTTCCAGAAATTTGCTGAGTATTTGTTGTATATTCGCTTATAAAGTTAAGCTGGCGAATTTGTCTAGGAGTAGCTTTATCTGGAGCTTGTTGAAAAACATACGTGAGCGGCTTATGGTCCGTTAAAATTATACAATTACGACCATCAATCATATGTTTGAAATATTTAACAGCTTGGCAGACTGCCAAGGGCTTGAAGATTGCCATCTACTACCACATGTATTGCAGCCCCAACACAGAAATTGCTAGCATCGACATGAAGGACAAGATTAGCATTTACAGATGGATGTACCAGTAAAGTTCCTTGAGCAAGGCTATTTTTACATTCTGTTTTGTCGTTTTTCTTATTGGATTTTATTAACTCTTGTAGCTTACCTTGTTTAAATGCAGAATTAGGAAGAAAACGTCTGTAGAAATTTAGAAGTGCTATAAATCGTCTTAGATCACAAGTATGTTTTGGTTTATTGAATTTCAAGATTGCTTCAACTTTTTCTTTTGTAGGTGCTATACCATCCTTTGTTATACAATGACCCAAACAATTTATTTTCTTTTTTTCAATAACACATTTCGAAACTTTTATTTTTAAGTTATGTTGCCGAAGACGATCAAAAACAATTTTTAAATAACGGATGTGTTCTTCCTCATTTGATATTGCCACGCAAATATCGTCAATATAAACAATGAAAAAATACAAGTCTCGAAAAATTTGATCCAAATAGCATTGAAAAGGACTGGCGTTTCGGACACCAAATGTCATAACGTTGAACTCAAATAAACCAAATGTCGTCACGATAGCAGTCTTCTCTCGATCCTCAGGTGCTATGGGTATCTGCTGATAAGCTCGTTCCAAGACGAGAGTACAGAATATGGACTTGTTATGTAACCTCTGGGTTATGTCATGAATGTGCGGGATGGGGTACCTGTCTGGCTTCGTAACTGCATTTAAACGCCTATAATTGCCGCACGGTCGCCATTCGCCTGCTGTTTTCTTTGGTGTCAAATGTAATGGGCTGGACCACTGACTGCTACTAAGGCTACATATTTCTTGTTTTAGCATATACTCAAATTCTCTTTTCGCAAGGACCAGTTTTTCTGGATTTAGGCGTCTAGGCTTAAAGAATACTGGTGGACCCTTAGTAATTATATGGTGAAAAGTCCCTGAGTGTCCAATACTATTTGTGTATTTAAAAGGTTGCGTTAGATCTGCATATTTGTTTAGAGGTTTTTTAACCCAACCATTTTCCACTGGTGAAATAGTATGAATCTGCTCGTGATAGCTTTTGACAAAAATTATACTTGCCATAAGTTTTGTTTTGTTATCAATTAACTTTTTCTTGCGTACATCATTTAAAAGATTATAAGCATGTAAAAAATCTATGCCTATTATTGGCTTGCTTACATCGGCAATTAGAAATTCCGAGTCCATTTTTCTTCGTAAACCAAAGTCGACTGATATTATTTTTGTGCCATAGGTTTTTATCGGTGTAACATTTGCAGCGTAGAAATTGTAGGAGTGTGGCATGTTGCGATTTGATGGTGGTATAACAGAAAAATCTGCACCGGTATCAATTAAATACTGAAGCATAGTTTTCTTGTTTGTTACGAATAAACGACGGCTTATAGCTGCCTCTACCCTGTTTGCCGCCGAAGACAGAGCAGAAGCGAGTTTTCCTCCTTCAAGTTTTTAAATTGACAGGGTTCCTCGCACTTACGCGCTTTGTTCCCGAACCTATAATGAAATTTGCAAAAGGGAAAACATACTTTTGGTCTTGATTTGCTACGTTTACGCTGTCGTAGTGTTGAACGATTTCTGTCAAACTGACTTATACGTATTTCTTTTATTTTATTTCGCAGCTCTTAAATTTCTGCTTTTAAAGTCAAATCTTGCTGAACTGTAGCTATAGTTGAATAATTTTGGATCTCCATTAATTTATCCGCTTGTAGAGCTATTTGCGTAGAACTGCCATCAGCGACAGTAACAACAGAACGAACAGTCTCTGGCAAACGTTTAATCCACAATGATTTTAACACGTCATCAGATATTTTGTTGCCAGCTAAGTCCTTCATTCGTTTAAGAAGTTGGGAAGGCTTAAGATCACCCAACTCAATCTCTTTGATCAACTTTCTTAATTTCCGGTGATCTGAGTCGGTAAATTCAGCAATAATTGATTTTTTTACGGCATCATATTTTCCTTCTTGTGGTGGATTGCGTATAATATCTGTTACTTGAAGTAAGTACTGAGGTTTCAGCGACGAAATTACATGGTGGTACATTGTTTTATCAGCTTTAATGTCAGCTACTGCAAACTGTGATTCCATCTGGATAAAATATATGTCGGGTTGCTCTTTGCTGGTGGCTTGACGCTAACTTTAAAAACTTCTCGAGCATCATTTTCAGTCCATTTTGTGCTACCTGACGGTGTTGAAAATTCCTCTTCGTCAGATGTTGCTTTACTACCTTTATTTTCCATTTTTAATATTTAGTGGGGTCACCAATTTGGTTGTTTCCTTATAGGTTTAACAAACAAAATAAAGTACTTTTATAATTTTTGATTTTTAATGCAAAGGTAACATAAACACTTTTATTTCAACTAAAATTACAAATCGAATAATAATCTTATAATTTTTACTATTTACAAAATATGAAAAACAAACTAGATAAAAACTATTGAAGAATTAATAACATGGGTTGTTTTTGTGCAAAGTTGTCGCCACAACATTAATATCGATGAAATATTTAATTCATTATAATCCAGAAATTTAATTACGTTCGCTATTCTATTAGAAAATATACAGGCATGTTCTGAAATCTACACGAAATGTTCAATTTATATTTCTTAATGCATTGTTGATATTATTTTTTTTTTTTACAAAAACAATGCCTTGAAAACATAAAATTGAAAATTTCGTGTGGATTCCAGAACATACATGATACCTTTTGTCGTTTCTTTAAATCTATGCAATTCTTGCAAAGAAATTAATTTTTCGAGTTTATACACATACTTTACCAACAAAACAGTATCAACGCAAATCAATATAATCAGGCATGTTCTGAAATCCACACGAAATTTTCACTTTATATTTTTCAAAGATTTATTGCTAAAATTTTTTTTTTTACAAAAACAATGTCTTGAAAAATACAACAGTGAAAATTTCGTGTGGAATCCAGAACATGCCTGTATATCTTTTTTATGAAAATTTACGATGCATTTCTACTTTAACTTTTGTATTAACTCAAAATTGTCTTTTTGTTGACATGAAAGTAAAATCACGAAATCGTTACCTCAACATAGAAAGGCCAAACTAGTTCTTTATTCAAGTTTCGATAATGATCCTTTAAAACACAACTAACAAAAAAATGTATGCGCTCTGACTGACAGTAATAAAAATATTTGCCATGATATAAAAATAGAAGGAAGTTCCACTTTCTCTTTTCGTCGCCATATTAACGTTTTCACGTTGGCGGGAATAATGAAAATTCGTGCTACCACATAAATTTCTAAAATCCTGTTTTTCTGTACTGTTTGTTTCGTTTTGTAAGTAATTTTAAAAGAAAAAAATGCATAAAAAAATAAATAATTTACATTTTATCACTAATTTAAAGAACAACAAGAAAAAAAAAAACACAGAAGTAAATCTTTTAAATGAAATAGAATATGAAAACTTGAAAACTTTTCGGGATATATTATTAAAAAAATGGTGTTGGAGGAGTTTGGGTTTAAACCTTTAAGGAAAAATATCAAAGTTATACACACAAATGTGAATGTTTTATCTGATGGTGGCCTTTATAAGCTAAAAAAGGAATTTATGAAAGAAATAGATAAAAACTGAATTAATTTTTTTGAAAATTTATTTTTTTGATTTTATACTACAATATATGAAAAATTTGTTGTGCAATTCAAATTCAACGTTAGACAGTTAACTAAAAAAAGATTTTTTTATGGAAAAATTTCTTTTGTATTCGGTTTTTAAATAGAGAAATGAAAAAAGTTAAATTTTGTATAATTAAATACAAAAAAAAAAGTTTATAATAAGTTTTAATAGTAATAACAGACTTTTACAAAAGTCTTATTATTGTTTTTAGTAAATAGAATAACTTTTTCGTGGTATTGCTGAAATGCTAAGGATTTAAAAAAATTACTTTGTAATACATAATGCACTTATAATTATTAATCAATTACGTGAAAATAAAAATTCACTTCCTTGCCACTTAAATTAAGTAAAGTAGTTAGTTCGGTAAAATTCTTACTCTACAATTGTATTTTTTGTAAGTTATTATAATATGTGAAGTTTTAATTACAGTCGTTTATATAAAATCGGTTGTAAGCGTTAAAGAATTTATTTTTGTGTAATTTTATAATTTTTACATAAATTTATTGCACAATTTACACACATTTTATTGAATATTTCCAAAATATTTTTGTTTTTCTGTGGCAACGCAAATTTTTTTGTTTACAATTCCCGCAGACGTCAAAAATTTTTGAAGTGGAACTACCTTCTATTATTATATCATGATATTAGCAGCTCTAAATCGTTTTAGTAATTTAAGAAAACCCGTAACTCATTTAATTTAATAATGTTTAGCAAAGTATATGCATGTCACAGGTACTCCTTTGCATGATGTTACTTATACTGATATATAGTAGGCGTTGATTTATTTTACTTTTAGTTAACTCTTACATTACGCAGCTCATTTTGTGTTTGTTTTTTGTGAGAAACCAAGGTACATTAATTTTACTAGGTAGCGTCGTCCGCCCAGTCGATTTGTAGTTGGACATGTCAAAAGTTGTTTATATTTTACAACTTTTGTTTACGAATTTAAAAAAACAAAAAAAAAAAAAAACTAAAACAAACATATGCAGAACAAAGAGAGCGTTTTTTTCATTTCCACTCACGTTTTTTGACATTTCCACTTACAAAGCAGCAATAAAATGCCATGTTGTTTTTACAAATGTTGTATTTGTTGTAGAGCCGCTATTAGCTAGTAAAATAAATGTACCTTAGTGGTATTCAATTTCAATTGTATGAATTGAATACAGCTTTGTAAGTTTCACAAATATATAAAATGTTGAGAAAATGCGACACGTTCTAAAACTATATTACATTTTTTAAAAAATTTTTTAAACCGATTACAAGTATGTCGCAACATGTTGCTTTCTACATTTGGGATTGGGTTAATAAAAAAAGTAGAAATCACATATAAATAAGTACTGAAAGCTTTAAACCTGCGCATCCAAATTAAACGAAACACAGCAATTGGTGGGTGAAATAAAGAAAAATTTGACTTTTCGCAATTGGCTAGTTTAGCTCCCAAAAATGGATTCGAACTATTGTAGAAAGAGGGCTAAACGATTTTTTTCCCTCCAGGCGGAATTACAGGCTTTATTCAGACGAATGTTATTAACATAAAGAAAATGAAGATATAATATTATCATATCCTACTTTTTTGAGGTCTTCAACGAACTAAATATATCCAAATAAACCAAAAAAAAGAGCGATGTTTGCGTTTCATATAGAGCCAACAACCTATCCTTCGAAGACTATGAACAGCACAGAGAATAAATAAAGAAAATGATTGAAGAAAAGCGCACTGACATAAAATGTGCTGAGTTCTTGTTATGTGCAGTTTTTTGTATGGATATGCAAGCGGGTAAATTAGTGCCCTAACTAAACTCCAGTGCCTCCTATTATAAAATATAACCTTATGCACATAACTTTAACATTTACAACGATGTGACACACGAATCACACAATTATGTATTTGACGAAACAGATGGAAATCTCGTGGCTTCAATTTTTGCAACATGGTATAAAGTTAATCAAATTTGCTCTGCCAGTATTGTTGCAACATGCTTCGCCAAGCATTTGGAAAATTTCCTTGCTGGTTCACTACACGTTCACCATGTAATCCTTTACTTAGTTGAATGTTATTATAAAAAAAAAACGTTACATTATCCAATGCATTACTGGTCTTCTGCAAAAAAACTAATATTCCGCTCATTAGTAGGAGCAGATACTCATGCATGTGTGTGATGGAATAAGAGTTGATGAAGCTTATTTTCTTTAGTTATTTCTATAGCTTTTAATGTTACTTTTGTTGTTATTTTTGTTTTGCCAACACCTGGAAATGTTGCCGAGTTCATTAAAACATTGACTCGGTTTTTTCCATTTCTCTTTTAAATTTTTTGCATTTAACGCTACTTTTTTTTCCAAACCTTGAGCGTAGAGCTAGATTCATGAGGGAAACCAACTTAAATTAGTGGTGATGCTAGCTAATTATCTATATATAATTAAACCAGCGTTCTTTACTTTTAAGACAATAATTAAATTAACTCATTTACAAAACCCTGCACTAAACTGTAGCTCTTCAGCTTAATATTCACTAACTGTTTCAGCAATTGAACTATCAGTGTTAAGTCAGTATATCAAACCATCAAAGCATCTCATGCTTTTTTCGCCATTTTAGGTGCAGCAATTTGTCTATAATTTGAAGAATCTACGATTAAAAAAATTCATTTAAATTAAAATCTTCTTGCAGCACAACTTATCAGCAACCACGAGAATATTCATGATTGGGCTGATTATAAATAAAAACCGAGAATATAACTAAATGTTTATTTTTGGCGTTTTAAACTTATATCCGTAAGAAGGTTTTCTAATACCATATATCATACACTTCTCTCGACTTGTTTGTAAAGAATGCCATACATTAAAAATTGTAAAAACCATTTAGCGCATTGCCGAATTCACAGTGTATAGGTTGAGTTAACTTTATATAATATTTACGGAGAAAAAAAAACTTATTTTAAAGTCTGTTTAGATTTAAAAATTCGGTTTCCGGTTGTAATTTAAATTTTTATATCATCCTCATCGCCATGAATCATTTTAAAGATACACAAAAACTTTTATATGGAAGTTTGGTAATAGATTCTCCTAGAGGACTCCCTCAAACGCGCTTTTGCTATTTGATATAACAATATGTGCAAGTAATTCGTTACTTTGTTTTTCTCTTATGATGGGGTTTTAGTTAAAAAATACTGTGATTCGAATATTTTATGTTTACTAATAGTA
Organism: Cistogaster globosa; assembly: GCA_937654795.1. Taxonomy (NCBI): domain Eukaryota; kingdom Metazoa; phylum Arthropoda; class Insecta; order Diptera; family Tachinidae; genus Cistogaster; species Cistogaster globosa. The sequence goes on along the minus strand of OW569404.1, from coordinate 50,174,851 downwards.
AAAATTATAAATGAATTAAAATAAACAAACAACGGCTTTATCACAACACATACTTGAAACAGGCCCCACAGCTGATTTTAAAGCTGTGAATTCGTGAAAAAGCGACATATGGCAGGAAAGCACCGTAATTCCAAAGGACGTTAATAACTGAGGTGGTTTGCTTCCATCGATTAAAATTCGAGTTGAATCCCGCGTAATGTTGAGACGTAATATTGCTGTCTCTGAGGGGCTAGTAAATAGAGCTATGTGAATAATAAAAAAATTAAATGGTCGGCCATAAGAAGAGATCAATTGTAGGTTGCGGAGCTACCGGAGGCATAAGGCTAAAAGATAATAGCGGTTGCGTACCGATATCACCATCAAGCACTAAGTTTCAAGCAATAAGAGGTTACGCAAACGTGAAGTGTCGCATGCTTCCTCTTATATTAAGCTGGGCGGTCAAAGTTCATAAACTACAGGGTACCACTCTCGAAAGACCGTTAATAGATCTTGGTAAGAGAAACTTTGCAAAAGGGCAAATATATGTTGTTCTGTCTAAGTTTCAAAAGTTTGTCTGTAATGGTTTCAAGGGTAGGGCCATATAGGTCTAATTGCTTCAGTTTTAGGGACAGCCTTTAATTTCTCATTTCAAATTTGCTACTTGTTATAGCAGTCACAGCAATAAAGGTACTGTGCAAATTTCAATAAACTGTTTACAGCTGTTCAACAGTTTGGTCATATACATCAAATAATAGCAACTAGTGTAACACCCTATAAACTATAATTTTAAATTTCAAGTATTTGTATATAACGGTGCAAACGATAGGGCCATATAGGTCGATTTATTTTAAATATGAGAACACCCTTTAATTTCTAAACTCAAATTTAATACTTGTGTTATGGCGGACTTTGCAATACAGATTCTTTGTACATTTTAGCTATCTGGCTATAACAGTTCAATAGTTTGGCCACATACATCAAATAATACTTGTTATTATAACGGTCAATGAAATCGATATTCTGCCTAATTTTTAAGCGTTTGTCTTTTACGGTAAAAAAGATAGGCGCATATAAATCAATTTACGTCACCTATGGGGACACCCTTTAATTTTTATATTTATTTTTGTATTATTGTAATTGAGAGCTATAGTAATACACATTTTTCTTTTTATTAAAGAAGTGTGCTTTACGACTCATAATACACTTAAAAAACATTTATGCTGTATGGAAACCCTTTAATTTTTAAGATTATGAACTGTTTTTAAAATCGGTTCAGAAATGACTGAGTTCTGCAGACACAAACATAAAAAACCAACATTCAGTCGAATCGATAACCTCCTTTTTTTGAAGTCGGTTAATAAGAAACAAATTTAAATAATAAATTTAATGCTAGAAACACAACTTTTAATCGCTAGAACAACTACTTTTTGATCGCTAATAATTGTTGACAAAAATTGAACACATTTCTGTATATGAATATACACATAATCTTGGCGTCGCACCGTGGCATCTTTTCCCAAAACCTGTGGAAAAATATAAAATTATATATTGGTTTTATACCCCGTGGATTAAAATCTTTACACGCATGGTTGTATCGACACCATTGTTAACGGTTAGTTTCTTTTGGGTGGTTACATGTTACATTTTGCGTTAACAATATCGCGATTTTCCCACGTTAGGAAATTATGTAATGACCTTCTTTAAATGTGCGTGAAGATAAATTCGAATTTAACTAGTAGAGACCTAAACCAAATTTTTTAACATAGCTGATTTTGCAGTTAACAGACCACTGTTAATCACTTAACAGTTGTTAGAATTTTGACCTTTAATAATTAAAATGCATATCCCGGAAATTTGGGGCTTGGATCATGTTTTGTTCGATATGGAAAAACTTTGCTAGGGTGCACTTAGTGAGATTATAAAAGCTAAATGTGCAAAATAATTTTCAAAGAATAATAAATACAGAGTTTTTTAACATAGTCATTTTTTAACATTTCTTGATAAGATTTGTGGCCATTATGGAAAAATGAAGAATGGCTGGTATATCACACCCCATACAAATGAAGGTCCAAGGACTACTCAATCGAACAATATTAGTGGGATATCTGAAATAATCTTAGAAACTAAAACAAATTTGAGTTTTTTAACATAGTCATTTTTTAACATTTCTTGAGAAGATTTGTGGCCATTATGGAAAAATGGAGAATGGCTGGTATATCACACCCCATACAAATGAAGGTCCAAGGACTACTCTATCGAACCATATTAGTGGGATATCTGAAATAATCTTAGAAACTAAAACAAATTTGAGTTTTTTAACATAGTCATTTTTTAACATTTCTTGAGAAGATTTGTGGCCATTATGGAAAAATGGAGAATGGCTGGTATATCACACCCCATACAAATGAAGGTCCAAGGACTACTCTATCGAACCATATTAGTGGGATATCTGAAATAATCTTAGAAACTAAAACAAATTTGAGTTTTTTAACATAGTCATTTTTTAACATTTCTTGAGAAGATTTGTGGCCATTATGGAAAAACGGAGAATGGCTGGTATATCACACCCCATACAAATGAAGGTCCAAGGACTACTCTATCGAACAATATTAGTGGGATATCTCAAATAATCTTAGAAACTAAAACAAATTTGAGTTTTTTAACATAGTCATTTTTTAACATTTCTTGAGAAGATTTGTGGCCATTATGGAAAAATGGAGAATGGCTGGTATATCACACCCCATACAAATGAAGGTCCAAGGACTACTTTATCGAACCATATTAGTGGGATATCTGAAATAATCTTAGAAACTAAAACAAATTTGAGTTTTTTAACATAGTCATTTTTTAACATTTCTTGAGAAGATTTGTGGCCATTATGGAAAAATGGAGAATGGCTGGTATATCACACCCCATACAAATGAAGGTCCAAGGACTACTTTATCGAACCATATTAGTGGGATATCTGAAATAATCTTAGAAACTAAAACAAATTTGAGTTTTTTAACATAGTCATTTTTTAACATTTCTTGAGAAGATTTGTGGCCATTATAGAAAAATGGAGAATGGCTGGTATATCACACCCCATACAAATGAAAGTCCAAGGACAACTCTATCAAACAATATTAGTAGGATATCTCAAATAATCTTAGAAACTAAAACAAATTTGAGTTTTTTAACATAGTCATTTTTTAACATTTCTTGAGAAGACTTGTGGCCATTATGGAAAAATGGAGAATGGCTGGTATACCACACCCCATACAAATGAAGGTCCAAGGACTACTTTATCGAACCATATTAGGGGGATATCTGGAATAATCTTAGAAACTAAAACAAATTTGAGTTTTTTAACATAGTAATTTTTAACATTTCTTGAGAAGATTTGTGGCCATTATGGAAAAATGGAGAATGGCTGGTATATCACACCCCATACAAATGAAGGTCCAAGGACTACTCTATCGAACCATATTAGTGGGATATCTGAAATAATCTTAGAAACTAAAATAAATTTGAGTTTTTTAACATATTATTTTTTTAACATTTCTTGAGAAGATTTGTGGCCATTATGGAAAAATGGAGAATGGCTGGTATATCACACCCCATACAAATGAAGGTCCAAGGACTACTTTATCGAACCATATTAGTGGGATATCTGAAATAATCTTAGAAACTAAAACAAATTTGAGTTTTTTAACATAGTCATTTTTTAACATTTCTTGAGAAGATTTGTGGCCATTATAGAAAAATGGAGAATGGCTGGTATATCACACCCCATACAAATGAAAGTCCAAGGACAACTCTATCAAACAATATTAGTAGGATAACTCAAATAATCTTAGAAACTAAAACAAATTTGAGTTTTTTAACATAGTCATTCTTTAACATTTCTTGAGAAGACTTGTGGCCATTATGGAAAAATGGAGAATGGCTGGTATATCACACCCCATACAAATGAAGGTCCAAGGACTACTTTATCGAACCATATTAGTGGGATATCTGAAATAATCTTAGAAACTAAAACAAATTTGAGTTTTTTAACATAGTCATTTTTTAACATTTCTTGAGAAGATTTGTGGCCATTATAGAAAAATGGAGAATGGCTGGTATATCACACCCCATACAAATGAAAGTCCAAGGACAACTCTATCAAACAATATTAGTAGGATATCTGAAATAATCTTAGAAACTAAAACAAATTTGAGTTTTTTAACATAGTCATTTTTTAACATTTCTTGAGAAGATTTGTGGCCATTATAGAAAAATGGAGAATGGCTGGTATATCACACCCCATACAAATGAAAGTCCAAGGACAACTCTATCAAACAATATTAGTAGGATATCTCAAATAATCTTAGAAACTAAAACAAATTTGAGTTTTTTAACATAGTCATTTTTTAACATTTCTTGAGAAGATTTGTGGCCATTATAGAAAAATGGAGAATGGCTGGTATATCACACCCCATACAAATGAAAGTCCAAGGACAACTCTATCAAACAATATTAGTAGGATATCTCAAATAATCTTAGAAACTAAAACAAATTTGAGTTTTCTAACATAGTAATTTTTAACATTTCTTGAGAAGATTTGTGGCCATTATGGAAAAATGGAGAATGGCTGGTATATCACACCCCATACAAATGAAGGTCCAAGGACTACTCTATCGAACCATATTAGTGGGATATCTGAAATAATCTTAGAAACTAAAATAAATTTGAGTTTTTTAACATAGTATTTTTTTAACATTTCTTGAGAAGATTTGTGGCCATTATGGAAAAATGGAGAATGGCTGGTATATCACACCCCATACAAATGAAGGTCCAAGGACTACTCTATCGAACCATATTAGTGGGATATCTCAAATAGTCTTAGAAACTAAAACAAATTTGAGTTTTTTAACATAGTAATTTTTTAACATTTCATTTGTATGGGGTGTGATATACCAGCCATTCTCCATTTTTCCATAATGGCCACAAATCTTCTCAAGAAATGTTAAAAAATGACTATGTTAAAAAACTCTGTATTTATTATTCTTTGAAAATTATTGTGCACATTTAACTTTTATAATCTCACTAAGTGCACTCTAGCAAAATTTTTCCATATCGAACAAAACATGATCCAAGCCCCAAATTTCCGGGATATGCATTTTAATTATTAAAGGTCAAAATTCTAACAACTGTTAGGTGATTAACAGTGGTCTGTTAACTGCAAAATCAGTTATGTTAAAAAATTTGGTTTAGGTCTCTACTAGTTAAATTCGAATTTATCTTCACACACATCTTCTTTAAGTCTCTTCTTCAGCTAGATCAGCATATTGTTACGAAGAATGGCGACGTGTGAAGGGAATCACATTATCTTTATTTTTTGTCTGTGTACTACACAAATGTTTCTAATTTGTCAATGATATTCGAGTCATAAAGAGAATTTATTACGACCTGAATAAATGAGAGGCTATTCGTGCAGATGACCGTATTTGATTCGACCTTTGAGGCAAAATCAGCTGCAACCTACAATGCAAGTGCTTCGGCAGTGAAATTTAAACAGTAGTAGTCAAGATGACTAATGTTAACAATATTTCCATTTTCCTTAACTAAGCAAATGTTGTGAATTCTCTAATTTTCAACCATATGTAATCAATAAGTTAAAGTAACTGATCAGATATGTTGTGAAATATTTGTTTTAAAGCGGTAGGTGTTAGAGGCGGAGCGCAATCCATAGATTGGAAGAGCGAAATCAATTTTTGAGAGAATAATTGAACGGAATGTGTTATTCTTTCAAGCTGTATGAATTTTGCAGTTTTTGGACGTTAAAAACTTAATAATATTTATTCTAGCGTTTAGGTTTTTTATTAATTGCAAGCACTGCTCTTTAAAGGTGAGACGCTTGTCAAAAATTATACCTAAAATGCACTTTATCAGTCAGTTTTATTATTATGTTATTGTATTCAACATTAAGAACTCTGCACTTATGTTTGTGAATTATATGAAGAATGTTGCAGTTTTTAGGAGCAAGTTTTGCTCCTGATATTAAACTCCATTTTCAATATTATTTAAAATGTTAGTAAATATTTCTTTTACTTTGTTGTTGCCTTTTATTTTGTGAAAATTATAGCATCGTTAGCATATAAAGCATGTTCAACTTGTTTCACACTTCCAAAAACACTTGCCTAATTGATTGAAGGCAATAACAAAACTACTGGTGATCCTTGCGGTATGCCATTGGGTAGAGGGAGAGTATCTTTTTGTTCGTATTCTTTTTGCAATCTATTTTACAAGAAACATTTAGCAAATCTTATAACTAGTTAACAATAACTTATGAATTTCCAGTGAAAGCAATAATAAAAAAAATATGTACAAGTATAAATATACATACGTATGTATTAAACGAAAAATAAGAGATAAATCTAGCTTTTAAAAGGCAGATCAAGAACACGATATCTTTTAAGTCTTTTTACTTCATCACTGTCATCTAAAAGTGCAATAGCTAACAAATTTGGATGATTGCTAATTCTGTTCAAGTATCTCTTACTACATGCTTTTACTTCATCTTTTACTATGCATACTTTGAGATCATTATGTATTATCTTATTATTTACATACCATGGTACGTTAACTAACAATCTTAGTGTTTTTGATTGATATCTCTGGAGTATTTCTATAAAAGAATTACTAGTTGTTTGCCACAGATGAACACCATAAGTCCAAACAGGTTTAATTATTGTCTTGTATAAAATGAGCTTATTCTCTAAGCTGAGTTCTAAAAATAAATTTTTATTTTATTTTTTTTTTTTGTTTTAATGTCCAAATGTTCCCTTTTAGCTTTTACATGATGTTTCCATGTTAGCCTTTTATACAGAAGTAAACCCAAATATTTTACTTTACTCGACTTTGGATAAGGATCTCCATTTAAATAAAGAGTAGAGCAGTCACCCTTTCTTTATGTAAAAGTAACATGTGAAGATTTTTTTGTATTAACTTTAATATTCCATTTTATTAACCATTTTTCAATCTCATTAAGCTGGATTTGTAACTTTGTAGAAGCTTTAACAGGATTTTCGTTCGAAGACAAAATAGCGGTATCATCCGCGTACGTTGCTGTTGCCTATTGGCATGTCTGAAGTAAAAATTGTAAAAAGAACAGGGCCTAACACACTTCCTTGTAGGATTCCTGATTCAATCATTCCAAACGGAGAATCTTCCCTATTGACATAAACATAGAAAGATCTGTTAACACAAGTATGATTTGAAAAATAGGTAAAAAAGAGCTAGAAAAAAATGCTTTAATTTGTACAAAAGACCAATGTGCCAGACTTTATCGAATGCTTGATTGACGTCTAAAAAACACAGCAACAATATAATTTGTTTTCCAAGACATCTGTTATTTCCTAAACAATCCGGAGTGCCATGTTCATGTCTTAATCCAAACTGATAAATTATATCTCTACTTTCTAAATAGGGTAGTAGTCTTTTTAACAGGATTCTCTCGAATATTTTAGAAAAAACAGGTAACAAGATAATTGGTCTGTAAGACGCTACGTCATGTTTAGATTTATTTGGCTTAAGAATCATTCTAATTTTTTCGTATTTTCATTGGGAAGGAAAATGATCTAGTCTAATTTAGTCTAAGTATTGAATTAAATATTGTGGTTAAAAATATAATACCTTTTTTGACAGAGCGTTTGATGTATTTTGTTGCCTTCCAAAGATCGTGTTCGTCAGTTCTATTAACTTCTAAATTATTTAAATAACTCTGTAAAGAATCATTTTTATATTCTTTTAAGCGCTTTTTTAAATACTTTGAAGCTCTGTCCCAATTTGTTTTATCAATTGGGCATCTGGTGTTTTTGTAGATTCTAAGTTGAATACGTTTGTTTCCTAGTAAGTTTTTTATTTTTCGAAGATATTTTGACATTGCTACCCATGCTTGTAGAATTTTGTGGTGTAGTTGAGGAAACTGCTTCGTATATAACATTGTTGAGTGTTTCAACTGCATCATCCAGCTCGCAATCGCTTTTTAAAGAAATGTTTAAATTTAGATTATTTTCTATTAAATGTTTAAAAGATTCTGTGTCTGTTTTTTGTTGAAAATATTACAATGTTTTGATTTAAATTGGAAAATTGTGCTATGTGTTACGATTATTAGACTATGATCTGAACTGAAATCGTCACAACCCAATATGTCTAAAAAAGATCTTGGTATATCATAAAAGATAACAAAATCCAAAAGATCTGGAATTTTAGAGGGATCAGTTGGCCAGTGTGTTGAATTGCTTCTTGATAGGGAATTGTAATGGTTTTTTATCAGACATTTGTAGAGTTTTTTGATTAGATAATCAAGAGCCCCATCATGGATGTTTGGCATTGAAATAATCTAAGCTAGACACCATCCTAACGGACAAAACTACCTGAACCCACCACTATCTATACAACAAAAACCTAACACTATCTCTCTAGTACTAATCAAAACGCGGCTTGAAAATGATGTTCTCACATCGAAAGCGCTCGCCAAACGTACCCAATAAACAGTCAGTGACGACGGTCTTCACATAAAGGTATGACAACAGATCCAAGCTGTTTAAAAAATTCTTCACATTCCTCACATTTAATATTGTGTCTTGGGGGACAGTATATTGAATAAAGTTAACATTTTCATTATCGCATTTTACATTTATACCAGCAGATTGAATAGATGGCTTTTAAATTGGATTTAGGACTTCGTATTTTTTATTTTATTATAATGCCTGCAGCAGCATGTGCTCGGTTATCAGGGTGATTTGCAGCAATGGTATTAAAGTTTCTTATTTTGAAATAGGTTTTATCTGTAAAGTGAGTTTCAGAGATCAGTATGTCGATAAAATTATTTATGAGAAATGTTTCAATTTCCTTTTTGCATTTATTAAGTCCGTTGGCATTCCATATTGCAATCCTTAGATTTACTTGCATAATTTAGTCATTATTACAGTCATCATGTTCATCAAATTTTCTAATTTCTCTAACCGAGCATTAAAGTTTGATTGGAATGTTTTCAAAGCCTCTGAATACGAGAGTTGATTAACGTTTTGTTGATTAATATTTTGTTTAGAATCAGAACGGTAAATGCCATTTAGTTGAGGGTACTCATTATTATTTAACATGAAATTTGAACTTCTACGGTTGATTGGATAAACTGTTTGTCTGTTAACTCTTTTAGAGACTAAATCCTGATATACCCTATATCCTTTGTAATTTGTGGTGTGGTCACCTACAGAATGTAAACAGTGGTGGAGCATCAACCGTTTAAGTACATTTTGATGTGGCGTGATCCATTCCACATTTGACACTTCTGGATGGTCTCTTGCAGTATGCTTTTGTATGCCCAAAAAGTCGACAGCGGTGTCTATGTACCAAATCATTGGTTTCTATGGGTGAATTTATTTTTACCAAAAGCGTTATTTATGATTTTTATATCATAAATCTTTTTATTACTGTCTTTAGAATCCAGTTCAACAAAAAACATTGAAAGTGGTTCCTTTGTAATGCGACTTTTGGCATTCTACGGTCTTGATTATTAAACGAACTTCACCTCGTTTTAATGACTTATAATTAAACTCGTTTTGATCTATTACAGAACTAATTTTTTTAATCATGAATTTAATATTTTCCACATTGGGAATATAAATAGGTGGTGGTTTCGGAATTGTTTGAGCTCCTTCTTCTCCCTCTGAACTTTCTACATTTAGGGCTGCACTCGACTATGTACCAGGTTGATCTGATAATAAATTACCTTTATGTTGGTATAGTTTAGGCTAAACATTGTTCTTACGCTTTGTTGGTACGGATTGCCAAACTAAATAATCATCGTTATCATCAGCGCTGCTGTCTTCACTCAAGTTAAGCTTGTCAGTATTCATATTGGCAGTTTTACACAATTGATGTGACCCATTAGTAGGTATAATTGTTTCTTTTTATTGTTTCGTTTTTTCTGAATTATTTGCTTTCAAGAATATGCTGCATTGTTTGTTTCTGGATTAAAATATACGATTTTATTTAAATCTGTTTTTGTTTTTTTTTATATTTATTTTTTGTTTTATTTTTTAAGCTTTCAGTGTTTCTTTATTATTAGTATGTACTGTTCACTGAATGCAAAGAATCCAAGAGAATTTTTTTGCTGTCAGCAAAAGACTGTCAGGGAGAGTATCTGAGATGATGTTATTGACTTTAACTTTATTTTCTAGACAGAACGCTGATGTTATTTTTTGAGGACAATGTTTTAGATATAAAGTGTGGGAGATAGAGAAGTATATCATCGGTCCCCGGTTTTTTCTTAAAAGCTACTTGGTTTGGAGAGATAAAATTATTTGCTTTTTAAAACCACATCAAGCGACGTGATATTATTATTTTTAAATGTTACTAGTACATGAAAAAAGTGATATCGGTCTATATCCAGAGGTTTAATTATGTTCTTAATTTAGTTTGGGAATAGGGACTAAAACCGCGGTTTTCCAGGATTGGGGATAAATCTTAAGCCATAAATCGTATTGTAGAGTGAAAGTAAGTAATTTTTAGATTGAATTGAAGGTTTCTCAACATTTCGTATGAAACGCGGTCAAATACTGGTGTTTTAACTTTTGATATTAAAAATATATATATTTTAGAATTAAGGTGCCGGAAACATTGCCATTTAATCATCACTTTTTGGTATTATTTTAAAGGTACGTTAATATTTTTATTAAAAAAAGTAACAAAATAATTAGACACCCTATATTTATGTAGTTTTTACGAATAAAAAAGAGCATATCGAAAAATGGAAAAAAAATGATCCGGCCCATATTTTCTGAGCATATTTGATACACAATATTTTAAATAATTATACTAAACTTATCCACAGGTTTTCTTAAAATATGAAGAAAGCTGTAACAATCTGCAGAGGTTTTTTTGGACATAATTCAATATCTCATGAACCACTGAAAATTTCTTAATGAAATTTCACAGTAGAGATGAGTGATATTTCAATACCTGTGATCTAATCACTGTGATTAAAAACTCACTGGTCACTACAGTGATTGAGTTTATCAAGTAACAGTTTCGCGAAAGAACGTTCTTATACATTTGCACACATACAAAATTTAATTTCATTTTACTTTGTGGAGAGAAATATTAGTGCTTTTGACCCTTTCATTATTTCATATATCAAAGCTGTGTGGCTATTCTTTTTTCCAAACTTCACACATTCATACCTACAATGTATTGTGCTTTTTTATTCGAACCTTATTCAGTGTTTCCGAATTTTATATTACTGACTAAAATTAATTACAGCTGCTTTGAATGTAGAAATCTAATTACCTTTGCATTATGGTTACTGTTTGCATAATAAAAAAAAATAAATAAAATAAAAAAAAAGAACTACGAACGGTGATCATAGTAACTATAAAAAAGAACGGTAATTTGAAAATCACGTTGAATTGTAACGATGTTCCTTAAAAATAACGAGATCGCTCATCCCTATTTCACAGCGCCAAAGCAGATGTGTTTCTGAGTGGAGCTGCGAATGGTCGGTTTCGTGGATATAATTTTTTGGAAATTCATAAATTAAGTCCTGAAATTAGAACAGCTGTGGCGCTTCCATGCGTAGATCGCGTACAGAGGATAAAAGAGAGTATTCCAACTCCTCCAATTGCTTAACCCACAAAGTATAGCATAAAAGTAGCCTTAACATTGTTTATGGATTAGTGAATATTCTTCCTGTATACAAAAAGGTAAGGGTGTGAAGATAGCTCCGTCAGTTAGCTTCGTTTTTAACAACCCTGTTATAGTTTACATACCTCTCACTCAAAAAATGTTAAGTTAACAGAATTGAATTATTTTAACATTTCCTTGTGAAAATTAAAAAAATTATATAAAAAGTGTGTAAATATAATAAAAATTTAATATTTATTTATTTATTTATAGCAAAACATAAAAAAATCAAAATATAAAAATTTCTAAAATCAGGTCGAAGAACTCATGCTTTTTTTTCTTTCTTAATACAGGCATTTAACAAATGCCCAAAAATGGGTCAAAAACGAAAAGGTGCGGCTTAGCGGACTACAGGGGGCGAAAGCCAAGGCATTATAGATTTCAGAAGTGTATAGCTTATATTCAGAATTTGTATAGGTTTTTAGTAATAGAATTAAAAAAATCTGAAATTACGCATTTCCCCATATGGACATTTTTTAAATTCCTAAAAATGGGTCAAAAATGAAAAGGTGCGGCTTAGCGGACTACAGGGGGCGAAAGCCAAGGCATTGTAGATTTCAGAAGTGTATAGCTTATATTCAGAATTTGTATAGGTTTTTAGTAATAGAATTAAGAAAAATCTGAAATTACGCATTTCCCCATATGGACATTTTTTAAATTCCTAAAAATGGGTCAAAAATGCAAAGGTGCGGCTAAGCGCACTACAGGGGGCGAAAGCCAAGGCATTGGAGATTTCAGAAGTGTATAGGTTATATTCAGAATTTGTATAGGTTTTTAGTAATAGAATTAAGAAAAATATAAAATTACGCATTTCCCCATATGGACATTTTTTAAGCTCCTAAAAATGGGTCAAAAATGAAAAGGTGCGGCTTAGCGGACTACATGGGGCGAAAGCCAAGGCATTGTAGATTTCAGAAGTGTATAGGTTATATTCAGAATTTGTATAGGTTTTTTATTATAGAATTAAGAAAAATGTGAAATTACGCATTACCCCATATGGACATTTTTTAAATTCCTAAAAATGGGTCAAAAATGAAAAGGTGCGGCTTAGCGGACTACATGGGGCGAAAGCCAAGGCATTGTAGATTTCAGAAGTGTATAGGTTATATTCAGAATTTGTATAGGTTTTTTATTATAGAATTAAGAAAAATGTGAAATTACGCATTACCCCATATGGACATTTTTTAAATTCCTAAAAATGGGTCAAAAATGAAAAGGTGCGGCTTAGCGGACCACAGGGGGCGAAAGCCAAGGCATTGTAGATTTCAGAAGTGTATAGCTTATATTCAGAATTTGTATAGGTTTTTAGTAATAGAATTAAGAAAAATCTGAAATTATGCATTACCCCATATGGACATTTTTTAAATTCCTAAAAATGGGTCAAAAATGCAAAGGTGCGGCTAAGCGCACTACAGGGGGCGAAAGCCAAGGCATTGTAGATTTCAGAAGTGTATAGGTTATATTCAGAATTTGTATAGGTTTTTAGTAATAGAATTAAGAAAAATGTAAAATTACGCATTTCCCCATATGGACATTTTTTAAACTCCTAAAAATGGGTCAAAAATTAAAAGGTGCGGCTTAGCGGACTACATGGGGCGAAAGACAAGGCATTGTAGATTTCAGAAGTGTATAGGTTATATTCAGAATTTGTATAGGTTTTTTATTATAGAATTAAGAAAAATGTGAAATTACGCATTACCCCATATGGACATTTTTTAAATTCCTAAAAATGGGTCAAAAATGAAAAGGTGCGGCTTAGCGGACTACAGGGGGCGAAAGCCAAGGCATTGTAGATTTCAGAAGTGTATAGCTTATATTCAGAATTTGTATAGGTTTTTAGTAATAGAATTAAGAAAAATGTGAAATTACGCATTACCCCATATGGAAATTTTTTAAATTCCTAAAAATGGGTCAAAAATGAAAAGGTGCGGCTAAACGGACTACAGGGGGCGAAAGCCAAGGCATTGTAGATTTCAGAAGTGTATAGGTTATATTCAGAATTTGTATAGGTTTTTAGCAATAGAATTAAGAAAAATATGAAATTAGGCATTACCCCATATGGACATTTTTTAAACTCCTAAAAATGGGTCAAAAATGAAAAGGTGCAGCTTAGCGGACTACATGGGGCGAAAGCCAAGGCATTGTAGATTTGAGAAGTGTATAGGTTATATTCAGAATTTGTATAGGTTTTTAGTAATAGAATTAAGAAAAATGTAAAATTACGCATTTCCCCATATGGACATTTTTTAAATTCCTAAAAATGGGTCAAAAATGAAAAGGTGCGGCTTAGCGGACTACAGGGGGCGAAAGCCAAGGCATTATAGATTTCAGAAGTGTATAGGTTATATTCAGAATTTGTATAGGTTTTTAGTAATAGAATTAAGAAAAATCTGAAATTACGCATTTCCCCATATGGACATTTTTTAAATTCCTAAAAATGGGTCAAAAATGAAAAGGTGCGGCTAAGCGCACTACAGGGGGCGAAAGCCAAGGCATTGTAGATTTCAGAAGTGGATAAGTTATATTCAGAATTTGTATAGGTTTTTAGTAATAGAATTAAGAAAAATGTGAAATTACGCATTTCCCCGTATGGACATTTTTTAAATTCCTAAAAATGGGTCAAAAATGAAAAGGTGCGGCTTAGCGGACTACAGGGGGCGAAAGCCAAGGCATTGTAGATTTCAGAAGTGTATAGCTTATATTCAGAATTTGTATAGGTTTTTAGTAATAGAATTAAGAAAAATCTGAAATTACGCATTTCCCCCTATGGACATTTTTTAAATTCCTAAAAATGGGTCAAAAATGAAAAGGTGCGGCTAAGCGGACTACAGGGGGCGAAAGCCAAGGCATTATAGATTTCAGAAATGTATAGGTTATATTCAGAATTTGTATAGGTTTTTAGTAATAGAATTAAGAAAAATGTGAAATCACGCATTACCCCATATGGAAATTTTTTAAATTCTTAAAAATGGGTCAAAAATGAAAAGGTGCGGCTAAACGGACTACAGGGGGCGAAAGCCAAGGCATTGTAGATTTCAGAAGTGTATAGCTTATATTCAGAATTTGTATAGGTTTTTAGTAATAGAATTAAGAAAAATCTGAAATTACGCATTTCCCCCTATGGACATTTTTTAAATTCCTAAAAATGGGTCAAAAATGAAAAGGTGCGGCTAAGCGGACTACAGGGGGCGAAAGCCAAGGCATTATAGATTTCAGAAGTGTATAGGTTATATTCAGAATTTGTATAGGTTTTTAGTAATAGAATTAAGAAAAATGTGAAATCACGCATTACCCCATATGGAAATTTTTTAAATTCTTAAAAATGGGTCAAAAATGAAAAGGTGCGGCTAAACGGACTACAGGGGGCGAAAGCCAAGGCATTGTAGATTTCAGAAGTGTATAGCTTATATTCAGAATTTGTATAGGTTTTTAGCAATAGAATTAAGAAAAATGTGAAATTACGCATTACCCCATATGGACATTTTTTAAACTCCTAAAAATGGGTCAAAAATGAAAAGGTGCGGCTTAGCGGACTACATGAGGCGAAAGCCAAGGCATTGTAGATTTCAGAAGTGTATAGGTTATATTCAGAATTTGTATAGGTTTTTAGTAATAGAATTAAGAAAAATGTGAAATTACGCATTACCCCATATGGACATTTTTCAAATTCCTAAAAATGGGTCAAAAATGAAAAGGTGCGGCTTAGCGGGCTACAGGGGGCGAAAGCCAAGGCATTGTAGATTTCAGAAGTGTATAGGTTATATTCAGAATTTGTATAGGTTTTTAGTATTAGAATTAAGAAAAATCTGAAATTACGCATTTCCCCATATGGACATTTTTCAAATTCCTAAAAATGGGTCAAAAATGAAAAGGTGCGGCTTAGCGGACTACAGGGGGCGAAAGCCAAGGCATTGTAGATTTCAGAAGTGTATAGGTTATATTCAGAATTTGTATAGGTTTTTAGTAATAGAATTAAGAAAAATCTGAAATTACGCATTTCCCCATATGGACATTTTTCAAATTCCTAAAAATGGGTCAAAAATGAGAAGGTGCGGCTTAGCGGGCTACAGGGGGTGAAAGCCAAGGCATTGTAGATTTCAGAAGTGTATAGCTTATATTCAGAATTTGTATAGGTTTTTAGTAATAGAATTAAGAAAAATCTGAAATTACGCATTTCCCCATATGGACATTTTTCAAATTCCTAAAAATGGGTCAAAATTGAAAAGGTGCGGCTTAGCGGGCTACAGGCGGAGAAAGCCAAGGCATTGTAGATTTCAGAAGTGTATAGGTTATATTCAGAATTTGTATAGGTTTTTAGTATTATAATTAAGAAAAATCTATAATTAATTCTATTACTAAAAACCTATACAAATTCTGAATATAAGCTATACACTTCTGAAATCTACAATGCCTTGGCTTTCGCCCCCTGTAATCCGCTAAGCCGCACCTTTTCATTTTTGACCCATTTTTAGGAATTTAACAAATGTCCATATGGGGAAATGCGTAATTTCACATTTTTCTTAATTCTATTACTAAAAACCTATACAAATTCTGAATATAACCTATACACTTCTGAAATCTACAATGCCTTGGCTTTCGCCCCCTGTAATCCGCTAAGCCGCACCTTTTCATTTTTGACCCATTTTTAGGAATTTAAAAAATGTCCATATGGGGTAATACGTAATTTCACATTTTTTTTAATTCTATTACTAAAAACCTATACAAATTCTGAAAATTTCATATTTTTTTTTAATTCTATTACTAAAAACCTATACAAATTCTGAATATAACCTATACACTTCTGAAATCTACAATGCCTTGGCTTTCGCCCCCTGTAGCCCGCTAAGCCGCACCTTTTCATATTTTACCCATTTTTAGGAATTTGAAAAATGTCCATATGGGGAAATGCGTAATTTCAGATTTTTTTTAATTCTATTACTAAAAACCTATACAAATTCTGAATATAACCTATACACTTCTGAAATCTACAATGCCTTGGCTTTCGCCCCCTGTAGTCCGCTAAGATGCACCTTTTTATTTTTGACCCATTTTTAGGAATTTAAAAAATGTCCATATGGGGAAATGCGTAATTTCAGATTTTTCTTAATTCTATTACTAAAAACCTATACAAATTCTGAATATAACCTATACACTTCTGAAATCTACAATGCCTTGGCTTTCGCCCCCTGTAGCCCGCTAAGCCGCACCTTTTCATTTTTGACCCATTTTTAGGAATTTGAAAAATGTCCATATGGGGAAATGCGTAATTTCAGATTTTTCTTAATTCTATTACTAAAAACCTATACAAATTCTGAATATAACCTATACACTTCTGAAATCTACAATGCCTTGGCTTTCGCCCCCTGTAGTCCGCTAAGCCGCACCTTTTCATTTTTGACCCATTTTTAGGAATTTGAAAAATGTCCATATGGGGAAATGCGTAATTTCAGATTTTTCTTAATTCTATTACTAAAAACCTATACAAATTTTGAATATAACCTATACACTTCTGAAATCTGCAATGCCTTGGTTTTGCCCCCTGTAGTCCGCTAAACCGCACCTTTTCATTTTTGACCCATTTTTAGGAATTTAAAAAATGTCCATATGGGGAAATGCGTAATTTCAGATTTTTCTTAATTCTATTACTAAAAACCTATACAAATTCTGAATATAAGCTATACACTTCTGAAATCTACAATGCCTTGGCTTTCGCCCCCTGTAGTCCGCTAAGCCGCACCTTTTCATTTTTGACCCATTTTTAGGAATTTAAAAAATGTCCATATGGGGAAATGCGTAATTTTACATTTTTCTTAATTCTATTACTAAAAACCTATACACTTCTGAATATAACCTATACACTTCTGAAATCTACAATGCCTTGGTTTTCGCCCCCTGTAGTCCGCTAAGCCGCACCTTTTCATTTTTGACCCATTTTTGGGCATTTGTTAAATGCCTGTATTGAGAAAGAAAAAAAAAGCATGAGTTCTTCGACCTAATTTTAGAAATTTGTATATTTTGATTTTTATGTTTTGCTATAAATAAATAAAATTAAATTTTTAATATATTTACATACTTTTTATATAATTTTTTAAATTTTCACAAGGAAATGTTAAAATAATTCAATTCTGTTAACTTAACATTTTTTGAGTGAGAGGTATGTAAAATATAACAGGGTTGTCAAAAACGAAGCTAACTGACGGATTCTAGCTGTTGAATAAAATAAACAAAAAATTCAATACTTTAAATCGGGCCTGTTTTTTATCTGAAGTTTTTTCAGTCGTTTCTAAATTTAATATAACTTTTTTCCAAAATAGTTTTGGCAACACTTCTTTTGCAAATTGCTATACTTTGTTCAAGATACTCTTAAATTGTTCATATGAAGAATATATTTGCTGAGTCCTTGTCAATGTAGGTTTGTAAGCGAGAGCACTGTTAAAAAACAAAAAACTACACAATTGTAAAGCTGTACAATCACCCGTATTATGTATGCCGTAGATGAAATTTCGTAGTCGTCCTCGAAACAGTTCCGAAAGAATGTTTTTACAACAGAATAAATTTTGTAAGGGACTGTAATATTTAAACAAATAAAGGGTCTGCCATCTAACGTTTTTTTATTAACTAGTGCTTACTTCGTGAATGGTAACACTTAGCTCATGTCTGATTTGACAGATAATTAGTTTTACGCTTGAACAATGCTGGGAAATATTGCGAAATTACTTTGAAAATCATGTTGCAGAATGTGTGCGAAAATTGCGTACGGATTTTGGAAGAAGAGAAGCACCGTCAGCTCCGAATGTTCATTATCTTGTGAAAAAAGTGAAGAAAGCGTGAAAAGCAGAAAACATTGTGTACACCCGAGGATATTGCTGCTGTGGCAAAAAGTGTGCGTGAAGCGCCATCAACATCAATTTACCGTCGTTCTCAACAATTGAACATTTCGAAGACATCATTGAGACGAATTTTTCATAAAGACCTTGGTATGACACCATACATAGTCCAATTCGTTCAGGAGTTGAAGCCAACTGACCATCCAGTAGTTTTTTATAGCATTTTCAAAAAAGAAAAATTATTCGGCGGACCCTTTATGAATCACCTTATTGCAAAACAGTATAAAAGAAAAATAAGCAAAAGTTCATTGAAAATTTTGTGTTAAGAATTTTTTTCTTCTTCTTCTTCAGATGTGGAAAAAGAAACCGAGAATCTTTTGTCCTTCGGCGATAACTAAGATGCCGTTCTAATGTATTCGCATTTCAAACTACAACGTGAGTTTTTTTATGTAAATGTAGCAACAAAATTATAAAAATACCTTCTTAATAGTTTTATTATTTTTGGCTTAACAAAGCATCTTTCTGGTACGTCCTTAAAACTATATCACCTAAGCTTCCTGATCGCTCTAGATTAACAAGTGAAAGGAAGGTTTAACGCTTGGCAGCAACTATGCGAATGCTTTCAGAAGGAAGTTTTCAAAGGTGTGCTGGCAATGATTTTAACGTGGGTATTGCTTAACCTACAATAAGCGACTACAATAAGTGATGATTTTCATGAATATGTAGAGGCGATGTTTACAGAGCTTTGCCTTTTAAAGAAATATTTTTTCTAAACAATAAAAATTATACTTATATTTTGATGTTACTAATTTTTGCTTTTATTTAAGAGTTTTTAAAACGACTATTTTTGTCGAATTTTATATCAAAAACGACATACACAATGCCTCAGTTTGTAACAGATCTTTTATTTCTATCGAAAAGTAACAAGGCGAATTGAATACTAGGTAACCGCATCAGGACAAAAACAAAAACGCGTGTATTTTGCTTGTGCAAATTTACGTGTACGTATCAGTAAACATTAATAAATGATATACAAAATAGAGAAGAAAATGAAATTTACTAAACAAATTCTACTTCATTTCATTTTTCCTTTGTTGTCTTTCGTCATATTGGACAAAGTTCCACTCCCGCACTTCTTATTTTGCAAACCACAAAAATATTTCTTCAACCATTTTTTATAAATGTACACACATACATATATTTTGATGAAAACAAAAAACAATTTTTTAAAATGTTTCTCAAAGAAACATTTTCTTTTCAACAAATGTTGTTTTTTGTTTGCAATTGGGCACACACACTCTTGTTACTTATTACACAATGGTTTATCTGCACGTTCACTATTAAAAAAAAACGAATTATTTAAAAATTTTACCCGGCTTTAAAATTGAACATTTTTTCGTGTTTTTAAATGGCGCGAATTTTTGGAAGAATTTTTGACTTTGGTTAGGAAAAATTTGTAAAGCGAATTCGATCACCTGGGCTATCAATTTTACCTAGTATTCAATTTGCCTTGGAAAAGTAACATATACGGTGCTATTTGAAAAAAAAAATGAAACAAATTCGCCGTGACTACGACATACATACATAATACGGGTGAATAAATACATACACATCAGTCTTGCCAGGAGAAGACAAAAAAAAGTTAAATTTTTTAATGAAGAGTTACATTTTCCTTAAACAAATAGTAATTTAATGACGAAAACGTATATTTAAAAATATAAATTTCAGGTCCATTCTTTTTGCCTAAAAATTCAAAGAGGTTTCTAAATTTTTGATATTGCTAGAAATGTTAGACTTATAAAGTTTATAGTTTTGAAGATTTTTAATATTTTCTTAAGCAATCACGAACGCAGCTGTTGTACTAGTAGTCAATCGGGTAAGGTAATCAGTCTTTATAAGTTTCAGTTGGCTAAATAATATTTCCACACAAAACCCTTTCGCAGCTTTATTTAAATTAAAAACTCAGAGCTCAATTCTAATGTTTCGTGCTTAAAAGGTGAGTGGTCTCGCCATTCAAAAAAACTGCTTAAGTAGGAAATCTTTTTAATTAATGTGTGTGAAGTTAAATTTTAAAATTTGTAACCCTAGCCACATTCGGTTACGATAACAGGGCTCTTTTAATCACTTTATATTAAAAATTTAATATAAGAGTTTCCGGATGATATTTAAATATAATTTAAAGAGGATAGAAAAAAACGATTATAGAACACTTTTAGTAGTGAGAGAAAATGTGCAAAGTCCTTTTTAAAATTTTAAAAGCGGTGTTTTTGGAAAAACCTTTATAATTTCTTAAAAAACAAAATGTTAATATATTTAGCTATTGGAGTTTTAAAAGACACTAGAAGTGTTCTACAATAGTTTTTTTTCTATTCACTTTAAATTATATTTAAATATCGTCCGGAAACTCTTATATTAAATTTTTAATATTAACATTAGTTATGTTAAGTGATTAACAGAGCTCTGTTATCGTAACAGAATATGGCTAGGGTTATATATTTTAAAATCTATCTTTACATACATTTTATAATAATCGGATTAACCTTTTTCTGTAAAATATTGAGCTTCCATAGAATTTATTATTTTATATATTTTTAAAATACCGTCATTAAAGACAAATTTATGTCATATTTGCTTTAAAACTTTAACATAAAATGACTGCCAATTTTTCCTTAATGGTACGGCAGATTAGTTAAATATTTATCCCGAAAAACATAACCTCTAAATTATGGAAAATATTTTATTGTGTTGACAACAATTTTTAAAAAATTATAAGATCCTCAATAAAAAAGGTGAGAAAGACCTTCAATGAAAAAGGTGAGAGAGCTAAATTTGTAATATTATAATCGTTACGCTTTTTTGGTCAAAACATTGACTAATCTGACGGCACCTTAACATACATACATACATATGTATTTAATCATTCAAAAATTTTAAAAACAGTAAAAAAATTTGTCCAAATATATCAAAATTATACATGTTTGGTGGAGCCTTGAAAAGTTACAAAAATCTAACAAATGTAACCAAACAGCATCACTGATACATGTTTGTTCAAAAAGCAAGTAAAAAATAAAACAAGAACTGTAATTGTAATTTTAGTTTTCTTATTTTTTTTTTATTAATTTTTCAATATTAAGAATAATTTTAATTTTTTCCTTTTTCTGAATTTTCAATATTTAATTTTGTGTATGTATTTATTTATTCCTGATGATTTTATCCAATGTGATAGCGAAACATTGAAAATAAGAAGAAGGAAGTCCGCCAAGCAGTTTTTACGTGATGCGAACACAGACAGACAGACGGACAAAATTCCAAAAACAGATGTTTTGTATTCTATATTGATTACTATCTACACCAACAACAAAGTTTTCAGAAAATATTTCATGTACAGAAATGATTCTGTGACAGTTGTATAATTCCTTCCTTACGACTTTTATATATACTATATTAATGAATCTTCAATTAGTTTAAAAGCTATTGGTCAGTGATATTCTAGTTTCGAATTTTTAGATTTTACAAATATTGAACTTTACTCATTTATAATTCCCACAAATGAAGTATCTAATTTTAATTTTCAAACTTGTTATAGCGGACATATTAAAACATACTTTTGGTGAATTTAATATAAGGCCCTGTTAAAGTGACCCTACTATTAGGACACTTTAATTTCTTATACTTGTTTTATTTATATAGCGGACATATCTGTACATACTCTGTTTGCATTCAAAACATTTTTAAGAATATCACGTCACTTTCGGAACACCCTTTAATTTTTAGTATTTATTGTTATACTAGCTATAGTAGGGATGGACACGGTAAAAAAACATCGATGTTTTTTCCATGCGGTGTATCGCAAACATTCATCGATGTTACATCGATATTTCATAAAATACATCGATGTTTTTTACATCGATTGTTTTTTTAATTATTTATTATTGAAGTTTTGATGTGTTTTTATCCATTATTACTATATTTTCGAAAAATTTTAAGTTTATTTTACTTCTCCCAATACTTTTTCTCCATGCTGTTTAGAAATAAAAGTTTACCAAGTCTTTCATCTTTCAATCTGTTGTTTTGTTAAGTCATCAACTGCACCGCTTGTAGAAATAGTTTTTCAGACGGAACCGATGTTCCCACCATTGTAAGATATTTAAAAGATATCTTGTAAAGCTTAGGAAAATGCGATTTATAATCTTCCCAAATATCCAACGGATTTTCGTTCAGTTTTCGAACAGGAGTCCTCAAATAAACTAAAAATTCATCAGACAATATATCTTCACTCTTATTGCTTTTCCAATTTATATTAACACGCTTATATATCAATCTATACGTTCTGTATACAATTTGTCATTTCGATGCATCGAAAGAAAACATCGATGTTTTCCGATTGTTTAGGAGCAAAAAAAAAAAAACATCGGATAATAGCGATGTTTCGACATAATATATCGAGTTTTTAAAACATCGATGTTTTTTGTCCATCTCTAGGCTATAGTAATACATATCAGTTCCAGAGATAGAGGTCTGTGACAAACGGACAGAGGGATAGACATTGCTTTACAATAAATAAAAATAATATGGTTACGATTTTACACTTTGTGTATGGAACCCTTTAAACTGTAAATTATAAAATCAATATCGAATAAATAAAAATAGAACTGCAAGTACTAAAAGGTTTCTTTTGTGTTTTTTACACAAATTTAAAATGTTTACCGTTTTTGAAAGGTGAAATAATACATTTTCGTTTTAAATTTTTAGGATGTTGAAGAAAAGGTAAGGAAATATTTTCCTTCCCCTATTGACTGCTGGGCATTGACTGAAGCAAAAGAAACGGCATTTTCAAAAAAAAGAAAATCGGTGTTACCGACAGAACGTGTACATACAATGCTACAAAAGGTAAGAATTATACAATATGTAGTCACTTTATCAATAAATAAAACTTCAAATAACTTAACAATTTTCTCTCAGTTCTGATTTTCCCCATAGCTTAAGTTTTATTACAGTATGCTGATTTTACATTACGTCAAACAAAAATAATGTTTTCTCTTTTAAGAATAATTTATGTTATAAATGTTCCCATGAAATATGCTGATATTACAAATTGTTTAATTTCTTTTAATTTTTCGCCTTAAGAAAAATAGGAATGCAATAACAAAGAAAATAAAATAAATGTTCATGTCATATTCATATTAAAACTCATGAAATTCATGAATTACGGTATGCATATGTCACTCCTCCCCACCTCAGATAAGTCGATGTCCTCATTGACTTTTTCTTCGTTAGTTCGGTTTTTTATAAAAATATTCTTCTTAAATCTAATGCATAAGCTTACAATTAATAGTAATATTATTAAAATAAAAGTTAATAAACTTATAGAATAGTTGTTCGTTTTACTATTTATTAAGTCTATATGTTTCTTTAGTTTTGGCAACGATATATTTTCTTTTACCAAATTTTCAAGGTCTTTTACAATAGGTAGTATGTTTTGATCTTCTATTTTTTGTTTCACACTGATTTCAAAATTACCAATTTTTACTTTACAATTATTTAATCGTATGATATTATTTCCTTTTATTTTTATATTCAAATCATTACAATTTTGGTTTATTTCCGTTTCTTTGTAACTATTATATTTGGTTCAATGAAATACAAAAAATTTGATTCTTTATTTTCTTTATATTGACAATTAGTTTTATTATTATTTATTAAATTTTTGATACATTTATCTCCTATTGTTATTATCTTATTATCCAGCAATTGGTAGACTTCGTTATGATTGGCTACATAATCTACTTTTTTGTCAAGTACTAACTCATCATTGTTTTCGTCTGGCATTGGGATTACTTTTATTCTTTTATATTTATCGAATTCAATAGGAATGGAAAGTATGAAATAAATTAAATTTCCCTCTTACCAAATTGAAGTTTTTATGTTCTCGAACTGCAACACAGTTAAATTCGTCATGGTTTGCAAATCGATTAGTTTTGGGTTTTTAATGCCCAGTCTAGCCAACTGCATTTCTAATTGGATATCCTCGATATGTTCAAGATATCTTCTTACATTGTCTAAAAATATGTCTGTGCAGATTCTTTCCGTGATCTTGTTCTGTAATCTTGACACGTCT
This sequence comes from Cistogaster globosa, assembly GCA_937654795.1. Classification (NCBI taxonomy): domain Eukaryota; kingdom Metazoa; phylum Arthropoda; class Insecta; order Diptera; family Tachinidae; genus Cistogaster; species Cistogaster globosa. The sequence continues at coordinate 50,150,215 of OW569404.1, read as the reverse complement.
GACTCCAGCTCTCGCAACAGTCTACTTTCATTGTTCACGTGATCTATCAGTTCGTTGAATTCGTTTGTTGTTTTAATTTTAATTTAAATTTATTGAGCCTTCCTTTTTTCAATCAACAGTAAATTTTACAAACAGTATTAAACAAAAGATAATTTAAGATTATAATGTAATGTCTTAAAATTATGAGTGAGTAAACAGTACCAAACTTAACTGTTATTGAATATATGTATATATACATACATATGTAAATCATTTTTAATGATAAATTAGAATACAAATGCCCTTGCTCCCGGGGCTAACAGTGTCTTTAGAGAATATTTCCTAAACTAAATTAAACTTATAACTAATACTTACAAACTAAAAAAAAAATTAAAAATAAAAATTACCTAACCCCCTATGTTAGCCAGGAATAGTTTTTTCGAAAAAAAACCGGTAAAGAATTTGTCATATTAAAAGCAATATTCTCATTTTGCAAACCAAGTGGGGATACATAAGGAGTGTTGTCCAATTGTAGCCCCTTTGAGAGTCAATTATTTCTCTAATAATAGTGTTATCATGTAATTGTAGTCTATTAATATAGTTTCTAATTATATAGTATATATAATAGCTTAAAGGAGTTACCTTAGATTCCTTATAAATTACAGTATTTGAAAATCTTTTCAATCTTGTAGCAAAATTTTTACCAGTACATGACCGTAACACCTTTCTTTTAAAAATTTCGAATTTTTTCATTAGGCTAGGAGAAATAAAGAACCAAACTGGGAATGCGTTCAACATCATTGGCTTTAAACAAGTTTTATAAATTAATAATTTTGTTCTAATTGGTAATGATTTATGTAATAGTACTCTACCAAAACAGCCTTTAACTTTATAAACTTTATTCAGTACAAATCTTCCGTGTTCATTAAATTTAAATAGTTTATTGAAATATATTCCAAGATATTTAAATGTATTTTTAAAATGTATCTCAATACCATTTAAACATATTTTTAAAACTTTACTTTCCGGAACAACAGAGTAAGCACATTTCCTAGATGCATTTCTTAAACAAACTGCTTCGCTCTTAGGGACATTTATTTTTATTCCCCAAAAATCATAAAATTCTTTAACTTTATATAAATGTCTAGACACAACCTGTAGTGCCTCCAATGGAGATTCATGATGACTGTAAAGTAATGAATCATCTGCATAAAGAATGCCAGTTGAATTTAATAATTGTTGCGGAAGTCGTGAATAAAAATATTATAAAATATAAATGAGGCGCAAGAATAGAACCTTAAGGAACTCCACAATAAATTTGACCAAAATTAGAAAGGGAATTATTCATTAGTATACAAAAACGTATATTATTAAAAAAACTCTTAAATAGTTTAACAATTTACATATTGTTAAACATATTGTTAAACTATTTAAGAGTTTTTTTAATTATTAATTTTGAAAATAATTCCATTGTGATACGCACTATCAAATGCTTTTTCTACATCAAGAAAAACTGCAACTGTACAACACCTCCGTCTTAAACTACAAACGACATCGTTTTGAAACTTTGAGAGAGCGTCCACACTAGAGTGACCTTTCCTGAAACCGAACTGTAAATTTGATATATAATTTTCATCTAAGCCAAAATCCATTTTCTCACGAATAATTTTTTCAAAAAGTTTACCTAAATTTGAAAATAACGAAATAGGCCTCAGATCATTAATTTCATTATAATTAATTTCATTATTAGCTTTCTTTTTAATTAGGAAAGTAAGCATTATTTAAACAATTGTTAAAAATTATAACTAAAAATTCAAAAGCTTTAATAGGAAACTTTTTAATTATAAAATTAGAAATTTTGTCGATTCCAGCTGATTTTTTATTATTTAGATTTTTAGAGTGCGACAAAACATAATCTAAATTTACAAGTCTATTGCAATTTTGATCATTTAGTGCCGAAAAACTGCATTCAAAATTGTAAAAAGCGTTCTGATCCAAGGAAGTTAAGAAGTTATCAATTTCCTATGTATCTCTATCTAAAGAATTTCAACCGTATACTTTCGAAAAATGCTCTTTTAATGCATTTAACTTATTATTTTCACCATCTATATTTAACCTTCTGTCAGTGCATAGGGGTCAAATTGACCCCAGTCTTTGTAAAAGTGATTTAATAAGGTTTTACACCAACTTACTATACCAAGCAACTAGATAAGCCTCAACTAATGTTTAACTCACACATTGCAAAAAAAATAATCGAAAAAACATTATAAATGACTAAGCTACGACAGTTTTAAGCAAGTCAAGCATATTTTGGTGCATTGGGGTTAATCTGACCCCAATTATTTTGCTATGCATTTTGTATTTAGTTTTAAATTTCTTTGTGTTTTAGGTGATTTCCCGTTTAGCAATTTATTTGTGTTTTAGGTGATTTCCCGTGTAACAATTATTTTGTTATGCATTTTGTATTTAGTTTTAAATTTCTTTGTGTTTTAGGGGATTTCCCGTGTAACAATATATTGAAGTTCTTTCTTTTTCAAATGCAAAAATTGAAAATAGAAAACATTCAGTGTTTTCTATTCAACACATATGAATAGAGGTGTTTTTATTATAAATTTATTTGTCTGTAATAATTATAAATATATTCACATAAATAACTATTATTATAAGGTGAGTATATATATTTTTTTGGTTACTTTATGTAGTGTAATTTTCTATGCATATAATAATTTGTTTTGTTATTTAGATGGCCCTAAAAAGACAAAATAGCCAGGATATTCGAAATCTTTTCGATAGCATTACCGAATCTGATGAGGAAGAGGTAGTAGATGATAACATTGATAGTGACTTTTCTGATTGTGATTTAGCAGCAGATGAAGCTGCTGTTGAATTGCAAAATATAGAAAACGAAGAAGAAAATATAGAAACTGGTGAAGAAGAAGTACAAAATATTGAAACTGATGAGGAACCTGAAGTGGAAGAAGAAGGAATTTGGTATTACGCGCAAAATAAAAAGTACAAAAGAAAATGGAGAGCAAGTCCACCAAATGTAACCAGAGTTCGCGACTTTCAGATCTTGAGAGAACGACAAGGAATTTCTGCAGAAACAGCTGTAAATATAAATACTCATCTGTCCGCATTCAAAAAATTTGTTCCAGAGACATTAATAAATGTAATAGTGGCCGAAACAAATAGAAAAGCTCGCCATTTCTACACTATAAATAGTAACCCTGCACGTATTTGGTATGATACAAATTCAAATGAAATTTATGCCCTGATTGGTATACTTATATACGCTGGTGTTCATAAAAACTGGGACGAAAGATTGGATGAATTGTACCGCCTAGACAATCGTCCTTTTTATCGGGCTGCAATGTCATTACAAAGAGTGCAGCAGCTTTTACGATTCCTGCGCTTCGACAATTATCAGACTAGAGCAGAACGTTTGAAGGAAGATAAGCTAGCAGCTTTCCGTGATGTTTGGAATATGTTTTTGGCAAATATCAAAGGACCTTATAAACCATCATCATTCTTAACTATAGATGAACAATTGGTATTAACTCGTGGCCGATGTTCATTCAGACAGTATATACCATCAAAGCCAGGCAAGTACGGGATTAAGATTTTTTGGATTTGCGATGCGTTGAATTCGTACCCATTGAAAGCAGAAGTTTATGTAGGCAAACAACCGAATGAGATACGTTCGGTTGATTACGCATTAAATTTAGTTCATCGATTATCTACACCATATATCAATAAAGGACGAACTATTACGATGGATAACTTTTTTACAAGCTGTCCATTAGCAGAACAAATGTTGCAGAAAAAAACAACAATAATTGGAACAATTCGCTCAAATAAACCAGATCTACCTAAAGAATTTACGAACAAGGCCGAAATTAAGAAGCGAGACCTAAATTCTTCTAAATTTTGCTTCGACAACCATCTGACTTTGGTAAGTTATGTTCCGAAGCCAAACAAGAATGTATTGTTACTATCCACTCTACACAATGATGATATTGTTGACCTCGATACGAATAAACCCAACATAATATTGGACTATAATAAAACAAAGGGAGGTGTTGACACACTCGACAAATTAGTTCGTACCTATACCTGCAAGAGAAAGACCAAACGATGGCCAATGGTTCTATTTTTTAATATGATTGATATCGCAGGTATAGCCACTTATAATCTGTACAAATGTGCTAATCCACAACTATATATTCAGCGGAAAAACAATGAACGTAAAATCTTTTTGAAGGAGCTGGCTATGCAATTGGTAAATGATCATATATTGCACCGATTATCAAACCCACGGGCAATAAAAAAAAATGTTAAAATTGCTATTCGTCAAATTGGATATGATATAATAAACATAAGACAGAGCACAACAACTGAAGGAACAGCGGCGAATAGATCTGTCAGTAAGCGACCAAGATGTTACATTTGCCCTCGATCCGCTGATAAAAAAACAGGAACAAGATGTTATGTCTGCAATCAGCCTTCTTGCACAACACATATAAAAACCGTTTGCATAAACTGTGTCAACGAAGAAGTAATGGATTCCCTTGAAGAAGAAAACAACGAAATCATGTCAGACGATGCATCTGGCTAATTTTTTATGTAATATAATATAATTTAAATTATCTTAATGTCAATCTTATATATTCTGAATAAAATAAGTTTTTTTTTCATTAATAAATAACAATAGAAACGACTATTTTTTAACAAAAAGCTTAGAAAATGCATTTAAATATATGTGGGGTCAGGTTGACCCCATGCACAGACTATGTAAAATTTACTATGCACTGACAGAAGGTTAAACCATTAACAGTTAGATCATCAAGGGTATTTTTGTGTTTATACCCTAAAATATTATAAATTGTTTTATGTGCTAGAGGGCCGCGCTTAATATTTTCGAGTTTTTCACAAAATTTTTTTATATGTTCCTTACTAACCTGTTCCTTTATTAAAATATTTAAAAGTTGAATTTGTTTAGAAACTAGTCTGTATTGGTCATTATGTCTATTTAAAGTTCTTCTATAAATTCTCCTTAAATCCTTTTGTCAATTATATTTAATTCTCAATAATTTCTTAACAAAATTGGAAGGTTTAAAATTTTTTGACTTTGATTCAATTTTTTTGGAATGAATGTCAATGCACTCATCTACAGCTGAAGAAAATGTATTAATATAAAAATCAATTTCACCATTCATCAAATTTCTTACAAATGGAGGAAAATTTTGCAACAAATTTGATGACAAATCGTTTTTTAACTCATTCCAATTTGTATTTTCAAAGGATGAACAAAATGTTGGCCAAGTTAAAATAAAATCAAATTCAAATAATTTTAAATTCAAATTTAAAGGAAAATGATCTGAAAAAGTAGGCAAACTTTTAATAATATAGTTGGGATCAAAGAGATCAACTAAATTAGAACTCAAAATGAAATGATCCAAAAATGAACATCCATTAGGAAAAGAAGGTACATCAATACAAATTCTTACAAATGAATGTGAATGAATATTTAGCCAATTAAAAAATGTGTTACCATTTAAGTTGTCTAAATTATCTCCCCATGAAATGCTTTTAGAATTAAAATCACCTCCAATTATCAAAGCATCAAAATTTCCAGAAAAACTTTCAATATTTGATAAACCATTCTCAAAAAGTGTTGTATTAAAGTTGCAAGGAATATAAACTGAACCAAGCAAGATTTTTTTAATTAAATTGTTTACCGTAATACGAATTTCAATAAAAAGGTTTGGAAAAAATAAATCAGGAATTATAATTCTGGAAAATGAATAATTTTTTCTAATAGCAATACCTACACTTTGTGTCGATATGTCTCTAATAAAGTAATAATAAAGTAATAAATAAACAAACTTTATGTTTTGATTTTAAATGTGCTTCCTGAATAAAAGCAAAATCAATGTTATTGTAATTGAATAAATTTAACAAATCTATTCTTCTACATGATTCAACAAGAGATCTAACATTAAAAGTGAACATTTTGAATACCTTACGGACCATATGTTGACAAAACTTCTTTAAATAGACTTTTACATTCTGCTCTTGCCTGATCGTTTGACATTGACCTGAAATTTGTCAAAATTCTACTTTGTAATGAATCTGGCTCACATAACTCCTTAGCTATTTTTAAAAATTCATTAACAAAATTAGGTTTATGAGAACTATTATTGAAATGACTTGCAAACGAGCGGTTGGGGTCTATAGAATTTAAATTAACAGCAAAAGAAACATTATTAGAAATCTGAGTTTTCCTCTCTTTAATTTTATCTGATATTTTTCTTTTAAGATCTATATTTTCTTTAAATGCTGAACAACCACGCCAGCTAGCTGGATGACCGTAAGTCTGATAATTGAAACAAAAAGGCTTACTATTAACATTCTGCCCGAATTGACAATCTCCAGGTTCATGACTAGAAGAGCATTTAACACAAACATAAGATCGATTACAATTCATTGACATATGACCGAACTTTTGACAACGATAACATTGAACAATTCGTTGATTCTTCTTTTACGTTTCCCATGTCACAACTTGATTCAAAATAAAACGAATACTAGTCAAATCACTTAACCGTTTGCCCTCCTTTAAAGTAATTAAAAAGAGACCAGTTTCTACATTGTTTTTCCTTGAAAAAGTAGTTTTAAATTTTGAAACCGATTGAACTGTATCAGGTATCAATTTATTCAAATCAGCTTCAATCAGGTCTGTTCTACAAATCACATAATTTCTAATCACATTCACATTAAAATCACACGTGTGATTTTATAGTGTTCTGAAAATCACACTACTTTAGTGTTTTTCGATGTGATTTTGTTTTATCGAAAGCACAAGCAAACAGCTGATTATTTATTTTGATTTTTTTTAAACAAATTAATCGAATTAAAAATGCCTGGAGCGTCTGTTTTATCTTTAATTGAACTAAAAAGAAAACAATTAAGAGATGAACGTTTTAAAAAGCGTTGTTTGCGGGTTCTATCAGATCCGATTGATATGAACGAAACTTTGTAAGTATACAATGATTAAAGACAAGTGTTACATAATTATTAAAAGATATTTTTTAGATTTATTTCATTCTACCGGCTAAACAAAGAAGCTTTTCAAATGGTATTAGGAGAAATAGCACCGCTATTACCAAAGAGCTCTATACCGCCAAGTATAAAACTTGCATCAGTACTAAGATTTTTGGCAGTTGGGTCCTTCCAAGGTGTAATAGCCAACGATGCAAATTTAACCATGGGACGCTCCACCTTCTGCAAAATCTTATGGGAAGTGATGCTTTTGTTAGAGGAAACCCTGTGCGCAAAATGGATAAATTTCGTTTTAGATCAGCAATCACAAAGTGCATCCAAATCACATTTTTATCAAAAATATGGTATACCCGGCGTAATTGGATGTGTTGACGGTACGCTCATTCGCCTATTGAAACCACAATCGGATTATGCGCTTTATTTTAGTAGGAAGGGGCACTACAGTCTAAATGCTATGGTGGTATGATGCGAATTTAAACATGTCTGTACTTGTTTAATTTTTTGTTTTCAGGTTTGTGATTGTGACTTACGTATCCTAGCAATAGATGCATGCAGACCAGGATCATGTCACGATTCATTCGTGTGGAAAATGAGTGATGTTAAAAGATATTATTCAGACCTGTTTAGTGAAGGCAACCAGAATTTTCGGCTTCTGGCAGATTCCGGATATCCACTAAAACCTTATTTATTGACCCCCTACAAAAATCCTTCGTACGGTACAGTACAACATGTATTTAACCAAAAGCATGCTTCTGCTAGAAATGTCGTAGAGAGAACAATAGGTGTTCTCAAGAGCCGGTTTAGATGCCTTCAAATTGCTCTTCCATATACTCCCTCCAAAGTAATAACAATTATCAACGTATGTTGTGCATTGCATAACATATGTAAAGACTTTGGTATAACAATGGCTGAAGAATTTATTATAAATGAAACTGATGGTGATTTTGAAACGGAAGTAGGCGATGAAAATGACAACATTGCGTTGAATATGCGAGACAGAATAGCCAACTCCCTTAACACAAGTAGCATAATTTAAGAAAGCAAAATGCATAATTAAAAATCCACAGTCTTCAAATTAAACTTAACAACTTTATTTAAAACAAAACATGAGATCATTTAAAAAGGTACTCCAGTAGTAAGGACATTAGCGATTTCTTATAATTAATAAAAGAACTAATTACTCATTAAAAAAAGTAATATATGTAAGATATGTAATCTTAAAGTCAGCGGTTTTATGGCGACGCTAAACCAAGTTTTAATCTCTCCAGCTCCAAAAATTTCAGTTTTAGCTCATTTTTAGATTTTAAGCATTTCTCTACTTCATGATTATGTCTTTTAGTCTCCTCAAGCTCTTTTTCCTTCAGTTTTTTAAGCTCGCTAATATTTCTTGAAATTTCCTTAAAATGTACCTTATTTTCCTTCATTTCTTCATGAATTTTCAAAATATTGGCGGAAATTTTTGAAAACTGCTCCGCTTCCATCTCAATCACATCACCAACATCCTTAGCTTTGCCTTTGCGGCTTCGATTAAAACTTCTAGATTTTGTAGGTGTTGGAGATCTTGGCATCAGAATCTCTATTGGGGGCAAGTCAAAGTTTTTTGGAGACTTCGGCTTTGGTGTTAAAGAAGCTGGTTGGAGCGAAACGTTTGGTGCAGGAGAAACTGTAGATTGCTCACAATTTTGTGGTCCTAAAACGGTTGTCTTTGGCGTTGGAGGTGTTGCAGACGCATCATTTTTTTTCAGTGGCATGCCATATTTTTTTGGCGCCTTCTACGCCATCCTCCGACACATATTGCCGCTACTTGCTCATCGTAGGGTGAGAGGATATATTTATTAAAGCGTCCGCCTCCATATCTATGTACTTACCTTCTTCCAGGCTTGCACTGTTTTGGTTGGCGGTCCTGATGCATTAAGCTCGCTTGCCAGTTCCACCCACAGCTGTTCAAAATACACCTTGTCTCCATGCACAAAACCTTTTGCTAAGTCAGGGTGATTCTCCATAAAGGCAATAAAAATTTCTATTTGAGCTTGATTTTTGTGCTGTCCCCTGAAAATTTACTTTTTATTTAAATACCACTAGTTTGTAATACTTACATTTTAATAAAATTTTGCCAAAAATATTAAGCACAAACTCAACTACTTTGTTACCAAAGGAAAAGCAAAACGAAAGTTGCCACAGTACAAAATCGGTTTTTATTGCTGGAGTTTTCTTCATATTTAAAAAAAAACATAACACACATTGATATATTATTACTTAATTTAAAATAAATTAAATATTTTTTGCCGAAACAGATTAGAATTTTTATTATTTTAGCATATTTTTTGCACTCACAAAATATTCATTAATCTGGTAAGCTTTCATGTATTTTCGAAAAACATAAACAGCTGACACCAAAAACACATCTAAAATCACAAAAGAAAACAAGAGCAGATAACATTTTTGCAGTAGAAAAAGTGTCTCTATTTTTTTCTTAATTTTTAAGCGCTTCTGTATAATAAAACAAGTAATTCTAATAGTTAACAGGTAAAAAACACATTGAGTGATTTATTTTAAAAATATCCTGTAGTGTTCTCCAAATATTAGCCATGATATTACCCCAGTGATTTGAAAAATCTAGCGGCTTAGCTGAACGATTTAAAATCACAAAATTATGTGCACAGAACACCTTTTTTGTGATTTCAAATCATTTTCGTAAAAAGTGATTTGTAGAACAGACCTGAATATCTGATATATTTGAGTCACAATAAAGACCAGGTAATATTAAGGACTGGCGTCTTAACTCTAAAGGTGTAAAAGTAGCATCATTTCTGTGCGTGCCGAAAAATCTTGTAAGTAAAGCTTACTTTTAAAGTTACCTCTGTTAACTATTTTGAAATCAAGGCCTTTTACTTTAAGCTGTTCAACTAACGATTTAATATTGACACTATACAGAAAAATGGGTGGACAATATTGTTTAGAATTCTTTAGCTTTTCCGTTACCGGATTAATTTTTACATTGTTGATTACATTATGCTCAACATTTAAATATTCAAAAATGGCAAATCTGTTTTGACTACAACTAGGTCTTACATTAGCGTCAACAGAACGTAAATTTGGTAAATCTATCTTCAAGTCGCCATTTGAACTTCTCTTGCATTTTTTATTTTTCACTACTTCGAAATTAATATCATCTTCTTCAGAATTGTACATATCAAAACATTCATCTTGTTAGAAATACCTACCTTGCCTTTTTTTGAGGTCGTACCATTCCCTGACACCTCAGTAGCACTATTATGAAGTTTTTCAAATTTATCCGGCGGTTTTTTAATTTGACTTATAGGAGGTGTAACATGTTTATCCGTTTTTTGAATTGAGAAAAGTTTATATTATTTTGTTAAAAATTTATAATTATAACAATATATTATATTTTTAAATTTTTATAAATTTATTTTTTTTTCAATATTTTTAATGACAAAACACGTCTGCCTTCTATGACGAACCCAAACAAACTCCTTCGTTTGTTGTTATTATGTTTGCTTTTAAGTCATCAAACTTGCTCTCCAACTCTCATTTATCGTCCTCGTTTAGAGTTCCAAAAAGAAATTTTAAACCGTCGCCCACTACATTTGCCATTCCGCGTCTATGTCTAACCGAAAATAATTGTTTCTCTTTAAACGCTAGTGTAAGGTATTTTCCAACTGTGTCCGTTTGGTAATATTTTTTTGAGTTATACTGTTCGATAAGGTTATTATAGGTCATGTCAAGATAAGTTTTGTTAACAGTCAAGATATGATATTTGTAATTTATTGGGTAATCTAAGGTACCCTGCTCAACAACTGCGAAGCCATAATTATTTTCTACGCTGTTTATTTCGATCGCCTGGCCACCGACTCCTGTATTCTCTGAGAAAAGCAGCAAGAAGAGAATGGTAGAGAGCTTCCAAAGTTTAGGTTTGTTAGATTTTAATGTACCTGAAAAAATTGATTCTTGTTAGTTTCGACCCTGTGCCTTCTTCCTTTTAAACTGTGATTTATACTTTCTAACGTGCCTATCCTTGCACTTAACAAAATAATGCTCATTATCGTCTGCGGCTTCTACGACCTCGACTCTCTTGAAAGGGTTTTCAGTTTTTTTCAATCGTTTTCTTGAATTGTCAGCGTTTAGGTACCTAACATCTATTGCTTTCTCTACCCTAGTCATATTTATACTGTTTATTCTGTTTTCTTTAACCTCTTGTGGATTTGTTTGAGGTTGGAGTTTGTTAAAAAATATATTATACGGCATCTCTCCTGTAGTAGAATGAACTATGGTATGATTATATGAAAGGATTGTTTGCTCTATTTGCATGCAAATCAATTCTTTGTCATTTTCGTTCAATATCAGAAATACCTGTTTTTCCTGTAGTCACCTCCAATTTTATATTCAACTCTTCACACCATTTTTTCATGTTAATATTATTCATTCCCTTATCCTGGTCTATCTTCAAAACCCTTGGAGGACGCATTGTGTTAAATATCCTCAAAAGAGCTCTTTTGCTTTCGATCCAGCTTAATGAATTTACTGGTTCAGCTATGGCGAATTTTGAAAACAAATCTATACAAGTTATATAGTATTCTTTATTTCATTGCCAAAAGTCTGTCACATATTTTTTTCTTGTTTTTCTCTAGTTCGGAAAGTAATATTTTGTTTTAAATGCCCTGACTATTTTTTCTATACGCTGATGTAATCCGTTCAAATGAATTTCTAAAATTTTTGTCTTAAAATCAGGGTAATTCGTCAAATTCTCCAGAAGTTTGGTCGATCTCAGAATCTTGTTTTTGTCATTCGAAATGATTTGAACATAAACTCTCTGAAATTTCATGAAATCGCCGTCTTCCGGCATATAAAGGGATATTTTTTATTAAGTAAATATGTTTTAATTATGTCTTTTATTGATTCGGTGTCCAGATCTTTATAAACAACCGTTGTGACGTGATTGGAAAATATCTTCTTTGTAAAGATTCTATTTTGATTTCCTCTAATAAGTTTGATCTGATTCTTAAATATATTTAAGGGTTTTTCAGTTATTGTATATACGAGGCATTATCTTCATCAGCGGAGTGAATTGTTGCGGCTACAGATGAAATATCTTCCACTCTATTAGCCTCATCGGCTGGCTCACCGTTCTCTTCAATTTCTTCATTGAAATTACAATTCTCTTTTCTTGCACGGGATAGTGCATCCGCAACGTAATTTTCCTTTCCGGGGATATGTTTGATTTCAAAATCGTATTCATTCAATTTTATTTTCCACCTCTGAAGCCTTCGGTTTGGCTCCTTAAGGTTTTGCAACCACTGTAATGGTTTATGATCGCTATTGATCATGAATCTTCTGCCGTGCAAATAGGGGCGGAAGTACTTTGTTGCCCACACAATGGCTAGTAACTCTTTCTCAGTAGCAGAATTATTTAATTCGTGCTCATTTAGAGTGCGGCTGGCAAAACAAATTGGGTGTCCGCTCTGACTAAGGACGGCACCAAGGGCAGAATTGGAAGCACCCGTTGTCAGCGTGAATTGATTCTCATGGTCTGGGAAGGTCAATATTGGTTCATTAACGATTAAGAGTTTAATAGTATCGACTGCATTAATATAATCCTTATCCGATGAATTAATTTTATTTCCTTTTTTAAGGCAATGTGTCAATGGTTATTTTGGATAAATTTTCTATAAAATCCGGACAATCCCAAAAATTGCTTAATTTCTTTTACAGTTTTAGGAATTGGATATTCCAAGATGGCTTTAACTTTGTCAGGGTTTGGCTTTATACCATCAGGTGTGATAATGTGTCCCAAAAAGGTGGTTTCCATTTTTAAAAATTCGCTTTTATCAGGCTCCACCTTCAAATTGGCATCCGAAAGCCTACTGAACACCCTCTCTATTGAGTTGATATGCTCTTGGAGAGAAGTACTAAAGATTATTATATCGTCTAGGTAGACCAAGCATTCTTTTCCTATAAGGTCTCCCAGAATTGTGTTATCAAACGTTGAAAGGTTGAGAGCGCATTTTTTAGACCAAACGGCATTCTCAAAAACTCGTAATGACCATTCTGTGTGGAGAATGCTGTCTTTTTTCGATCAGAAGGTTCCATTTCGATCTGATGAAACCCTTTTGTAAGATCGAGGGTAGTGAAATATAAACACCTAACCAATTTATCCAAAATGTCATCCATAACCGGAATTGGGTATTTGTCACTAATCGTTATATCGTTCAATTTGCGGTAATCGACAACGATGCGCCATTTTTGTTTGCCAATAGAATTTAGTTTTTTAGGTACAACCCAGAGTGGTGCATTATGAGATGACTGGCTGAGGCATATAATATTCTGGTCCAGCATTTCTGGAGTTTGCCTATTAACCTCGTCTCTATGAACTTGAGGGTAACGATACGTTTTGAAATATATTGGACCTTCGTGGATAGTGTTGATTTTATGTTAAACAACATTAGTAAAGGTTAATTTATCTCCCTCCCTATAAAAAATGCTACCATATTTCTGTAACAACACTTTTACGCTTGTGAATTCCTCTCTACTGAGGTGATCCAATTTAAACATTTTTTTACATTCGTGATCAATACAATTCAAGGATTTTGGATGGCCTTTATGCGGGGTATCAATTTTACTATCTTGAATTTGTTTATACTCAAGCTGATTGATATGTGAATCAGGGGTAATATTTTTATGAGGTGGAAGGCTTTTTATTCCTTCTTTTTCTTCTTGATTTTCGTTAAAAAAAATGTTTAATATTTGGGTGACTATTATGCGGGGTATTAATTTTATTACCTCGAATTTGCTTATACTCGGGTTGGCTGATCCTCGAATCAAAATAAGTATTTTTATTAACTGGAGAGTTTTTTACTTCCTCCTTTCCTTTTTGATTTTCGTTAAAAAAAAAATATTTAATATCATTTAGGACAACAAATCCCCTTTAATATTTAGTTGTGCCCTTAATTTGCTTAAATTATCAAAGCCCAGCAGGCCCGAATAATTGTTACTAAACCTATACGCATAAAACACTAATCTAACTCTTGTTATGGGGCTAAAGATTTCTAAGGTCTCATTGAGAACTACGTTCCCAGTAGCTGTTCTAACACAAACGGGATGTACTTTATTTGGGGAAACTGACAAAGCGTCTAGACGAAGAAGACTAATTGAGGATCCCGTATCAATCAAGAATTTATAAGCTCTACCCTTTATTGTTATTGAGATGATGGGAAGGGGTTTGAGGCCGCTAAGTGAAAACTTTCGACTTCCATGGGCTCGGCAGGGCCGAAACGTCTAATGCGAGATTGGATTGAGTCATTTATCCTTTGGCGTTTGTAAGGACGTGAACTATTGGGAAATCTATTATTAATGTAAAAGTCATTATTGTTTGGGCTATTATTGTTATTGTGTGTGTTAATATTTTGTCCATTATTTCTATAACTATTATTGTAACTATTCTGGAAGTTTTCATTACGGTCATTCCTAAAACTTGAGTGATTGAAAGTATTAGAACTTCGATTTGGGGTGTATATGTTTCTATATTCATTGTTCACTACTTGAGGATAATGACGGGGGTGATCGGTTCTGAGTATTTTTGTCATTCTTCGTTCAAAGTGTCCGTTATTTAGTTCATTATTTCGTCTGATAATATCTACTGCTGACTTAAAATCTGCTGTTAAATTCGAATTAACAAGTGCGTTTAAATGATTGGGTAGTTCTTTTTTTTAGTAATTTTAGGGCTTGGGAGTTACTTTCATTACTTTCATCACTTAATCTAACTGTATCGTGTATTCTACACAAGCTTATGTTAATTTCATCGCACAATTTTCTTAGATTACCCTTAAATATAATATTACTTAATTTTAAAATCAGTGTCGGAATTGGTTGTTGCTCACCGTACTCTTGTACCAGTAGTCGCTTCAATGCGCTCCAGTCCTCTGGTTGTTCTCTTCTGATTAAATTTAGGGCATCTCCGTCTAATGTTCTCAATATGCAATTGAAGAATAAGACCCTTTCATCTCTAGGCAGAAACACAATGTTGGGTAATATACTTTCTATGCTATTAATGTAGAAGCACAATTTATCCTTTTCCCCAATAAAAGGATGGACTAATTTTTAATTTTGGATGATAAAGCTCTTCTGTTGATCCATACTGTTGTTTACACTGTTGTTATCGTTATCACTATTAGCACCACTTTCTCTTCTGTTGTTAATTGATAGTTGCCCTAAATTAAGGATTACTTCATCCATAGGTTAATGACAAGTTATTTAGAAGTATTTGGAACACTTTGTGATATTTTCATTGATTTATTTTATTATATTTATTTTTTGTTTTTGCGTTGTAAGATTGCAAGATTAATAAACAGTGCCACAGAGTTTTTCTTTTATATTAAACAGTCACTGTCACCGAGTTTTTATTCTATTTGTTCAACGACAATTTTATAACAAAGTTAAAAGTATTAATTTTCTTTTGATTGTTAATACATCTTAAATCTTGTAGTTTTTATTTTACTTATTAAATTATTAAACGTTAAGGTTCGTTTTAAAGATCTTTTTCGCAGATCCTACCGACTGCGCCAGTAAAATACAGTGTTTGTACTTTGAGTTTTATTCATAAACTGCTTGCTTTTTATTTAAAACTATAAACTGAAACTTTTATTTATTAAAAACATTTTATATATAATTAACATCATAAAGGTTCTCACAAAATATGCTGATTTTACATTACGTCAAACAAAAACAATGTTTTCTCTTTTAATTTATTTTATAATTGTTCTCATGAAATATGCTGATATTACAAAGTGTTTAATTTCTTTTAGTTTTTCGACTTAAAAAAAATAAGAATGCAATAACAAAGAAAATAAAATAAATGTTCATGTCATATTCATATTAAAATTCATGAATTACGGTATGCATATATATATATATATATATATATATATATATATATATAAACGTTTTTAAAAAGATGAAGAGTAAAATATGTATTTGGGTTTCACAAGTTTTAAATACCTTAAATTTTAGTTTTAAATTAGACTTCTTACTAGAAAATGGTGGAACATGGGGTAATGTATTTATGTACGGGGTACCGGAGCACACCACTAACTTTATGGTTCCTAACATTATTTCTACCTAGTTCTGGAAATTCATACACAGCAGTTCGTTTGCTGCCGCTTCAGTTCCCACTGGAACATCCTGTTCTGTAACCCAGATAAACTTTACATCAATAGCCGAGCCAAATCTGTTTAGTTTTCAAACACATTTTCTAACCAACTTTCAGCACATTTTCATTTGCTAAATGAGTTTTATAGCCGAGTGGTTGCCAAGTGCAATGAGAGCTTATTTGCATCCAACTTTCTTGCAGGTGATGCCACGCATGCACCAATTAAAGCATTTTTGCCTGGTATATATACACACACCATCTCACTCGCACACTTTAGAACAGATTTATCTCAACGGAATAGAAACCTGCCTTATAATGGTTCTTATATTTTATTTTATCCGTTATGCAGATCCTGCGCTCAGTCTTATGTATTTTTATCTCAATGTGTTTATCTTTATTTAGCGTAACGTGTACGTGTTGACCATCAATCTAAAAAACATAAAGATTGATTAGAATAGACTCATATATGCTTATACATATGGTTAGAAACTGTTCGTTTTAGCACTTGTGTGTTGTTCTAAGAGACTGTCTTATATATTCTTCGATAGCCCCAATGATTCTTCTGCTTACATAATTGTGTGCACGCACATTGCTTCAAGGTTTTGAAAATAGTCTTGCAGAGAGGCGGTAAAACTGTGTTCTTTGGGGGTTTTTCACATCCATTTCCTTAGTTTTTAACCCTAGACCGTAGTATATCCTCGATTCATTTTATGATAATAAAATTGATTCTACGATCCTAATAATATCTTTCAACTTTACGATAAATATGTGTCTAAAGCACGCTCGGTGGCCATAAAAACAGGCAAGGCGGAAACTCAAAAGTTCTTGCAGTACAGTGAAAGTGGACCTGCCAGCACATGTGCGTTTTGATCCACCAGGAAGTCAACTAACACCCTTTGATTGTCTCGAAGAGAAAATATGTAAGGGTAACTAGCCTGAATGACTAAGCAAATGCTTACTATTTTTTACCAAGGAAGGAAAACAACTAAGGAAGCTTAGAAATATTTCCCTGATCCTATCAAGTAACGTGCTTATATTCCACTGTATTAAGGCAGGAAAGTTTACATCCATTCCATTATTTAGCAGTTATACTTTCAGCTTTGACTCGTTTTATCTTTTTATTATCACTGAAATTCGAACTGAAGCTTTAGGAAAATAACGGCAACTATCTCGTTCATATGGAGTACTTCAGTGTTACGAGTATATGAGTTTTATTTATTTATATGTTTTATTAATAACATAGATAAAAAGTTATAAAAAGATTCCTTCGTAGATTGTCGTTTTTTCATTAAAGTTTAATAAAACGAAAACAGATATGCTGCCAAACTAAATTTCCTTCAAAATACTGTGTCTAGCTTCTTCTCAATACATCGCATGGACAACGCTGAGGCTGCTTTGCTATGATAATGATTTTCCTGCCGAAATTTTACTTTTTTGGGTCGAGGACCTTTTCTTCTTTCAGAAATTCCCACACCCAGACTTCTTTGATATTTACATGGCCTAATCAAGACCACAGTTGACTTAATCAAATGATTCTCACATGGATTTTTCTATTGCAACCTTCTCAATGCGCCTGCAGACTATCAGTTCTAAGTTGAGCTCCTTGTTGCATACACGCGACTACAATGAACCCATCGACTAGTTTCGCGTTTTAGCACCATTACAAAGGTTGTCCAAAGCACACAGAAGTTATGAGCCCTAAATATATCCATATCCATACAGACGCCTCAGTAATAACTAAAGTGAGATCTGTATTAGCCACTTCTGCAAACGTTGCTCAGTGTAAGATTTGGGCAAAGTAGTATATGTATTTATGGTGCCTTAAAGTTTACTGTATTTAATATTCTAGTATAGTATAAATAGTACTATATAATTAAAGAGTGTTGCTTTTTATTGCAGTCGTCTTTTTTAAATAAAGACTTAAAGATTTAACTTGCATGCAAATTACTGATCCTATTAATGCCAATAAATGCCTGAAATTAAACTTGTGGTAACGCTACACAAATGCACTTATCATGATTGAATTTTATTACATAATGTTTTGTTGGTGCTCCCAGTACACACAATTCTTTATGTAAACGCATACGCGTTTGATTATTATACACTCGATTTTGTGCAAACTAGAAAAATGCACAATTAATTTAAACAAAACCAAAGAAAAACCTTTTCAAACCCTTACAAATGTACTTTGCTAGGGACAATTATCTCCTGAGTTTTAGATGGCTCGTCGACACATTTTTTTTTCTGCTCATAGTTTCAAAAAGTTCCTTCCGGCGAATGGAACGTAACTTGTTTAACAGGGCGCATAGCTTCTCAATTTCCTTGTAGCAGGTGGCACTCGGCTAGTGGATTCAGTATACAAAGCATGGGCAATACCTTAGAATAAAAGCTTGGTGTAAAATTCAATTACACTTCGATGCTTGTATGTGCAGCTAATCGGGTACACTATTTCCGCATTCTGATATCTATGATCTCTCAGAGCCTCCTTTTGAACTTTGTAGGTTATCCTGGTCACCGCGACTCACTCACCATGACTCGATGCACTTTTCATTTCATTGTTTTGCATTTTGCAAAACATACTGGCTTAAATTGGAAATATGCTGGTGAAACTTGGAGAGAATCTGGGTGATCCAAACATGTATACCCTTAATTTAGAGCACGATTTTAGTTGCAAATTTTTAATGGTAATTCGTCAATTTTTCTTTAATTTTTGTTGAGCAATTTTTATGTTAGTTCTTCGTTACAAGTTTTTTTCTGGAAAATTAAATAAATACAAATAATGGAAATATTTATATTAATGGAACTTTCATTTCAGGATGTTCTACAATATAAAATTGACAGTTCTGTCACAGTCTTTTTGGTGGCTGTTTTAGAGTATATTTCTGCCGACATATTAAAACTAGCCGGCAATTATGTAAGGAAAATTAAACATTGCGAAATATCCAAAGAGGACATTGAAGTTGCAATGTGTGCTGATAAGGTACAAAATAAAATCATCTCAAAGAAAAGCAAGTGAAAACTTTTTTATTTAAGGTTTTAATGGATATGTTTTATCAAACAGACATAAAGGCAAAGGTGTCAAGTCCTTTGCCCACGCTGCCGGCACAGCGCTCAAGCACAACTTACGAAGAAGTTGTTAAAGATTTAATAAATGACGAAAAGCAGTATCAACGTGATTTACATATGATTATTCGTGTATTTCGAGAAGAACTTGCAAAAATTGTCCGTAATCCAAAAGAACTCGATCCCATATTTTCTAATATTATGGATATTTATGAGGTGACAGCAACATTGTTGGGTTCACTAGAAGATGTAATTGAAATGTCGCAAGAGCAAAGTGCTCCGTGTATTGGAAATTGTTTTGAAGAGTTGGCAGAAGCGGAAGAATTTGATGTTTATACGAAATATGCACAGGAAGTAACTTCGCAGGGATCTAAAAATGCCTTAACAGCTCTACTGGCAAAACCAAATGTATGTTTATTTGATTTTGTCTTTATACGTAAATAATTTAAATTCTAACTTCATTTTACGTTTGTTTATATTAATACAGGCCATGTCGTTAATGTCGGCAGGTCGAGGTTTTCGTGAAGCTGTTAAATACTATTTGCCAAAATTATTATTGGTACCAATATGGCATGCTTTTGTATACTTTGATTATATTAAAATTCTAATGAAGTACAGCCCCTCGCAAGATGATATCGAAAGTTTTGAGCAAGTTCAGGGATTGCTGCGACCACTTAGATGTGATCTTGAGAATATAATTTCTGCGTTACCAAAGTATGCTAAACAATAAATTTAAATTTGCACCAACTAAAATATGAACAAAATCTTAATATTTCAGAGAATCCTACGTTGCTATGAGTAGTAGAGCACGCCGGCAATTAGCTATCGAACGCACCAGAGAACTTCAAAATACCGTAGAAAATTGGGACAAAGATGTTGGCCAGAACTGTAATGAATTTATTCGAGGTAACATTATTGCTTTGGTAATGTATATCATAATATATGATTTTTAAGTAAGATAACAGCTTTGAATTTAACCCGACCTCTTAGTTCACAACCTTGCGCTAATAAAGATCTATCGACTTTCTTTAACTGTATATATTGCTAAATATTCTTTAATATAACGCTCTGCAGTGAAGCGCATGGAATGCAACAACAATAAATTAACAGAAAAAATGCGATTCTTTTTTAATACTTGACGTAATTACAATGACATGAAATTCTATGTAATGCGATTTTGATAAATAATTTATTATGTGAGTTTTCGACACATTTTTATTGTCTTATCTTGCATTTTCTGCTGACGCTCTGGCTAAATTTTTCATGCTTATTTATTAAACATGCGCTTTAAAAATGTAAGCAGCATCCACATAAAATTATTCTGTGATTCGATGATGACGATCTCCTCTCTACCAACCAGGCCATTTACCCAACGCAGCCATTACTGCCACGCACTTCTATATTGTTAAATCTAGCAAAATCAATATCACGATTTTCCTTTTATACTTTTTTATACTCAAAATTTAATTTGTTTGTCTCAATCTCATTAAAAAGACTGTTTTAGTGATACTTACCAACAATAATTTACTTTAATCGTGCTTGATTCCTTCAAATATAAAATATTTATTATTTAAAACTACAAAATGAAATCTATTACTGTAAAAAGCATATCAATATGGCCAGAAAGTCAAGTTTTTAGTTTTTAACACAAAATTCGGGTAAAATCCACTGATTACATATATAAGCAGTAGCGAAATGGCCATATAGATATGCTTTCCCCACAGTAATGCATTTCATTTTGTAGTTTTAAATAATAAATATTTCATGAGAATATCATTAAATATTTATATATGAAGGAATAAAGTAAATTATTATAAAAAAGATTCCGAATAATAAATTTTTATATTGTATTTGCATGTCCACATTGCTTATTTGTAAAAATTGTTTACAATTTTTGTTTTTTCATTAAATCTTTTAAATGCATATGAGTGGATTCCAAAGGAAACCCTTATGTAGAAAAATGGAAGAAAAATGAAAATAGTTACTTAATGTTTGCTGTGTTTTTGTATAAAAAACCTGTTGAGTTTTTATTGTCTTTTTGCTTTATTGCTTTCAATGTAGTTCTCATTTAATCAACTTGGCAATAGATATAAGAATTTTTGTTTTGAATACAAAATTTGGGTAAAATCCACTGATGAGCTACATATATGAGCAGTAGCGAAATGGCCATATGGATATGCTTTCTCCACAGTAATACATTTTATTTTGTAGTTTTAAATAATAAATATTTCATGAAAATATCATAAAATATTTATGTTTGAAGAAATTAAGCACGACTAAAGTAAATTATTTTAAAAAAGATTCCGAATAATAAATTTTCATATGATATGTACCAACGTTCAACAGCGCAATATTTTGGTGCTGAAATTCACCAAGAACAGCTTCATACTACTAAGAGATATAACGAATGCGAAATTAAATCGAAGGTGTAACTTAAGGATATAGCCTTCGTGATAAAAATAAAATTCTACGTTACAAACATGTAAACATGGATGGAATTAAGGTCAAAGTAATTGGGTCTAATGGTTGGAAAAAATAGCTAGATTGGAAGAGTGCAAAAACTTGCAGAACGAAAACATCTAAGTTAATACTGATCTGGTTGATGCTCCCATAAACTTGAATAAGCTAATTATTCATGGAAGTACTTAGCTTTATTTTAACTCTTTGCTTTCAATTTGATTTGTTTAAAGAATTTTTGGTTTTTCATTATCTTTTAACAGTGTTTTTCATTCATAGTTTTTTTTATTAGTTAATATTTTGAATATTATATGATTTTTATTTTGTATATGCTCATGTGGCCGTTAATTGATGTTTACTGATTGTCTCATTTAAAAAGAAATTGTTAGTTTAAAAAAGTAGAGGGTTTAGCCGTACAACACGTATTTTTATTAATTTTATATATATATTGAACCGTAAATACACCCATATAATATGTTACTAAATATCACCAACTAAATATCACCAACGTTTATATCGTAATAATCGCTTGAAAAGCGCTAGTATGGTACACATGTGTATTTCTATGACTTGTATGTGTATTTCTATGCTGCACTTAAGGCAGCAAATTATAAGGGAAAGCAACCAAGTATAAATTAGATTAGTTTATATTTATATATTTTATATAATATTTATTTTATATAATATTTATTTATATATTTTATATAATTTTGAAATTGTAGTGCTTTATTTGTTTTTTTCTATGAGTGTAATTCACTTCTCCCATTCTTCAAGTTGTCGCATTATCTCTCACAGTCAAACCAAGGAAAAACCAGTGCAATGCTATACATAGGCTTCCAGTGGTAGGTCTCTTTGTGGATTTACCACTTGAATTTTACAAATGAGAGAATATAACTCATTGAAGAGGGAGATAACAAAATGAGAATAAATTCTTAGCAAAGATAGGCCGACTTCCTAAACGCATACGCAAACTTTCTGGCCAAGTCCAATGTTCCTAATTGTTTGGCAACTCATTTTATTAAGTATCAGGTATCAAAATCGCGCATTATTTTTATTTTGTATGCAAACATTTGAGTTGCAATGGCTGAGTAAGTATTTTTTTGTTTATTTTTAATAAGTTATTTATAATTGATAGGTTTTATTGAAATAATTAAATACTTTATATTGCAAAGACAAAAAGTGGACCATCAGCGCAAAAAATTATTTATGTTTATGTATTCACTATACGTTTGTACTTATATTAAAGGTGCTTCTTTGCATACGAAAATGTGAATAAAAAATGTTATTATCCATTAATTCAATGCATTCCTCAAAATTTTTATTTTTGGTTACTTTTCTTCTCGGGATTTTTATTGTCCTTAAAAAAAGTTTTCTCTTCTTTTTAATGAGTTTCTTGAGCAAATCAATATTTTTGGAGGATTTGGCCTGAGATACTTCCTCAGCACTTCCCAACATGTTGTTGACATTTGTTTTAGGTATGAGTTGCATACCGACGTTCCTAAATGTCGATAAAATCCATTAAATGTCTCTGCAACGCAAGGTTGCACTTAAGACATGTTTAGCATTGCATACGCATTTTTTTAAATTATGCATTGCATGCAACTGGCGTGTAGAAAGTCGGCCATACATACTAAAGGGCAGCACAAGCATAAGGAAAATGTATTATAAGCAATCACGTAAATTTTAAGAAGTGTGTGCATAGAACACTCTCATTTTCAAACACTTACTTCCAAACACAAATGTTTTGCTTTGCCACCAAAATAGATAATTAGAGAACAAAATTGTTTGAGAACAACATTGAAACAAAATTCAACAGAACTAGAACAAAAATGATTTAGAATATCAAAACTGAAATAGAACATTCAAAACATGCTTGAAGAACTCGGCTAAAGAAAACACTAGAATCATTTTCGTTTTATTTTAATATGAGAAATATCCTTGCTACAGTGTTGTCAACTTTAAAATTTGAAAACGAACAAAAATGGGAAAAAACCAATTTAATTTCTGTTTTATTTAAAATGTTAATTTAACATTTATTTTTAATAATAAAAATTTTAATATTTTTCTATTAAAAATATAATAGTAAAATTGTGTTTTATATTTCAGGGTTTTTAGAAAAACGAAAAGTAATAAAACTTAACAAAAATAAAAGGCAACAAATTTGCCTGTATTCGATCATACTAGATAATAATTGTTTAAATTCACATCTTTTTCTATAGTAGTTACAAAGTATTTTCTTTTAACAGCCTTAAATCTCATTATTTAATAACACTGCTTTATTTTCGTGAGCATTTTTTGTATATGTTCTAGTGCACTCGATGTTTCTACTATGATTTACCGGTTCTTTACTTCATTGTCGCCTTTTGTTTTGATGTTCTACATTGTTTTAGAAAATAAGCACTAACAAAGTTGTAAAGAGAAACTTTTCGGATGGTGACTAATTTGTTTTAGTGAAAGCCATGTTTTGTTATGCTTGTTCTGATATTTATGTTTACACTGAAATTCTGTGTTTGAAAGTAGTGTTCACTAGAACATAGAACTTTCAAAACATTTTGTGCAGCTTTATAATAAAGCGTAATTTTTTTAAAAGCTATAGGAAAGTTTTTCAAAAAAAAAAAAAAAAAAAAGCAAAAAAAAAAAAAATGCATGAAAACTTTATTTGAATCGATAGTACGGTCCTTATAATTTAATGTTTGAAGATTATTTCATGCAAATGTTGACCTTGACCGCGCCTCAAATGGTCCATCCGCTTAGTCCAATTTTCGCATACTCTTTCTAACATTTCAGCCGGTATCTCACGAATAAATGCTTCAATGTTGTCTTCCAATGCGTCAATTGAAGCAGGATTGTCTGTATAGACATGAGTTTTAACATAGCCCCACAAAAAATAGTCTAAAGGCGTTTAATCGCATGATCTAGGCGGCCAATTGACCGGTCCCGAACGTAAAATAAAATGTTCACCGAACTCGCCCCTCAATAACTCCATTTTTGCTCGTGCTGTGTGGCATGTGGCACCGTCTTGTTGAAACCACATGTCATGCAAGTCAAGCTCTTGCATTTTGGGCAAGAAAAAAATTGGATATAATCTCCCGGAAGCGCTCACCATTCACAGTTACGTTACGATTTGCATCATCTTTGAAGAAGTACGATCCAATGATGCCATCAGCCCATAAACCGCACCAAACTGTGAATTTTTCTGGATGCATTGGTACCTCTTGCAATGCTTCTGGCTGATATTCACTCCAAAATAGACAATTCTGCTTATTTACGTACCCATTAAGCCAAAAATGAGCTTTGTCGCTGAACACAATTTTTCGGTAAATGAACTTTCTTAACAGAGCACGCATTTTGATAATAAAATTCTATAATTTGCAAGCGTTGTTCGTTTTTAAGACGATTCATGGTTAAATTACAGACCAAATTGAAGATGTTTGACAGTGAAACAAAACACGAAACGTGCGTCAGCTGTTTAAACCAGTGTTGCCAAAAAGATAATAGCTAAAAAATGACCCTTTACATATGTACAAGAACTGTTTATTTATGTTTGTGCGTTTGCATTGCCAAATATACTTCACAGCACAGCAAACACGCAGGTGTTAATTTATATTTATAATAATGATAGTGTAAAAAGAAGCTTTTTCAAAGATATCTTAAGGGAATATGAATCGCTTTTGAATATTATTTACCTGGAAGTTTTATCTCTGCAAAAGTGGGCAATTTTTAAATCTTTGCTTTTGTATACAAACAAACGTTTGTTAAATACGATGTTTTTTTCAAACCACGAACGTACTTCAATGACTGTACATTGTGTCTGCTAGGTATTTCATGTTCATTTAATAATGTGAACATATTTTGTGTTCAAACCAAATTGATCGGCTATGTTTTAGCAGCGATATCATACACACTTTGTTAATGTACGAATGAAACTGCATTAATTTTAGTCGAATTTAAAATGCCTTTATTATAGAAAAACTTTTGTGCACATTTAAGTTTAGTTAATTTAGATAATTTTAAAGAAAAAAATTTAATATAGGTAGGAACATTTATTTAAGCATTAAGTTTCTACATGTCGAATTTAACTGGAGGTATACTCAATAACCTATAAAATAATCAAAATTATAATAAATGTCCTTCTAATTCATTAATGACATTATTTTCAATTAGTGTTTTCGAGAAAAATTACACGTAATTTTAAAAAGCAACATGTTTATCGGGATTAAGCTCTTAAATATTCATGTGATGGATTGTGTGGAGTTAAGAAAATCCGCACCAAAAATTATAACTTATATAGCAAATGTAATGTATAAAAGTGCAACATCTTTTGTTGTAATTAGAGTTCGAAAGAGAATGAATTTATTCAAGAAAAGTAGTAAAAGTTAATACATAAATGATAAGTGTTGTCAATTTAGCATTATAATATACACTTAAATAGTTTAATCAAATTAACATTTACAACAGTCCACCTGAATAAACTATTTTTATTCATAAAAATAATAAAGATTATAAAATCTGAAATTATCATTTTAGCTCAGATTTGTTACTTAGCATATTTAGTTTTTCCGCAGTAATAGCCTTGGTGAGAAAGTCCGCTAACATGTTACCAGTATCCACATATTGTAGTATAATATCTTTGTTGTCGAGCTTCTCCTTTACAAATTTCACTTTTTTTATTTATTTGTATTGTTCCACACACAAGGCTGTAGGTCTTATTTTGCAGAGTAGAACTGTTTATATAAACTGATCATAACATATAAAATTAGACGTTAAAAAAAAAAAACAAAAATAATTATTAATAATTAAATATAATAATATTATAATATGTGTATGAAAAACTATGTAAAATAGACCATAAAAGATTTTAATAAACTATTTCAGTAAGAATTCTAACGGGAATCAACGACATAGTACATATGTATACTCGTATAAACGTAAGCATATGTATATATGAAAATAAACATAAACATGTGCACATACATGTAAACACATACTTTTATACATACATGTGTACATACAGAAAACTAAAAAATTGTAAAACATGTAAAAATTTTTTCTATTATTACTATGATAAAAACAAAGTAATTATTCTAAAAACAGCTTTATTATATTTACCTTAAATTGTCGGGCGTTACTTAAGATTTGGGAGCTATAAGGAATCGAATTCCAGAGATTTACCACGAAAACAAAAAAAGCCATTGTGAAATTAGAGTTTTATATGACAGAGTTCTAATTCTTTTGCCTCTGCAATTGAGTGCAAACGAAAGCCTATTGTGTATTAATTCTGGCTGCTGGGAATAAATAATTTTGTACAAAAACATTTAAATTCTTAGGTTAATCAGGTTTTCAAAACTGACACCGAACAACAATGGATGATACTATTAAATGTGACGTTTAATTTCCTTTTACTAGCAGCGTCGCATCAAGCGAAAAGCTCACAACCGTACAATAAAATGGGAACTAATTAAGTTTTGGCATGGAGAACTCTAATTTTCATAGGAGTGCAGTATTGAGTTGGCCAAATTGATCTTATCATACCGAATGTGCGACCGCAAGCATAGTTAACGTGATCGGACCAAGAAAGAGTACTATTGAAAATGATTCCAAGATTTTTAGCTGATTTCACTATTTTAATAGCTTGATTATTAATAAAAATATTCGGTGTGTCATTAATTTGCGATGATCTCTTTTGAACAACAATACATTTTGATTTTTTCGGGTTAATTCCTAATCCATTTGCATAAGCCCAATTATTGATGTGACCCAGTTATTGATTTAAAGAGTTAATACAGTTAATAATCGCCTTTTCGCTACAACTTGTGTAGATTTGATCATCATCCGCATACATTCTAATCTGGCGCTCATTAAGGATATTAGGGAGGTCATTGGAATACATATAAAACAGTAGAGGGCCAACTATTGAGCCCTGCGGAACTCCTCTCGTCACGGGAAATACTTTTGAATTTTTTGTTTGAGTTTCAACATACTGTGTCTTTTCCAAAGATACGTTGACAATAACTGTACAGCCGTCAATGAAAAGTTAAAGAACTTGCTTAACTTATAACAAATCATTTTATGATCAACAGTATCGAAGGCCTTGGAATGGTCTAATAGAACTAGAAAGACAATTTTACCATTATCAACTTCCTTTCGAATTTCCTGAAAAAGATCTGCCAGTGCTGTTATGCAACTATGTCTCTTTCTAAATCCAAATTGCCTTTTGGTGAGCAGTTTATTAGTGTCAAGAAAAAGAATAATTTGGTTGTGCATAATTCTTTCAAATGCTTTAGATAAGAACGGAAGTATGGTAGTCGACGATTGATTTCGGAATAGGTACAATTTTAGCAGTTTTCCATTTTGAAGGAACAGTTATTAAAGGAAGTAGCTGTGGCAAAAGAATTTTTAAAAACCGGGTTTATTCCACCCGCTCCTACCGCATTGGATTTGATGAATAATAAACTTTCCAAAACGTCACATTGGTCCACAGGTACAAAAGAAAACATAGAATCAATGTCGCTGTTAGGAGTATTGATATAATAACTCAGTTTGGCTTCTACCATAGAAATATTTAAGAACTTTTCATTGATGATATTAGCATCAGTTGTGCCGGGTTCTTGTGTAATAGTTTTACCGATATTAATATCACGAATGCTTTGCCATGTCTTTTTGGTGTTTAAAACAGAAGAGAACCTTTCAGCGAAATATTCAGATTTAGCATTCTTAATTAGTTTGTTAACTTTTAGCAGTTACATAATCTTCACGTAGTTCATTGGTTTTAAATCTTTTCCATCTACCGTATTCAAAATTTCTTTGATTTATAGATTCTCTAATTTCACTTGAAAACTAAGGTTTAAGCCTATTTGTGATAGTCCTTGTTTTAAGAGGTACTGTTAAATCAAATAGATAGTTAAGATTATTTTCAACAGAGTAAATTATATAACTTACTCCATTCGATTTTGAAGAATTCTGTTCAAGTAGGCTAACATTAAAAATTTTTAAATCACGAAAGGTAAACGTTTGAAAATGAAAATAATAGGTCGGGAAAATAAAATCATGCTTAGAAAAACACTAGAAAGCACTAGATACCAGGAATAAATCTAAAAGTGTGTCATTCGTTTTAGTGAAATAGGTAGGATGTGTGGTATTAGGTAACATTAAACCTAGCGTAGAAAATTCGTCCAAAAGACTGCAATCTTCAAGGAGGTTAGAATTAAAATCACCGGCTATTAAAACATCATCATACATTACAGTTAGTATTTCCAACGTTTTCAAAATGTGTCTAACATTAATGTTTCTGTTTGGTCTCTAAACACTTCCTACTAGCAATTTACTTCCTTCTTTATTTACTTCAATAAATAAGTATTTAACAAGGTTAGGGATATTAGCATCATCCAAATTCTCAAAACCTTGCAAGTCTTTAGAGGTGCATTTGATATTAAAATTGATAACCTTTTTTATATAAATAGCAACGTCACCTCTCTGTCTACTCTCCGTAGATGGTATTCATTTAATGTGACAAACAAATTTGTAACACCAGAATCGAACCAGGTCTCAGACACACAAATGAAGTCGACAGAAGAGTTTTTAAACATAAATCTGAATTCATTAATCTTTCTTTTTAGGCTTTGAGCATTAATATGACGGATTTTGATACCATTTTTTTTTTAGCGAGAATTTTGATCATATTCGCTGTGCTATCTCTGGAAAATGTTCTATAGTTATTGTACATAGGTTATGTGGTAACTGTTTGAAAAAGTAAGGCGCGAGATGAAGTTAAATGTGACTCTGTAGCTGTCTAAAAACAAAGCCTTTGTAAAAAAAAAATTAAAAATATGTAATAAATGAGGAAAATAAAATATGTACTGAAAAAAAAAATTAAAAAATTAAATAACATAAAATAATAAATAATTGAAATAATTGACGAGTTTATGACAAAAATTGTGATCAAATAAAGCCATGCAGAACTAATTTGGAGAATTGTTGGCAAGGTCGTCAGAAGAGGCCAATGGTTCCGGATCACGAAATAAGCAATTAAGATCATTTATGTTGTCAATAACTATAATATTGCTATTTGCATTTCTTTTTTAAATAGATTAGGCCACGCAAACTAAAGGCACTGTGCAAACAATTTTGCTTTCTGAGTTTAATTGTAGCGCGAAGGATGTTGAAATTTGTAGCTGTTAGGTTTTTAAGAATCTCCTATGTGTCTTAGGCAAAAGTTAAAGCCTTAATGTAATTTGCGATAGTTAAAAAATGATTTAAGAAAAAAATTCTTATCGTACGGCGACTGTAACTTGACGATTATAACCGCATCTTTTGAGATATTTTTGTTTTTGTTGTTTATATTCTGCAATCGGTATATGGTTTTTATGGCTGGTGTGGAAATGTTTATCGTTTCGCAGATTTTTTATAAATATTAAATATTTGGTTTACATGGGATTTTATTTAAACGTAGATCACATGCAACACTCCTGAGATCAACATGCTTTGTTCTGTTTGAAAACGAGTTGTTTTGCGATATAAAAATTGCGTTTTTGTTAATACAAAACAATGTGACTGGATGCAGAAGTTCGAAATTGCTGAAATTATTGGCATGTACTCCGCCTCGGTTAAAGATAGCGCAACTGTACGTTGTTTTCGTGTACACTTAGATATTGCACCACCTTGCATTGTAAATAGATAGCCAGTTGTTGACCGTCTATCGTCAACACTACCGGCCCAGTCTGCATCGCAATAGCCAACGAGATTACTTGGATCAGATTCGTAAATAATGCCCTTGTTTAAGGTTCCCTTAAGGTACCTCATTATTCACTTTACAGCAACCCAGTGAGATTTACCAGGGTTTGAGTTGAATCTACTGAGAACATTTACAGCAAATCTGATGTCAGGACGTGTAATCTGTGCTGCAAATAGTCGACATCCAACAGCCTGCATATATGGCACTTTTGACATTTCTTCCTTTTCTTTTTTAATAGTGGGGCACATATTTACTACTTGATAATTTTTGACCAATGTCCATGGGGTTAAACACCGCCTTACAATCATCCATTGAAAATCGTTCCAAGATATTCTCGAGGTATTTGGTTTGATCGATTTTGATGGAACCACCTCTTTGTCACGTTTAATCCTTATACCTAGCACAGAAGAAGCTTCGCCGAGATCTTTCATTTTGAATCTGGTTCACAACTCAAGTTTTAACTGCTCAATCGCATTAATGTCGTTGCAGAAAATAAGACGTTGTCTACGTAAACGGCTATATATAACATTTGCTTTTCATTAATGCTATAGTATACACACTGATCGACTTCACTGCGCTGCAAACCAAACATCAATTGCAGTTTGTTTTGTTGTTCCAGGCTCGGCTTGATTGTTTTAAGCCATAAAGTGACTTTTGCAAGCAGTAAACCCTACCATTAAGAAATGCGGTTACTGCATCAAGTTGATGAGTTCAAAGCTTTTATTTTGCCGACATAGCAAATAAGAAACGTAATGAAGTGTAAAGCAACACTGAAGAGAAAGTTTGCTCATAGTCGATTTTTTTTTCTGGCTGCACCCTTTAACGACTAGTCGTGCCTTACACTATGTCCACACGAGACGAATTTTCATCATAATGCCTAATATAACGCTGGCAGAACTATTGTCAAATTTATATTAATATCAGTTCAAAGGGGTAGACGTTGATGATTTAATATTATGATGAATAATTCTTTATTGGTCATTCTGAAGGCAATAGGTCCACACAATTCTGTTTATATGTTATTTTTTGAACTTTCGGTTGGTTTTGATAATAATAATATAAAAAAACAATGCCTAAGCTATAATAATTAAAAAATTTATTAAAAAAATTATACGTCAAAAATATAATTACATATAAAATGACTTTTCATATCATGATGAATTTATTAGTCTATGAGCTCTGATGATTATATCATAACGAAGATATAATACTAATAAATGAAGTCTACACAGGATGAATTTTCATCATGATATAAATTTGACTTTCATCAAGATATAAACTCATCAGGTGTGGACTCCCTATTACGACACATCTCGTCACTGTTTGACTTTTTACCTTGTGAAAGCTCAGTTAATCGCTAGTTATTATTTACATTCGGCATTAACATTAACTACGGTGGAATTTCCATTGTTAAAATTATTTCTAGAAACACATACCTTTTTATTGTCTTCAACGAAAATTACATCACGGCTGACTATAATTTTTTTTGTCAATGGATCTTGTAATCGTAGGCTTTACTTTCGTTTCTATAACCCATGAGTATGCACTCTTTTGACTTGGCGCTTAGTTTGTCACGTTTCTGTTTTGGGATGCGAGTATAGGCTCTGCTTGCAAAAACAGGTAATTGTTTCAGGTTTGGCTTTTTACCCGACCACATTTCTTCAGGACGGATTTCGTTCTCGCGACATGGTACAAAATTAATCAAGTATACTGATATTTGTGTTGCTTCTTCCCAATATACATCGTCCAGCCCAGCATCTAACAGCATACATCAAACGCGTTCAACTATAGTGCGATTAATACGATCGGCAACACCATTGTGCTCTGGAGTGTACGGAGTTGGTTTTTGGTGAATAATGCCAAAATTAGCCAAATACTTTTGGAATATGGTAGAAGCATATTCGGTGCCATTGTCGGTTCTCAACACTTTAATATTTGCATTGCATTGTTTTTCGGCAAACAAAAGGAAGCCGAGTTTGCTTTCCTTTTATGCAAACTACACATTTCTTGGCCATAATATTATTAATTTTACATTCCTTTTCATTTAAAACTTTTTTTAAGGTTTCTGTGACAAATATTTCCAAGGAGTCTATGCCACAAATTAATTTCATCGGCTGATAACAAGGCTTTGTCAACGTTATTGTAAATGTTTTTGATATTCCCATCACACTGCAATTTATATAAGTTATTGAAAGCCGTCGCTGTTGCTAACAAAACGCCGTTTTTGTCAACAATTTTGCAGCTGTCGTTTTCAAATAATATTTTGTTGCCTTTTAACCCATTACCGCCCACTGTCCCCATATGAGTACACATGTTCAAAGGCGGTCAACACTTATTTAAACCGTTATATTTCTTAATGTGAACATATGTACTACTTCTTTAGGTTTAGTTGAGTTTGTATTCAGAGACACATGTTATAAAATAAAAAGCAGTTGCAATTATAGTGTTTTTAATTTTGTATTTTTTTCGGGTGTGCTTTTTGAAACATCTTTCAGTATTTTTTTTTAATACTAACGGTTTAAGAATTTTTTTTATCGATACATTTTTTTCTTAGAGTGTTAGCAAACTTTCAATTCCATTTGTTTAGCAAAAAAGTGAATAAGTTACTTGGAAGGTTTTGGTTTTTTCGGCTGTCCCCAATCGGGGACAATGGGCGGAATTTACAATTTCACAGGTTTCTAGATCGTCTTTATTTCGACAAACAGAAATCTTTTTAGAGATCAGAACAGCTTTTTTAGAACTAAGGAAGCTGTTAGTTACATTACGACAATTGATAATGACAAAACGTGTGATAATATAGTCATGCCACAAGATCCTGCTTTTGTAAGTGACCTCGATGAAGGTAATGAATAAGATTCATTTGTACAAATATGCCAAATGATGTACCGCGAACAATCGAAGTTGTGTTGACACAGCAAACATCCGATTGGAATGACAGTGATAATGAGCCACTCTTAAGTTACCTGAGTAATAAAAATCAAGATAACCTAGAAAATACTAAGAGGAAGCTTGAAGTCCCAACTTATAGCCCATATATAACGCGAATGATGCAGTTAGAAAAAAGAGTTCATTATTTCATTAAAAACATAAAAAGTAACAGCCAATACGTTTTGTTTGAAAAGATATTTGATACCCGTATTAGAGGTTTTATTGGTTGCAAGAACAATGCGTAGAAACAGATTCCTAGACGCAAAACAAACCTAGCATTTTGCCAACAATAACCTTGCCAATATTTGAGACCCATCTGCAATCCAATTAAAAAAATTCTTGTCAATAGGAAATGCTTTATGAGTACTAATTAATTGATTAATCTATGATAACATATTTTGGTCGCCACTCAGCGAAACAATTTCTTATGGGCAAGCCAGTTAGATTTGGCTACAAGAATTAGACAGTAACAAATTCAGATGGATATTATTATACGTTTTATACATACATTTGGACTTGATAGATAGTAACGCTTGGCGATTGCACGTTATACTGCGTAAGGTTGAAAATACCACTCATATAGACCAATTATTGTTCAGACGGAATGTTGCATGGTCCTATTTGCAGCCCACATCATCAAAGCGGCGTCAAGCTTCATCCATCATAGTTGGTCCTGATCGCAAAAATACTCCGGAACGGATAGTAAATCAATGAAGCCATTATAAATGTCGCTAGAGATGTGCAGTATATACAAAACCACTTTACGTTAAAACAAATTGTTTTAAGAAATTTTATACTCAATACGCCCATTGTCCCCAAGTGAGGACACACGTTTTTCCAAAAAGCTAATACGCATTTTTAGTCTTTTTTCTATTGTACTATTTTTTCAGTCGACAATGAATAAATAAATGACAATAAAAATATTTTTTTAACTGCAGTTTGATTTTGGGCGTTAATGGGTTAATGTCATTTGTCTTACGGACAACAAATTGACAGACATGTCGGGAACATATTCAACATCTCTAAATAAGGCAAATGTAACTTTCTGATCCGAATTTAATTAAACGCTTACATCTCCGACAGAACAAAATCGTTGTTTGCAACCATTACGTGTTTGTTTTGCAATATAAATTTCGCATTTGTCATATGCGATGTGGCGCCGAAGTCTACATACCATTCGTTTATGTTGCTGCTTTTTCTTGTAAGAACAGAAGATGAAAGTAATGATGGTGGTAACGAATTTTTGTTCGTTACATTTTTCTTTTGCGTAGAATTTTTATTTGCTTGCTATGGATAGTTTCGTGCAATATGCGCTTCTCCTTTACACGCTTAGCACTAAATTCTGCGTGGGCTCCTCTTTTATTGGAAACAAGGGCTTTCTCCTCATGTTTCGGAGAATCAAATTTAACGTCCTGTAATACAACGTCGACGCTAAGCTCTGTCTTTGGATTCTCCACGGCCATAACAAGGGGTGTAAATTCCTCAGCCGTCCAGCTAACATAAAGGAAGCAACAAGCTCATCATCGAGTTTGAATCCAGTTTGCTATACTTTTAGGCACATCATAACAATTTCGCTTACATATTCCTGCACATTATTAAAGTCAGACAGTTTCATTTTGACCAACCGTTTTAACAGTTTCACTTTTCTGGTCAAGCCTGTATCCTCATAGCCTTTGAATAAAGCTGCTTTTGCACTGGTTTCGTTTGCAATGTGAGCGAAATTTGTTGGCTCTATCATTAATGTAATTTCAGCAAGCGCTCGATCATTCTTTCCGACGTCATTACTTGAGGCGTTTTCATTAAGACCTTCGCTTACCATTTTCCAACAACCCTTCAAAACCAAATAGGATTTGGCGTGGCGCTTTGGAATGACAGTGATAATGAGCCACTCTTAAGTTACCTGAGTAATAAAAATCAAGATAACCTAGAAAATACTAAGAGGAAGCTTGAAGTCCCAACTTATAGCCCATATATAACGCGAATGATGCAGTTAGAAAAAAGAGTTCATTATTTCATTAAAAACATAAAAAGTAACAGCCAATACGTTTTGTTTGAAAAGATATTTGATACCCGTATTAGAGGTTTTATTGGTTGCAAGAACAATGCGTAGAAACAGATTCCTAGACGCAAAACAAACCTAGCATTTTGCCAACAATAACCTTGCCAATATTTGAGACCCATCTGCAATCCAATTAAAAAAATTCTTGTCAATAGGAAATGCTTTATGAGTACTAATTAATTGATTAATCTATGATAACATATTTTGGTCGCCACTCAGCGAAACAATTTCTTATGGGCAAGCCAGTTAGATTTGGCTACAAGAATTAGACAGTAACAAATTCAGATGGATATTATTATACGTTTTATACATACATTTGGACTTGATAGATAGTAACGCTTGGCGATTGCACGTTATACTGCGTAAGGTTGAAAATACCACTCATATAGACCAATTATTGTTCAGACGGAATGTTGCATGGTCCTATTTGCAGCCCACATCATCAAAGCGGCGTCAAGCTTCATCCAT
Source organism: Cistogaster globosa (assembly GCA_937654795.1). Classification (NCBI taxonomy): domain Eukaryota; kingdom Metazoa; phylum Arthropoda; class Insecta; order Diptera; family Tachinidae; genus Cistogaster; species Cistogaster globosa. The sequence goes on along the minus strand of OW569404.1, from coordinate 50,114,305 downwards.
CATAGTTGGTCCTGATCGCAAAAATACTCCGGAACGGATAGTAAATCAATGAAGCCATTATAAATGTCGCTAGAGATGTGCAGTATATACAAAACCACTTTACGTTAAAACAAATTGTTTTAAGAAATTTTATACTCAATACGCCCATTGTCCCCAAGTGAGGACACACGTTTTTCCAAAAAGCTAATACGCATTTTTAGTCTTTTTTCTATTGTACTATTTTTTCAGTCGACAATGAATAAATAAATGACAATAAAAATATTTTTTTAACTGCAGTTTGATTTTGGGCGTTAATGGGTTAATGTCATTTGTCTTACGGACAACAAATTGACAGACATGTCGGGAACATATTCAACATCTCTAAATAAGGCAAATGTAACTTTCTGATCCGAATTTAATTAAACGCTTACATCTCCGACAGAACAAAATCGTTGTTTGCAACCATTACGTGTTTGTTTTGCAATATAAATTTCGCATTTGTCATATGCGATGTGGCGCCGAAGTCTACATACCATTCGTTTATGTTGCTGCTTTTTCTTGTAAGAACAGAAGATGAAAGTAATGATGGTGGTAACGAATTTTTGTTCGTTACATTTTTCTTTTGCGTAGAATTTTTATTTGCTTGCTATGGATAGTTTCGTGCAATATGCGCTTCTCCTTTACACGCTTAGCACTAAATTCTGCGTGGGCTCCTCTTTTATTGGAAACAAGGGCTTTCTCCTCATGTTTCGGAGAATCAAATTTAACGTCCTGTAATACAACGTCGACGCTAAGCTCTGTCTTTGGATTCTCCACGGCCATAACAAGGGGTGTAAATTCCTCAGCCGTCCAGCTAACATAAAGGAAGCAACAAGCTCATCATCGAGTTTGAATCCAGTTTGCTATACTTTTAGGCACATCATAACAATTTCGCTTACATATTCCTGCACATTATTAAAGTCAGACAGTTTCATTTTGACCAACCGTTTTAACAGTTTCACTTTTCTGGTCAAGCCTGTATCCTCATAGCCTTTGAATAAAGCTGCTTTTGCACTGGTTTCGTTTGCAATGTGAGCGAAATTTGTTGGCTCTATCATTAATGTAATTTCAGCAAGCGCTCGATCATTCTTTCCGACGTCATTACTTGAGGCGTTTTCATTAAGACCTTCGCTTACCATTTTCCAACAACCCTTCAAAACCAAATAGGATTTGGCGTGGCGCTTCCATATGTCGAAGTTTTCACGCCCCCGTAATTTTTCAAATGGAAATGACAAATCATTTGACGACATTTTTATTTACGTATAAAAAAACTTTTAAACACAGGTACACAAAAAAAACTGTAAAACTTTTTTTATTTCGTTCAATTCTCTAGCTATTTGTTGCGCGTCATGTGGCCCATAACTGTTGTAATTAGAATTCGAAAGAGAATGAATTTATTCAAGAAAATAAGTAAAAGCTAATACATAAGAAATTAGTGTTGTAAAATTAGCATTAAAAAATACACTTAAATAGTTTAATCAAATTAACATTTACAACATTTTTATAAATATATTGTCTTTGATATAAAAAAGTAATAAAAAATAAAAATGGTTATTGAATGTTTGCAGTGTTTTTGTATAAGACATTTTTGAGTTTTTACTGTTTTGTTGATTCAATGTAGTTCTCACTTAATCAACTTGGCTTTTGATTTAAAGCTCTTAGGTTTTCTATAAAAAATTTGGGTAGAATTCATCAGTGGATATATGAGCAGTAGCGAAATGGCCATATGAATATGCTTTCCTCGAAGTAATACATTTCGAAATATCTTAAAATATTTATATTTCAAGAAATCAAGCACGATTAAAGTAAATTAACATATATTGTCTTTGTCTCAACACTTCCCGTCAAAACGACATACCATAAGAACAAACATGCACACACATTTATATACGCATGTGTATAAATTTGTTCATGCGCATTTTGACTTTCAGTTCACTTACAACTAGCTTTAAGCTAACAAGGAATGAGCCAGAGGTGCCTAAAACGCTAACTCATTTCTTTGTAAAAATCATCAATTTTACTACACAATTTCCTAGGAATAAGTTAGTACACATTTTTCTGCATAAGTTTTAGATTATTAAAAGGTAGCTCATAAGTCAGCTTTAAATGTGTAATGTTATGGTGCATTTTTAGTAAGCTCTATTTTTTTTTTTTGGGTGACTTTAGGTTATGATTAAAACGGCTTGGGTAATTTAATTGTCTTATTTTATAATTAAGCTCTATTTCAAGGAAATATTATTTGCATATTAAGTATTAAACAAAAAGTATTATTTAGGGAGAAGTTCAAAAAGTGCAAAAAAAAAAATTATTTCCTTTCTTAAAGAAGAATTGCAGTTGTGTATTTAGGATAGTTCAGGTGTAAACACATACATTTTTTACATACACTTTTTTCCATATTGATTGCTATGATGTTACAAGACGAATTACAGAGTGAACAATGAAGAAAAGCAATGGGTTGTGTCGCACAGTGGCTGAAAATCGTTTTTCGTTGGCCAAAAGTAAATTTTTTTTGTCACCGATTTTTAAAATTTTTACGTCATTTTGTAGTTAATATATCCAAATTAAGTTAGCCAAAAAATTATGTTAAAATATTGATAATTGTGGGCGTGGCATGCTGTCAAACTCAACTTTTTTTTAATTTCAGAAAAAGGTGTTTTTCTTTGGTTTTTTACCAAAATTAAATGGTTACTACTCGCAAGCTATCATCGATAATGGTCTGCGGTTTTTTTTATAATGTTGGTAGGATTATTGTCTTTAGTTGTTGCAAGTAGGCACAGCTCTAGCGTTTAATATTAGGGGCGTTATGAAATATTTATGAAACTACTATATTTTCCTCAAATTTAAACTTTAGTGGAATAGAACTTCTAGGGAACAAAAGGGAACAAGAAACGTATACAACCACGAGAAAGGTGAAAGTGTCCTCTTTAAGGCTATATATACTTTTGCACCCGCCACGAGCCGCCTGTAGAACACTTTTTTCATTGAAATGAAATTACTCGAAAAAAATTCATATACAATGGTGTATTAAATTTTCATTTTTTTGCCTAAAAGTTTATTTTTTTTTAGTTTAGGCTACGTATAACTAAAAAAAATAAATATAATACCTTCGAAAGGGTTTAATGGCTTTGTTTTGATCAGCAAAAAATAAGTAATAAAATTATCACAATGGGCTCTACAGAGCATATGATCTCTTTCTAAATTTACCTGTTATCAAATGTTATGGTCAACCAAAGTCATAAACAATTTTATAATAATAATTGCGACATTGAACCACTAAAGTTAAAAAACAACCCCATATTGACGCATGAGTGCAGTTTTGTTCAATTTAAGCGCTACCTGCTATGAAATTAAAGATCAGTGTGTGAAGAACATGTATCTAAAAATTTATAAAGGTACGGATTCGTTAAGGGATTACTCAGTAATAACTTAATCCTTTAAGTGTACGGATAAAACATAACAAACGCAAATAAAAATATTCAGAAGAAAATGGAGAGCTTCAGTTATAAAGAACTGGCCGAAGTGTATTTTAAAAACAAAAATCAGGAAGATGTTCTTAGTTACGTTAAAATAAAATTAAACTTAAATTCGTGTAGCACCGAAATGCAAGAGCAATTATATAATTTCGTCAAAGCACTAAAAAAACGCTACAAAGAAGTTATGTACAGTAAACAAAAATTTTATATAAAAAGTGCAAAGTGGTTAGAACGTCAACTTACTGTCGCTGCAGAAACAGCAAAGCAAGATAAGGCTGGAAGACCACGCAAATCATTAGTGGACAACTGCAGCGATATATCTAAGAGGCGGAAGCTTAAAGATATTAACGATGCCTTTGGTTCTACAAATATAAAAGAATCTTTCCTACATCAATTACGATCACAGAACCAATTTACAAAAGTGGATATCATTGAAAAAGTTGTTAAAGCTAGTCCACCGAGAACAAAACGGATTCTTAAAAGTATACCAACTCCGAATGATGCAATACAGTACACAAATGAGGAGGCATTAGTATTATATCTGGATTTGAAATTAACAAAACAGCAATATATTAAACTCAGACAGCGTGCGATTGAAAAAGGCTCAAATATATATCCAGCATATCATCACATAACCGCTGCTAAAATGGACTGTTTGCCATCAAAGGACACTATTACAATCACACAAATTTCGGCAGAGGTACAACTACAATCTCTACTTGATCACACAGCCGAACGCTTGCTGCAATCAATAACAGGAAATGAGTTGAAGAAATACGGAAACACAAAGTTAATTCTTTTTTGTAAATGAGGATGTGATGGTTCTTCGGAACAAAAACTCAGATATGTTCATGGTATCATTTGTACCATTGCGATTGAAAAAGATTTTGGAAGATTCAGAGCCTTCGACTAGTACAACGCAAACAATGGATATTTGGAAAAATGAGACACCATCTTCTACGAAATACTGCAGGCCATTCAAATTTCAATTCAAAAAAGAAACAAATGATGTTATTAATAAAGAAATTAGTGATATCAAGGCCCAAATTACAACACTACAGCCATTACAATTACAGTTAGATGGGCAGCAAATTGAAGTAAGCTACCAGTTAGTCCTGACAATGATAGATGGAAAAGTGGGTCAGGCTTTGACTAACACGAAGACTGCATCCAGCTGCATTATATGCCAAGCAACATCAACCCAATTAAACCAAGTTCCAGCAAAATCATTAGATAATACCGATGCATATGAATTTGGATTATCACCACTACATGCAAGAATACGACTTATGGAACACATACTAAAAATCAGTTATGATTTGGATTTCGGGTCTTCAGGATCAATAAGAAACAACGAGACCAACAAAGAGTTAAGAAGTTAAAAAAAGAAACATGTTCCAGATGAATATCGCAAACGTGGACTGATTATAGATCAGCCAAAACAAGGGTCAGGCAATACAAATGATGGCAATACCGCAAGAAGATTCTTTTCAGATCCAAAAACAGCATCTGAAATAACAGGAGTGGATTTTAACCTTATTTTCAGATTTAAAATAATACTAGAAGTACTTGCGTGCAATGAAGAAATTGACTAGAAAATTTGGAGATTATGCTAAGGAAACTGCAAAAATATATACAACTAACTACCCATGGAGAAATATGTCTGCAACAGTTCACAAAATCCTTTATCATGGTGAAGATGTCATTAAATATCATTTGGTGCCACTTGGAGATCTATCAGAGGAGGCTCAGGAAAAAAGGAACAAGGATTACATATTTTATAGAGAGCACAATACTAGGAAAATTTTACGGAATTCAACAAATGAAGATCTATTTAATATATTATTGGACACGTCAGATCCGTTCATATCCAGTATTCGAAATCAATGGAAAGTGGACCATCGGGATTTAGATGAAGAAGCCAAAAAACTGCTAAAGAACAGAAATAGCACAGAACAAAATATGGAATATTTGCAATTAATATTTAAGTCAAACGAATAAAAATTATAATTGCCTTTCATTATTGTTAAGACCAAACGTCTTAACAACACCTAATACCAATCAGGTCTTACTAAAACCAGACATATTCAAAAGCTACCTATTATGGCAGTTATTTAGCTTTAATGCAAATAGCTATTTTTCTCTTTCGGCAATTATGCCCAAATTGAACGTCCATTAGCCAAAATGTCTTTAATACTACTTTCGTTTTTTTATATATATATACTAATTGTCTTTAAGCACTTACTTTTCCTACAAGCTTCAAAAGGTAAAACTCAGATTTTCCAAATAAAACCAGAAATTCCAATACTAAAACAATTGTTTTTTATTTTGTTTCTTTCTTCTACATATTTTGGTTTTATGCCTATTTAATTGCGTTCGTGAGCAAACCACATTATCCTGCATAATTTTGTTTGCTCCATTGGCTCAAGCAACAATTTATTCTTCTCCTACTTCCCACCAGCAAAAGGTGATTCCATCAACCACATTCTAAAAGAAACATTGGTCCTATCGAACCGGATTGGAAGAAGGAAAGCATAAAAGTTCACTGAGATTTCGCTGCAATTAAATTGATTTCTTCTGGAAGCATACATACATACAACCATACAGTCATATTCTCTTCATTTTCGTTTACTAACAAGGTACGTTTTATATTTTGCTTTTGTTCAGCCTTAGTTAGTTAGAAAGTGCATTTCATATGGTGTGTGACAATTTTATAAACAAATAAATAAAAAAAAAAAAAATAATAATATTAAAATAAATAGAATAAATTGGTTAAAAATAAAGCTTTAAAAAAGAAAAATAATAATAATTATTATAATAAAAGCATACGCGATTTCGGGAAACAAAAAACTGAGAAACAAAAAACAAGAAGAAGAAAATATAAAAGGGAAGGCCGACAAAAAGAAGCTTAAAACGATTGAGCAGTGCGTGAGAAAAAAAAAAATATATATATATAAATAAAAAGTCCGAGCATCGAAAATAAAGTTACTGGAATTTTAATCAAAGCCAACATTTTTTTCCGTAAGTGATTTTCTGTATATATTTGGTCCTTAAAGAAATTAAAATTTATTTCTCAGTATTATCTTGTCGGCTGCGTGTTGTATTTCGGGTGTAGGGTGCAGTTCGTTCTCTTCCCGCGTTTTTTAACTTGATTTATTTCAGCTCTTATGAATTTCATGTTATTATGTATGTAGCGATTTCTCCTACCAGCCTAATACTTAATTGATTTACATTTTCATTTACACATACATATAAATTTCCGCTATTATTACATTCTCTTTTCATAAGATTAAATACTTTTTAAAATATTTCTTATTCTGATTAAAACAGTTTAAGAGAGTCAATTCATTTCCCCTTTCTTTGTAAGACTTATTAACATTGTTATTTTTCGTTCTCCTTAACGCTCTTAAACAATTTACTCTCTTACTTTCATTCGTTTGGTGGTTGTTTTTGATCACTTGCATTCCAAACAGAAAATATATGTGTTTTATTTATTCCATTACAGAGAGAGACACACGGTGCTTTTACATGTAAAGTGCATAGGTGTGTTCACAGTACTTTTTTGGTGGATATACTTTAAGTAATTTATTATTTTGTTGGCTTTCAAATTCATTATTATTATTTATTTTTTTTTTTACTATCTGCACATTAGAAGTGCAAGGTTTATTGTTTCAAGTGGTTCACACTTTTCCTTTTTTTTTTGTAAAAATTTAAATTACTGAAAAAAAACAACCCAAAAATAAATTAATATTTTATTCATTTTAAATTGAAACTAGTTCGAAGAGTGCAATTACTTTTTTGGAGAATTTTTTTAAGTTTACAAAAGTAGCAGGGGAAAAGAGTGGGAAGTGACCTATTGTACCAAACACTTTCCAATACATTTAGTTGAAGTTCCTGCAAAAAGCAGTTCAACGACCTTTTCCAGAAATACTTTATTTTAACAGCTGATTAATTTTCGCACATTTCAAGGAATGCAATCATTTTTTTTCCGCCAGGAAAGTTAAAGTGTTAATTGTTTTCTAACAGCATTGCAGAATAAATTTTTTCTTGTTTCACTGAATTTAACCAGCAGTTTTAATATTCAGGAGTATAGTATTTATTTGTCATCCGCATTAAAAAAAAAAAAAAAAAAAAAAAAAAAAAAACTTTTTTTGATTGCTTGAGTTTATCTTTCTGTGACTGCTAATTTTATAGAATTAAAGTTCTATCATTAGGAAGTCAGTGTATGTTGATGATGTTCTAGCTGGAGCTCACTGTAAGTCTGAATCCATTAAAAATAAAAACGAGCTTATCCTAGCTCTTCGATCTGCCGGTTTTCAATTGAGGAAATGGACCTCTAACTGTCGAGATATTTTAGCTGACGTTCCACGTGACTATCTCCTGCACGAGAACTTTTCAAAATTCGAAGATAATAGTACAGCAAAGACCTTAGGTATTCGTTGGAACGCTTGTTCCGATGAGTTTTTCTTTGTTCCAACTCAACTCCAGAAATCGACGCACTACACAAAACGAGAAGTTCTATCGAGAATAGCCAAACTTTTTGATCCTGCCGGATGGCTATCACCTTGTGTAATTTTAGCTAAAATACTAATGCAGAAGATATGGATGGAAAGAACTGACTGGGATGAGATCCTTTCTTCTGATACGCTTACGCGGGCTTTCGAAGCGAGTTATCCTGCCATTAAATCCATACGTATTCCTCGATGGATTAATTATATTCCTAGTGCTGAAATACAGTTCCACGGCTTTTGTGATGCCTCTGAGAAGGCATACGCCGCAGTACTATACATTAGAATATCTACTCTGAACTCCATACGCACACATTTAATAGCGTCTAAAACAAAAGTGGCACCCATTAAAACGTTGTCCATTCCGAGACTAGAACTTTGTGGAGCAGTTCTTTTAGCTGAGATGACCGAAAGCCTACTACCCCAATTAGACATCGCAAGCTACCACACATTCTATTGGACGGATTCAACTATTGTCCTTTCCTGGTTAGCAAAGCCAGCATGCAAGTGGTTAACTTTCGTGGCAAATAGAGTAGCCAAAATTACACAAATTACAGATTTCTCTCAGTGGAGCCACGTTCATTCCGACTCGAACCCAGCGGACCTGGCCAGCCGTGGCCTTTATCCAGAAGGTTTGGTGGACAATGATTTGTGGTGGTTTGGACCACAGTGGTTAAGTGATACGTCTTCAAAATGGCCTACATGTGATTTTTCAAATTTTCAGGATGCAGAGATAGAAGTCAAGCCCCTTTTGGTTCATTTTTCCTACTTTTCAAATTTCGAAGATCTACTTGAACGGTTTTCATCTTTTTCTAGGGCAATCCGCGTAATGGCCTACGTATACCGGTTCTTAAATAGAATTCGTCTTTCTAACTTTCACACGGATTCTATTTTGCTTTCCAACATTGAAATCGGTACAGTTCGTGATCGGCTTATATCCATTTGCCAAAAAGCAGCTTATCCAAATGAGTACAAAGCTCTGTCTTCTAAACAAGAAATTTCTAGATCCAGCTGCATTCTAAATCTAAATCCTTTTCGTGATTCAAACGGTATAATGCGTTCATGTGGCAGGCTGGAAAATTCTCCAGGACTTTCCTATAACGAGAGACATCCAATCATACTCCCTTACAATTGTCAATATTCTCGCCTTTTATTAAAATTCATACACGATATTAGCCTACATGGGGGAAATCAGCTGGTACTGAGGCTACTACGGACGCAATATTGGATTCCTAAAGCCAGAAATCTAATTAAAACTACAGCTAACAAATGCAAACCTTGTTTAATATATAAGAGAAAATGTCAAAAACAGATTATGGCTGCGTTGCCTTCAGAGCGCTCCACTATTTCCCGCCCATTTACCTGTGCAGGTCTAGACTTCGCCGGACCCTTTGATATCAAAAGTTACTCAGGGCGAACTTGTAAAATTACCAAAGGGTACGTATGCATATTCATATGTTTTTCTACGAAGGCGATTCATTTGGCAGCTACGTCTGATCTCTCCACCACTGTATTTCTATCCGCTTTTAGTCGTTTCGTGTCCCGACGCGGGTGTCCATTGCATTTGTACTCTGACAATGGAACTACCTTTATCGGTGCGTCCAAAGCGCTGGCCAAAGAATTTATCCAAACGTCACATCAGCGTATCATGTATAATTATTCCCACCAGAATATTAACTGGCATTTCATTCCAGCAGGTGCTCCCCACATGGGTGGACTATGGGAAGCTGGAGTTAAAAGCTTCAAAGCTCATTTCCGTAAAATGGCAGGGTGTCACAAATATACCTATGAGGAGTGTTCAACATTATTGGTGAAAATCGAAGCTTGCCTTAATTCTAGACCGATTTCGCCTATGTCCACTGACCCTACTGACCTTTGTGCGCTCACACCAGGACATTTCCTTATCGGGTCACCAATTTTAGCACCCGCTGAGCCGCAAATTCAAGAGCCCATATCAACAGTTAATCGGTGGCAACTATTGAAGTTCATACACCAACATTTCTGCGATAGATAGAAAAACGAGTATTTAAAGGAGCTTCATAAGCGAGTAAAATGAAAACAACCAGAGAAGAACTTGGAGGAAGGAGATCTTGTAGTAGTAAAGGATGAGAACCGTCCGCCAAATTCATGGCGACTTGGTAGGGTCAGCAAAATTTACTACGGTTCTGACAGTCGTGTTCGTGTGGCTGATGTTTTAACACAGCGAGGTGTAATTACGCGACCTATCGTCAAACTCGTCGTTCTGATCACCACGTCTTAAGTTTCGGCTTTCCTTTTGACTAGTTTCCGTTTCTTACTCTTTTATTCCCTTTTTTTTATTTTTTTCTTTTTTTTTAGATAAAAATGCCTAAAGCTTCCACTCGTTCTTCGAAAACAAAAAGCACCGTCAAATCATTTTCAGACCAATATAACGCTTTTCCGTGTCGAATCTGCAAACGGGCACATCCACTGCGAACGTGCAGGAAATTTCTGGCAATGAACATTAGAGACCGTCTTCGTACAGTACGCGAACATAAATACTGCGTCAACTGTTTAACTTACGACCATTCGCATGGGGCATGCTTTTCCAAGCATGGATGCAAGCATTGCCACAAATTCCATCATACGTTGCTGCACGTGAATCCACAATTAGCAGCTGAACTATTGTCTACGAAACCGCGTTCGAAATCACGTAGTCCCGATCTCGTCAAGTCAGGAAAGAACAAAGATTCAAACAAACCCACACCTACACGGGCACTTTCTCCACCATCCACTTCGAAATCGTCCTTAACAGCTATCTTGCGTCAGAATACCAAAATTCTTTTGCCAACAGTCCTGGCAAAGATAGCGTCTACAACATCCTACGCTCGATGCTTGCTTGACTCTGGATCCCCAGTAAGTCGTGTGTCCAGACACTTAGTCGACAAACTAGACCTAACGTCATTTACTTTGCACGACGAAACAATTTGTCCGATAACTTTAAAATCTAGGTATGATTCGACATCCAAAGTAGACGGAACCTTTCGTGTTGATAATCGAATAAGTCTCAAAACTCCGACGGAATCGTTCCCAGAATCTTTTAAGAAGAACTTTCCAGATTTATTTTTGGCCGATTCACAATTCTATGAGTCGGCACCGGTCGATATTAATATAGGAGTGGACATTTATCCCAGAGTTATACGTGAAGGCGTCTTTTCCAGAGCAGGCTTTCCGACCGCTCAAAGCTCCATTGGCTCAAGCAACAATTTATTCTTCTCCTACTTCCCACCAGCAAAAGGTGATTCCATCAACCACATTCTAAAAGAAACAATTATTCTTTAAGTACGGAAAACATTGTATTAGTAAAAAATAAGTTGAAACGTTATATTCGACCGAGTCGAATCTTAAATACCTTCCAACTATATAGGATGATGGAGGGGTAAGGGGGTGGTGAGGTTAAGGTAGCGTAGAAGATCAAATTATATTTTCTTGGGGGGTGAGGTGAAGGGGTAGCGCAGAAGATCCGAGTACATTTTCCATTCGTCATGAAAGCTTAAAAATTAATTTTTTATGCAATCTAGGCTTAGGTAATACAATTTGTTAATTATTGACACTATTTTTCATATAATATGCTATATAAACGCCCACAAAAAGGGGGCGGGGTCCAAAAATAAATTTTTATGATTTTCTGGCTCCAGGGTAAAGACCTTGAACCTCCTTTGACATAAAAATGTTTCATTTGCTTAACAAATTTACAAAAAAAACTTGTAAAAATGTGTAGGTTTTCAGGGGTTGGTTTAGTTCTTCTTAGGGGAATTTTTTTCCCCCTGGTCCGACTTGGCCCATTTACGAACTTAGCCTGCTCATCCTTCAAGATATATATGTACCAAATTTCAAGGGTCTAGCTCTTTTCGTTTAGACTGAATCGTGTTCATACAGACAGGCGAATGGACGGACGGCCGGATGGACGGACGTACGTATGGACAGACGGACATAGCTATATCGTCTTAGATTTCATCAAGAATATATATACTTTTTTGGATCTTAGAGGGATATTTTACTATGTTACACACAGAATAAACCCATATTTCACTCTGAAAGTTAAAAAAATTAAAATGTTCAACTTTGACCTCGAATTCCTTAAAAAGTCCTCAATCAATTTTAATGTAATTGAATCTGAATCAAGTTGAACTAAATATCTATCCATTAAAAAAAAATTATTTCAATATTTTGATCGGTTCAAAAGTTACAGAATTTTAGCCAACGAAAAACGATTTTCAGCCACTGTGCGTCGTCCAAACAAACTAATACTGATTGATAATAGATACTCCGTAATGATTAAAAAAATGATTCGTTTACAGCGCTGATTTACCCACATGAAAATAATTTTAACTGCGTAGTTTTACAAACAAGAAAAGATTTTTTTCCGTCATTCATCAGCAGGCAATAACTGATACAGTAAGCAACATCATTATGTGTGCAACACTAATAAACTATTTGTTACAATAATGGTATAATGTGCACTGGAAATTTAATGATTAACCGTCGAAAAATATATTACAGGAACGAGCTCACTAGTAATTTATTTGAAAATATGTATGTATGTGAGTGTGCGAAGTCAAACTGTCGTATTCATAAAGTATTTAAATAGATTTGAAATATATTTTAGGACAAATTGTATAAAAATTTTGTCAAAAAACACATTTCAAACATACCGTATTTTTATAATTATTGCAGAAGGTATTCTGTTTATGTATTTGAAAATTTAATGTTTAATAAAAAAGTATTTTTGTACTTTATAAATTTATTTACGATTCATTTGCTTAATTTTTGTTTCGCTTAAATTATAACTTAATCAGTCAAACTAAATTGTATTTCGAGCATTAAGTTCCTAAAAGTTTAATTTGGTTATAAGTAAATTACTCAACGTTCTATTATTAGGCTTCGATCTCAATTTAGGTAAAACCAAAGGCAATGCACTGAAAGCCCTTTCCACAGATACCTGTGTAGCTGGTACTGCTAGTGCCACTATTACAATTTTCTGAATATCGCTGTCGTCCGTGGTTTTCCAATAACTAAGAACATCATATTGGAATTTTCAAAATTAATCGAGGATAATTTTTAAAAAGAAGTTGTTTTCTTATTTGCATGGATTTATGCAATAGTGACGCATATTGCGTTACAACAAATAGCTCCTCTAACTCTATTTAGCACCAAAGCCATTCTCTATAAAAATCACCAATGATAAACTGCTCTTTTTGAAGCTGCTTAGTACACAAAGCCAATGGTTTAAATGCAGCAACAATTTTTTTTTACAAAATCCCAATTTATGCCCGGGATGCTGTTTTTCTTCATGTAAAGCAACTCTATTTGTTGGCTAATTTCCAGTAAGGACACAAACATTTCATATGTTGAGTTCCATCTTGTGGTATTATCCAAAGTTGGCATTTGCATTTGAATATCGCCTGATCTCATGTGCTTGCGGAGCTGTTTAACAGCATATCTGCATTTATTTATTTCCTGTTCAAGGTTCTTCAAGACATTGTAAGCAGAAAGTTGTATTGCGTGCGCAGCACACCTTACAACAGATAACACCGAATTGAGTACTTTGTGAATACTGTCATCAGTATCTTCTGAAGTGCTATTTTCTTCATCACTTTTCTCCTCACCGATTTGCTCTTCTTGCATTTCATGGAGTATTTGGCTCACTTTAAGTATGTTTGTTTATTAATATCTTTAATAACTCTAAAAAAATTATTTTCGTAATTCATTTTAGGAAAGAATAAAAGAACTTATTTGCACGAATACCGATCACATTATAAGTAGCAAAACAGCAAAAAGGTCCTAAAAAAGAAATACTAGAAGCTTTCTTCTTGTTTATTGAGGATATCCGGTAACGGTTTGCCTTACATGAAAACCGTATTAGTGAACACGATATACACAAATATACATATGTACTTATGTGCACGTTTGAAGTGGAATAATAAACACACTTTTTATCTAAATTTGAAAGCGAACGGGTCATATACCTGTTTAAGTATATTGCATTTTTTACATTTTATGGGCCATAAAATTGTGAAATTTCTGGGAAAATCTTTTCTTTCAATTTAAAGGGATTAATATTTTTAATTAGCTGAAAAATTGAAATTTTACATCTACTGCTGTATTCTCAACTTTTAAAATTCCGTAAAGCCAGGAACAGCTGGCAAAAATCTGAAAATTTTAATATAAATTTTTCTTTTCCATTACTAACTATATTCGTTATTTCATTTTGGTCTTTTAATAAGATTTTTCTAGCATAACTAACAAATTTAGTAAAATAGCGGAATATCTTCTACGTACTCATTTTACATTCATTTCTAGTACTATTTTTTCCTACTCTGATTGTCAGTTAAATTAAAGCCATTTTAATAAAAGAGCAAAAAAAATAAATAATATAGTGGTGTTCGAATAACAATTTTGCATACTGTATTTATAATCAACTACTGCCTGTTGATAAAAGACGCAAGGAAAAATCTTTTTTATTTGTAAAACTACGCAGTTAAAATTATGCACCTATTGCGGTTCACAACTTTTTTAATAATTTGGTCGTCTTTCATAGATCGGTATTGCCATTCACAACTTAAATGCGGTTGACTATTTGGTTGTGTGGTCGATTTTTTGGTTGTGTTTAATGGTATTACGGTTCACCAGTTTGTATACGAGGGCTGCTATATATATTTCTGGCCTGGCAACACTGAGTGCTGCCAAGTGCAATCTGACATTTCCATTGGAAAGTTTGTCATTTTTAAGCATAATCGTACTCAAAAAGTTTTGACGTACGACCATTATTTGTGTAGTTTACAGTGACTTGAAAAAATTAATATAGAAAAAAAAATGGAACATCGTGAACATCTTCGTGCCATCATTTTTCACAACTTTCGACGTGGTTTATCACGACAAGAGTGCATTGATGAACTTAAATCTTTGTATGGCGATGAAGCACCATCTTATAGCACTGTGAAAAATTGGTGTAATGAATTTAATCGTGGCCGAAGCTCGCTCAAAGACGAATTCTGTGAAGGTCGTCCAAAAACGGCTGTCGTGCCAGAGAACATTGATGCCGTGCGTGAATTCATAATGCAAGATCGACATGTGACACCGAGAGATAGAGACATCCTTGGACATTTCTTCCACCAGCATACATTCGATACTGCATGAACACCTGGCCGTAAAAATGGTTTGCTCTCGTTGGATCCCGCACAATTTGAAAGTCGCTCAAAAAAGGCTAGTGTCGATTGGTGCAAAGAAATGTTGCAAAAATACGATTGCGGTGCTTCAAAAGACGTTTACAAGATCGTCACAGGTGACGAATCATGGATCTATGCGTATGAGCCCGAAACGAAACAACAATCGACCGTGTGGGTCTTCAAAGACGAGCAAAATCCAACGAAAGTTGTTCGTGGAAGAAGCATTTCGAAGCAAATGGTCGCCTGTTTCTTCGGTAAAACTGGTCATGTGGCGACTGTTCCGTTTGAGCAACGTAGGACGGTCACTTCTGAGTGGTACACTACAATTTTCTTGCCTGAAGTCATCGGAGAAATTCGAAAAACCAACAAGAGAAGACGATCATTGTTCACCATGACAATGCGAGCTCTCACACATCGGCTCAAACCAGAGTGTTTTTGACCGGCCAAAACGTCGAATTAATGGGTCATCCGCCGTACAGCCCTGACTTGGCACCTAATGACTTCTTCTTGTTTCCGCACATCAAGAAAAAAATGCGTGGTCAACGATTTTCGTCGCTAGAAGAAGCTGTTGAAGTGTTCAAAAACCATGTTTTAGAGGTGTCTCAATAGGAGTGAAAAAGGGCTTCGACAACTGTTTTGAGCGCATGCAAAAGTGTATAAGTCTTGCTGGAGAATACTTTGAAAAACAATAAAACCATTTTTTTAATATAAATATTCGCATTTTCACTATTAGGCCAGAAATATATAGAGCAGCCCTCGTAAGTTTGGTTCACAAAAACGATAAATATACACAACTACTTATTAGGAGTTGAGTCTTTGTCGGTATTGATTTCTATTAAATTTTTAATAAATTTCCTTAAAAAAAACAATACAAAGAAAACAAAAATTGGTAAAATCGTAAGTATAGGTGTTTTTTGATCTTAATATAATAAATTAAATGTTTAATACACATACGCAGGACTTTAAAAATAACAACCAAAACCCAATTTGAGTGACTTGTGCAGCTGACTGAGTGTAAGGAAGCATGGGAAGGGTTTACAATTGAATTAAATAGCTTGGGCCCACCTAAGAACGCCATTCGAATGGCAACGTTTAAGTATATAATTTGTTTTTATTATTATAAACAGACATTTTATTACATTTATTTGGATGCATTACAAAGCAAGTATTAAAAAAAACTTGCTAATAATAAAAAAAGAACTAACAAGAATGAGGAAGCGTATCTCAGCTGTAATCACTAAATGATCAAGTTGCACCATTTTAACACACGGCGTTGGAAACGTTGCTCCGTCAACAAGTAAGGCTTCTGAAAGTCCTCAAAATCTCGACTTCTTTGCAGAGGTTTCTTCAAATGATTCTTAATTTCCTCTATTACATAACAAAATGCTTCTTTGTTCAGCCGAAAATAGGTAATAAATATATGAAAAATTACTAATTATAAATGTTTGTTAATTATTTTGGACATTTTTTACTTCGCACTGGGTACTTCAAGAGGATTGGAATCATCACGTATTTTTCTACGTATACGTAGAACATTTGTATTAGCATCATGATTTTCGTCTTCAAAAAATAAATCCACTCTTAAATCCATTCTTTTTATTTCATAAAAACTTGACTTAAACTTTTTTTGTGTTTTCTTTTCTTTACTTTACAAATAAAATTCATGGTGTTGCCAACATTGAATCGACATTTAATGCCGGCAGCACCTTAACAAACACAACTAAAAATAATCAACGTGCACATACAAATACATCAATATTCAAATTTATTATTTGGAATCTTTTTTATTCAGAATAATCACGTTAGTTGTTTTTGATATTCTTAAATACAAATATTTCACGATATTCTCATGAAATATTGTAACAAGCAATTGTTTATTAAATGTCATTGTACCTTAAAATATAAAAATGTTGTTCGCTAAATATACAAGGCACAACCAGAGAACAAAGGTTTGATTCTTGCCTCGTTTATAGCTTCGCATCGTGTTGCCTCCACTAAGTACTGGAATAGTTAAATATTTTATGCACTATGTTAAGGTTGCCTCATGATATAATAATAGAAGGTAGTTCCATTTTAAAAATTTTGACCTCTGCGGGAATTCTTTGAAATATATTTTTTGTAAGCAAAAAAATTTGCTCTGTCACAGATATAAATAAGCACAAACATTTTTGGAAATATTTAATAAAATATGTGTAATTTGTGCAATAAATTTATGTAAAAAGATATAAAATTACACAAAAATAAATCCTTTAACGCTTAAAAACCATTTTATATAAACGACTATAATAAAAATCCGCTTATTATAATAACTTACTAAAAATACAATTGTAGAGTAAGAATTTTACCGAACTAACTATCTTACTTAATTTAAGTTGCAAAGAAGTGGATTTTTATTGGTATACATTCGTCGAAACGACGAACACTATTTTTAATTTTAATCTTCCAAATTTTATGTTAGTTTTAATTTAAAAGAAATTTTAATTATTATTTAAAACATCTAACAGAACAATATAAATTTGTCTCCATTTACAAAATAAGCATAGCTATTTTATTAAAGGAATGGAAAATAGGTTTTCGTCGATTCGACGAAGTTGACCTAAAAAGTGTAAATTTAAGTATACCAATCAAGGGTTAATTGATTAATAATTATAAGTGCATTATGCAAACTGTATTACAAAGTAATTTTTTTAAATCCTTAGCATTTCAGCAATACCACGAAAAAGTTATTCTATTAACTAAAAACGACAATAAAAGACTTTTGTAACAAGTCTGTTATTAATATTAAAATCTTTTTTTTTTTTGTATATTATTATACAAAATTTTACTTTTTTATTTTTCTATTTAAAAAGCGAATACGAAAGAAATTTTTCCATAAAAAAATCTCTTTTTAGTTAACTGTCTAACATTGAATTTGAATTGCACAACAAATTTTGCATATATTGTGATATAAAATCAAAAAATAAATTAAATAAAAAATAAAATTTCAAAAAAGTTAATTCAGTTTTTATCTATTTCTTTCATAAGTTCCTTTTTTAGCTTATAAAAGCCACCATCAGATAAAACATTCACATTTGTGTGTATAACTTTGATATTTTTCCTCAAAGGTCTAAACCCAAACACCTTCAACACCATTTTTTAAATAATATATCCCGAAAAGTTTTCAAGTTTTCAAATTCTATTTCATTTAAAAGATTTACTGGCTTCTGATTTTTTTTGTTGTCTTGTTGTTCTTTAAATTGGTGATAAAATGTAAATTATTTCTTACTTTTATATTGGGCATTTTTTCTTTACTTATAAAACGAAAAAACAAAAATAGAACAAAAAAACAGGATTTTAGAAATTAATGTGGTAGCACGAATTTTCATAATTCCCGCAAACGTCAGAACGTTAATATGGCGACGAAAAGAGAAAGTCGAAATACCTTCCATTTTTATATCATGGGTTGCCTTATTATTTTCTTTCAACGGTTACATCTAGTGTATATAGTATATATAAATATGATTTTTGTCTTTAAATATTGCATTGGTTAATATGCTTTAAAAATTAATATTATTTTATAGAGGATGTTTTGGGTAAGCTGGGGTCTGGAAAAAGGGTAGCTGAACGAAAAGTTTATCTTTTTGATGGTTTGATGTTACTTTGTAAGCCTAATATGAAACGACAAGTTAATTCTGCAAATGCTCAGGTATATGAATATCGACTTAAAGAGAAATTTTTTATGAGACGTGTAGAAATAAATGATCGTGTTGACACCGATGAATTAAAGAACGCTTTCGAAATCGCTCCACGAGTACAACCGCCCGTAACTCTTACTGCAAAAAGTTCACAACACAAAAACGATTGGATGGCAGATCTTATAATGGTCAACACAAAATCAATGTTAGACAGAATACTCGATAGTATATTGTTGGATATCGAGAAAAAACATCCGTTAAGGATGCCCAGCACTGATTTGTACAAATTTGCGGAACCTGATAGTCCTAACAATATAGTACTTGAGGAGAGAGAAAGTGCTGGTGTGCCACTTATAAAGGTAATAATGATAACATTCTTAATAAGTTTGAGATAAAGATTAATTAAAAATCATATACAGGGTGCAACTTTATGCAAGCTTATTGAAAGATTAACTTACCATATTTATGCAGATCCTATGTTCGTCCGAACTTTTTTAACCACATATCGATATTTTTGTACTCCGCAAAATCTTCTTACTTTGTTAATTGAGCGTTTCAATATACCCGATCCCAGTTTAGTTTATACAGAACAGAACAACAGTGAAAAGGATCACTTAAGTTGTGACAGTGATAAATTGCATAAGAACTCGCAAAGAGAAGATTGGAAACGTTATCGAAAGGAGTACGTACAACCCGTGCAATTTCGTGTTCTTAACGTGCTACGCCACTGGGTGGATCATCATTTTTATGACTTTGAAAAAGATCCAACTCTATTGGAGAAACTTTTGCAGTTTTTGGAAAGTGTGAACGGCAAATCAATGAGAAAATGGGTAGATTCCGTACTAAAAATTGTTCAAAGAAAAGTAAGTAACAATTAAAATGAATAAAAAATATATAAAAGTAATACATAGAGGAAATATATTGGCCCATATTCATAGTCATATACTAAAGTCGATTCTTGCTAAAGTATACTCTAAACTAAAAAGCTCTTATTATCTTTTTTGCTTTCATAGTCGAAAATAAAGCATACTTTAAGTCGAATAGACTTTAACTGGGTGTTTAAGTTTGATAAATGTTTTCATACAATTTCTAATCAAACATTAGAAAAAAGTAACCCTGTTGTTATTTTGTTCACTTTGGTTTAAAAATCAGATAAAGAGTATTGTGTTCTTAAACCAAATAAAATAATTATGGAAAAATGAGTTAAAAACAGCTTTAGCTATTTTTAAATTTAGAGTTGACTTCAACGTCAAAAATATATTTTAAATTGTCTATGAATGAGTTAGAGTCGACTCTAAAGTAACACCGACTTTAGCTCCCTAAAAGTAGACTTTATTTTAACTATGAATATGGGCCATTGTTTTTTTTTATTATTATTTAACTTATTTTTGTTTTTAAAAGAATATATGTATGTATATATATATATATATATATATATATATATACTTGAATTTAGAGTCAACGGGCTAAATTAAAATCTTGAATGAGATAGGTTTCAACAACCCTAAAACTGGGTATTCGGACTAGAGATTAATAAAATTATTTTGGCATGTGCACAGAGTCCGGTGAACAAGGTGAATGGAGGGTGGTTAAATACGAACGGCTCAAAGATAAATGTAGGTACTAAGCTGGTATCCATCTTAGGGGTTTGAACATACGGAAATCGTATTTATAGGCTTTCGTATGACTGTAGTGCGTTTTAGCAGTTTAAAAAACTGTCAGTTTTAATAGAAACCAAATAAACGTCTGAAGGCGTGACTACAGTTGAAAAGGGTGACTTTTTTGTAGCCAGGCAGCGCTGAAAGCTTCTAACGAAAATTGGTAGGCAAAGTAAAAATGGCTCTCGATTAGTCTTCGGATATATTAAAAATATCCACATAAGGAGAAACAAAAAACTGTAGCTCATTAAAAATATTTGCCCTGTTGAGTAAAATGAATCTAACTTATTGGATTTTTGGAAAGAAAGAAGTGAACCACAATCTTGCAATAGGTCTCCGTGTAAAGACGTCTGAACTTTTAGCATGGTTTAATGTTTTAATGTTATTCCTTGTACTGTGCTGAAAAAATAATGAATTAATGCATCATAATAAAATTACATTTCTTAATAACAAGAAACATTTTTGTGTTTGAGTTTATATTAAAATTTCAATGTTTCTTTCTTCGAATCTTATTATCAGTTTGTAAATTTTTACCTTTCGTAAATTTTTCAAATCGGTGATGGTTAGCAACGAAGAGCACACAATTTTATTTATATATGTGAAAGCAAAATATTTCACTGGTATTCAATTCGATAACACCAATAGTGAAAACACGCTGTCGCGCAGTGTGGCGTTTCCATATAACGACGGGCCAAAAAAGGAATATATATATATATATATATATATATATATATATATATATATATATATATATATATATATATATCTATATAGATGTATAAAGGAGTATGTATATATATTTATATAGATATATAAAGGAGTGTATACATATATATATATATATATACAAATATAAGTTCAGGAAAAAATAAAATTTTGCATTTTGCATAATCAAATTTCAAGGTGTTGGATTTAGTTTACTAAAATTATGCATTTACTTAAAGGCATGTGTGACAGTGTATGTTTGTATGTATTTACTCACAAATGACAAAAAAAATATTTGATGATTATTTGGAAATAGGAAAAATTTATAAATAATCCTTTTTTTAATAATTGTAGAGCGATCAAGAAAAAAGCCATAAACAAATAACATTCGCCTACGGTTATAGTCCCCCACCTTTAGAACATCATTTAAACGTTCCTGATTCAGAAATAACGTTGTTAACTCTACATCCATTGGAGTTGGCGAGACAACTCACACTGTTGGAGTTTGAATTGTACAAAAATGTTAAGCCCTCCGAACTGGTTGGCTCGCCGTGGACTAAAAAAGACAAGGAACAAAAAAGCCCAAATTTGCTTAAAATTATGAAGCACACGACAAACGTTACAAGGTGGATTGAAAAGTCTATAACTGAAGCTGAAAACTACGATGAGCGTGTAGCAATGGTAACTCGTGCAATTGAGGTGATGATGGTCATGTTAGAACTTAACAACTTTAATGGCATATTATCGATCAGTGCAGCAATGGGTAGCGCATCAGTTTATCGCTTAAAGTTAACATTTCAAGGTCTACCGGCGCGTTATGAAAAATTTTTAGAAGAGTGCCGTGAATTGAATGATGGACATTTAAAAAAATACCAGGAACGCTTAAGATCAATTAATCCTCCTTGTGTACCGTTCTTTGGACGTTACCTTACTAACATTTTGCATTTGGAAGAAGGAAATCCAGATTTTTTGCCTAATACAGAACTAATTAACTTTTCAAAGCGAAGAAAAGTTTCCGAGATCATTGGTGAAATTCAACAATATCAAAACCAACCCTACTGTCTGATGGTGGATCCCAAGATAAGGGTAAACGCAACCAACAATTCATTATGAAAGTTAAAACTTGTATACATATTTTTTTATTTCAACTTTAGAACTTTTTGGAAAACCTAGACCCGTTTAAGGGTATGTCAGACACAGACATATCAAATTTTTTGTACCATGAGAGTTTGCGCATTGAACCTAGAGGATGCAAACAACCTCCGAAATTTGTAAGTGAAAAACTTTAATACTGTTCTCTCTCAATATACTGAATTCTTATTCCTTCTTTTCGTTTAATAGAAAATTTTTTGTTAAATATAACAGAAGAAAATTTTTGAAAATCCTATTTGGTTGAATTATAAGTAGTTGTTTAGTTCATATTCCAATGTCTGTTACGGATTTGATAAATCTCTTAACCCTTTCAATACTACCGGGACAAATGTGTCCCACGGCTGATTTAATCTAGAACTCACTGAAAAATAATGAGGTACGTTATTATCAATACAAATAGATAATAATCTACAAAACTGAAATTGAGTATCCCAACAGTAAATTCACTGGGCCATTTATGTCCCAACAAAAACGTTCTCGTATAATAAGTAATTTGTTTGTTTCTAAAAATTAACGAATTTCATTCAAAGAGGTTATTTGATGTCGATGAAATTCAGAGTCTTTTAGAAAACACCAATTCTAAAATTGGCAGTGACTTCGATTGTGAAAGTACTACATACTCAAATGACACTGATATTTCTGCCTGTAGACAAGAGAGAGAGAAAATTCAGCATTGCAGCACACGTGGGCGTCCTTCATTGCGATCAAAAAACCTTTCAGGAGTTAAAGAAAATACATGCTGTCTTTGTAGATGCTGCCCCAATAGTAAAAAAAGAGCAACGTTTAAAAATTATTTGCGTTGCTTACATTTATATTCGTTCCATATAATATATTTAATTTATAGTTGTTTTTCCAAATAAATCTGTTTTAAAGTTATACGATTTGAACTCTTATTTTGTATTTTCGTTATTGTTACTATTGGGGCGTAGATGTCCCATAATAATTTACTGATGGGACAACCCTGTCCCAGGACATTTTTCTTGTCCTGGTCATCCTTTGCCTAAACGCATCCTAAGAAACATTTTTTGAACCATTATCAACTAACCACATTGGAAAAAAATTTGTACATATTGTTGAGAAGACGCTTTATTTAGGTCATAAAAAGAAATAAAAATAATTGTCACCAACAAAGTAAAACGAAATTACCTATTGTGTCTGTTTAAAATGCCAGAAGTTTCTACAAAAACTTCTTAAAAAAAACTACCATAAAGCAATAAAAATAAACGCAACGCACAACTACACACACCCACATAACGACTAATAAAAATAGCATGTATAAATAAATTCAAAATAACAATGGAAGGTTCTGGAATCAAATAACAGTCATCATGTGTCTCAAATGATAAATGCGTAGTAAAGAAATATTCTACCAACAGATGGAGGAAGTTCTGGTATATTCAAGAGCCATAACATTGGGTATATAAAGGCAACGGCCATACATGCTGATTCATTCTTAGTGAAAACGTCAACCAGTGAAGATCTTGTGGTAAAACAAATAAAATAGTGGTGAAGTTGCCATCGCATATTTTTGTGTACTAATCGCGAATAAGTAAATAATCGTCTAATTAAAGTGTGATTTAATTAAAGTAGTAAATAGTGTTTATTTATTTTGCAATAAAAGAACTCAGTAAAATAAACGTTTATAAATTTAAATAAACGTAACAATTGGTGTCAGAAGTGAAATTGCAAATAATAAATAAATCACGATGAAATTTGACGAGCTTAAAGTTGAGCAGCTAAAAATGGAGCTAAGTAAGTTGGATCTGCCAACAGTGGGCAATAAAGCGGAGTTGCAAAAGAGATTAATAGATGAATTCAAGCAGCGTGGTATTGATATTGAGACATACGAATTCGGACAAATAGAAGAAAAAGAAGTGATTGAAGTATGTACTCTATCAACAAGCAGCATTATGGACTTAAATTCCATGTTTGCAGCTATGATGAAGAAAATAAAAGAAAATAACCAGAAGCAGAGCGACCAGATGATGAAGAAAATAGAGAAAAGAACCAGAAGAAGAGCGACCAGATAATGAAGAAAATAGAAGAAAATAACCAGAAGCAGGACAACCAAATAAAGAAAATGGAAGAAAATAACCAGAAGCTTCGGCTTTTAGCGGAGGTTAACGAGAAATTTCAAGAAATATCAGAAGTCTTTGGCAAACGAGTGGACGTCGTGGAAATGAGAGTCAGCGATTTTGATGAAAAATTGTCCGGCTTAGAGAGAAAATTGGACGAAGAATTGTATGAATTAAAAGTGCTAATGCGGTCTACAAATTCGAGAAGGACCTGTGACAGTTATCTCGGAGTATGCTAGCAAGATAAATAGTCCAAGCTTTGACGGGAGCGCACCTTTTAATGATTTTAAACTCCAGTTTGAAACAGTAGCCAACAGGAATAGATGGGACAATGATGAAAAAGCTATAGAGCTAATTTTGGCCTTGAAGGGAGCAGCAGCAGAGATACTCGAAAGCTTACCAGCCGGTTGCAGAAATACTTATCAGGACGTAATGGCAGCTTTACAACGCAAATACGGAATTGAGCACAAAAGAGAACTTTACAGAATGGAGTTACGAGGTAGGGTGCAGAAAGCAAACGAGAAACTGCAAGACTTCGCTGTGGAAATTGAGCGTTTGGTGCAGCTAGCTTACCCAGGTGAACATCATCCGTTTCTGGACCAGTTCAAGATTGAAGCATTTGTGAAGGGCATATGCGACTTAGATGTGAAATATGCTGTTTGTGCTATGCAAAAATCAACTTTTGCAGAAACCGTCTCATACGCGCTAGCGCGGGAGACCGCAAAAGTCATATCGAAGCCACAGGTATACAAGGTGCGATGTCTTGAGACTGATGATTATAACCACGGCGACATAAGGAGAGAGATAAAGGAGATTGTCAAACAAATGATAAAGCAGTAAGTCTCGTTCTAAATGCTTCAACTGTGG